>OY856409.1:390084057-390684057 GCA_963693085.1 Alisma plantago-aquatica | reverse complement strand
TAAATATGTAATGTAGGTGCAACAGTTCATACATAAAGATGTAAATAGGTGCAACAGTACATACATACATAGCTTATATGAAGTAGGAACGATTTTTATGCATGTACAACTCAAATTAAAAATGAGAAACGCATACTAACCCTGATTTATAAACATAAGTTGTGTTTTAAAAAGCAAAATCAGTGTAATATATACACTAGTTAACTGTTGTACAAAATTTGGATACATATTTAGTTGTTTAGCACAATAGTATTATATTAACATGTTAAATAATGTTATAAAATGTTGATACATACTAACAAATTGATTATATTTCATTTTGGGACGAGGAAGTGGGCATAGAACCTAATTTTAACTTAAGTAGCCTCAGGTGGGCGCCCAAAAGTAGTGCTCAGACGGGTGCTTAAGCGGGCTGAGCGGGTCTGAAGCGGCCGCTTAATGGAGATTCGCCTGACTGCCCGTCTAAAGCCCATTCTGAGCGGCCAAGGGTCTGGGCCGCCTGGGCCGCTTTTTTAAACATTGACATCCACTAATTGCTTCTGTCTTTTCTTTCTAATTTACCTAAATACATACACGCTATCATGTTTTGATGCAAGAAACAATGAAGTTCACATTATTATAACCTAAGCATTGATTGGTTCATATTCGTGGTACTAGGTCTTTCTCTTCTAACCTTATTCAAAGTCAGATTGTTACTTGTGATCAACTACAAATAGAAGGAAATACATGCCTTCTTCTTTGAGATTTCATTATCTCTCGCCATGCCTTCCACAAATGTAAATGTTATTGTTATCTCCTTTTTTGCCCAACAAGGCAAGCTAGGACAATAAACATCATATTTGTGATAGCGTGTTATAATAAATTCATAGAGTTAATTTTTCATTGTTTGAAATCATCTTTGAATACATTGCAATCTAACAGCATCATACAATTGACGAACAATTTGAACAGGATTTTCCCAATTCTCTTTACACTGAAGTTACATCATCTCTTCGTAGAAAAAATAGTGGCTACTGCAAATAATATGGGGGTCAGCTACATTGTTTTTGAACTACGAGATGATAAGTTCCTTATCTCCAACAGATGTTCATCATTAGATATCTTGAGTTCAAGGCGGAGGTTTGTGATTAATGCCTCCTGGTCCCAGCTTATGGGGCCAGAAGCATAAAACGCCGCCAAGGTGGCACGATAGGCCTCCAGTGCCAAACTGTGTTCTTCAGCATCTACATCTATATAATGTGTAGGCTGCATATATTCTGTATCTGGCCTACAACAAAATGACTGGGCATCATCAGAGCACTCGTTTAACTCTAGACACTGGCCTTCTACGAAGAATGTATCTGGACTATTGCTACCACTAGAGCTACAAGATGGGTAGGCATTCATCTGTCTAGATCCTATATCACTCATTTGAAGATACCCAGTGCCCACATTAGGATGACTGGAGTCCGGAACCGTTTCAGTATACCGAGTTCTTTTGTTATGAGAGGGAAGCATGTATTTTTCACCCAATAAATTCTTTGGGTAAGAAATAGCATCTACCTTTTCAGGCAGCCAGAGAGAGTTGCCAGCAGCCAGACTTTTTGATAAGCCATCTTCGTCAAATGCCTTGGATCGTCTGGCCACTCGAGAATTGGCTTCATTTGCACCCCTCTTCATGCCCCTTTGAGCGCCCAAAAGGTTTCCACTCATTCCAGTAACTTGACGACCGACAACTCTCCCGCTTCCTTCAGGGAATTGACTTTCCAGGTTTGAATCATGGGCAACAACGAAATCCTTTCCGATGGCAAACCATTGGTTATCTTCCCATTGAAGCCTCGGCCTAACATTCGAAGCATGGACTTTGTGTTAGATAAACGACGATTGCTGTTACTGTAGCAACGCGTAATTACTGTAGCACGTAATTAGTGTAGTGTGGTTAATATAGCAAATCATTTATTTAGCATGGGTTAAGCCCAATGTAGTGCAGCAAGTACATTTGAGAATGTAGTGTTGTTTCTAGTGCAAATGGCAAAGAAGTTTTATCCCATATTGCTCACTTTTAGAACTTTTGTGGTCCTCATATGTAGGATCACATTGGGTACTAGTGTCCAAAGGAGTCCTAGAAAGGAGGTATGTTCACCTCCTTGGTAGGTGGGGTTACCACATCACAACGCACGCGCGCGCGCCACACCTCGCCTCGCCTAATCTTAATTAGAAAGTGTTTCTTTTTTGCGGATTATTCTGTATTGTGTACAAGAGCAACCGAGTATTTGCGTCTTACTGGGAATAGGATTAGGGACGTGCGTGACTATATATACGCATCCGGTCATTATTGTTAGACACACCGAAAACAATCTTCTGCCGACGTGTGTTTTGAGATCCCTAATCCCGAGTGCAATAGTGGTCGTCCCCGGAGTCGCTTTGCGGAGTTGTCCTCCTGTGCGAAGCGCGACTCTTCCTTCCTGTCGTCAAGACACAGCTGTCAGGCGGTGGTTCCTACGGTTGCTGTGCTGTACTGGTAGCAGTGCACCGCGACTACGTCAAGCGCGAGTGAGATGTGCAAGTTCCAGGTTCGTGTCGGATCGTGACTGAGAGAACTGTGCCTATCCGCGAGGATTGTCGGGCACTGATTTCTTTAAGTAACACGTTCGTTTCTCAACGAATGATCTGGTTTGCGAATCTAACTCTTGTTTTCTGTTCTCCTGCTTCGTTTGTTCTTCGATTCTTATTTTGGATCTGCCTGGACTGTTAATTACATTGCACCTATCGCTGTTGCATGAACGACAATAACAAATATTAACAACAGTCTTAAAGAAATCATTATCTGTCGTTAATTAACTATGGCCGGTCAGGGTGGTTCGGGATGTAAAATTGATACAACTAATATGCCTGAAAAATTTACTGGTACGAACTTTGCCCGTTGGCAGAGTCGTATGGAAATTTGGCTGAATATTGCGGGTTATGATCAGTATTTAATTGAAACTGAACATGTATCTGATGAAACAATTCCTGATAATGCAAACATTATTGCTAATTGAAAGAAGGGTGATAAAACGTGCTGCGGTTTGATTCTGTTTGGTTTAAATAACAAACTGTATGATTCTTACTCTAAGCCACCAGTCACTACGTCCAAGGTTTTATGGGAATTGTTAATTAAGAATTTTAGCACTGAAAATCAAGGTGTTGAAAAATATTGCGTGTCTAAATTTCTTATGTTTCAGAAGGTTGAGGGTAAGTCAGTTTCTGATCAAACACACGATCTACAACTCCTAGTTCATGAACTCTCAGATGCCAAGATGGTGTTGCCTGAGAAATTCGTTGTTATGTCTATCATAGAAAAATTCCTAAGTCCTGGGAATCGTTTGGTATGTCTCTGAAGCATCACAAAGGGACACACACCATGGATGAATTAATGATGGATATTAATATACAAGAAGAACACTTAAAAGGAGAAAGGGGTCAAGGTGCCTACTGATGCAAATCCAACTGTTAATCTTACTTCTACAAAAAACACCAAAGATAAGAAATCTAAGAATGCACATAAACCCAAGGCAAAGATCCAAAAGAAACCGAAGAACAAACCTTGTTGGACTTGTGGACAGGTTGGCCACTGGAACAAGGATTGTCCTACTACGAAGGCAAAGAAAGCTACCACATCTGTAACTGAGGAGGTTGTGGTCAATATGATGATTGCATCCTTGAACCTCAATGATGGGTACATGTCTATTAAACCTGAAATTCTTTCTATTTTTGAACCACTTTATTGGATAATTGACACTGGGGCTAATGTACATGTGTGTGCTGATAAATCCATGTTTGTGTCTTATCAGGCCTCTCGAGGTCGGTCCGTGACTTTGGGCGATTCTAGCTCTGCAGAAGTCAAAGGCAAAGGACGGGTGGACTTGAAGTTCCCTTCGGGGAAGGTTTTGACTCTTAATAGGGCCAGACATGTTCCAACCATTCGACGCAATATCCTTAGTGGCGTCATATTAGTTAGAGAAGGTTATAGAGTAGACTGTAAATGTAATAAGGCTATTATTACACACCTTCGTGATTCTTTGTTTTTTTGGCAAGGGATACTTATGTGATGTGGAGAACTTGTTTAAGATTCATGTTGAACCTGTTTCAAATTCTGTTTTAAATTTGAATGATTATAGTTCTGTTTGCATGAATCTTGTTTCATTCGATGTATGGCATTCACGTTTGGGACATGTTAATGTTGCCTCAATGAAGCGTATGATGAATCTAGATTTGATCCCTAAATATGAAATTAGCAACAATAAATGTGAAATCTGTGTACAAGCTAAATTTCCTAGGAAACCTTTTCATTCTGTGAATAGGCATTCGGAAATTTTGGATTTAGTTCATACAGATATCTATGAATTTAATGGTGTTGCTACGAGAGATCAAAAACGTTATTTTATAACTTTTATTGACGATGCGAGTAGATACGGTTATGTCTTTTTACTTAGAAGTAAAGATGAGGCATTGGATAAATTTCAAATTTATAAGAAAGAAGCTAAAAATCAAACCGGTAAAGTACTTAAGCGATTAAGGTCTGATAGGGGAGGAGAGTATACCTCAAACTTATTTTTGGAATTTTGCCAATTACATGGTATAGTTCATGAGGTCACTGCTCCTTATTCACCACAATCAAATGGGATAGCTGAACGTAAAAACTGAACCTTAATATATATGGTAAATACCTTACTCCAAACATATGGATTACCCAACTTTATATGGGGGGAAGCTTTGAATATGGCTTGCCATATTCTGAATAGAGTTCCCCATAAACATTCAGAAAGTAGTCCGTTTGAGTTATGGAGAGGAAGGAAACCGAGTCTTAAATATCTTCGAGTGTGGGGTGCCTTGCAAAGGTACTTGTCCCTGAACACAAAAGGAAGAAATTAGGATCGAAAACGGTTGATGCCATATTCTTGGGTTATGTAGAGACAAGCTATGCTTACAGATTCCTGATTGTAAAATCAGATATCTCTGGCATTGAGGTCAATACAATTGTGGAATTACGTGATGCAACATTCTTTGAGGATGTGTTTCCTATGAAAACTGGTGTGTCCAACGAAGTTTCTCAAGAAGATTCATTCACCACATGTTCCATTCCTGAGCATGTGGAAAGGATGACAAATGTGGGGGGAGACTCAGAACATGCTATTTCTGAATCAGATGATTCTGAAGAAATAGTTGAACCAAGGAGAAGTAAACGGCCTAGGACATCTAAAGATTTTGGAAGTGAGTTTCTCACTTACAATGTTGAGGATGATCCTGTTACTTTCAAACAATCTATGGAATCTCCAGAAGCTAAGTTTTGGAAAGAAGCCGTTAATGATGAAATCCGATCAATTCTTTCGAATGGAACTTGGGAATTGGTGGATTTGCCTCCTGGTTGTTCTGCAGTTGGCTGCAAATGGATTTTTAAGAAGAAACTTAATGCAGACGGGACAATCAATAAGTATAAGGCTAGGTTAGTTGCTAAGGGTTACACACAAAGGGAAGGAATAGATTATTTTGATACCTATTCACTTGTTTCCTGTATGACCACAATCTGAGTGCTTATAGCATTGGCTTCCATTTATAATCTCTATATCCATCAGATGGATGTGAAGACCGCATTTTTACACGGTGATCTTCAAGAAGAGATATATATGGAACAACATGAGGGATTTGTGGGTCGTGGGAATGAGTCCAAAGTGTGTAAACTTGTTAAGTCATTATATGGCTTGAAATAAGCCCCTAAGCAATGGCATGAGAAGTTTGATTCTGTGATATATGTTGGATCCAAGATGGGTGATTTGATGCTCTAGAGGGGGGGGTGAATAGAGCTGAAAGCACTTAAACAAAACTCATTAAACCTTCAAATTATATGACAAGATAAGGTTGCTAAATAGGTAATTTGAGTGCAACTAAATCATGCATAGCAAGGATAAGAGAGATTGAACATGCACCAATTAAACAAGCTATTTAGAGTGGTTCCACACTTCAAACTAGAAGTGTGTCAGTCCACTTGCCTAGAGAGGTCAACCTCTAGGACTTCCAAACTCTTGCACTCTTATATCCATTCATAAGACATACCATGCATGACCAAACAAAAGACTTACCTATCCAAGACAAAGAGTCTTCAACCTTACCAAGGACTTACCCACTTTGCAAGAGTCTTCGGCCTTCTCCAAGGACTTACCCACTCTTTTCGGCCTTGCAGGAATTACCCACTCTTCTTGGATCTTCATCTTTTGACTTCACCTTCACTCGGAGAAGCTTTCACCAAGGTCTTACCCACTTGAGCTTTAGTCTTCTGCCTTTTCCAAGGGCTTACCCACTCAAGCTCCAAGCCTTCAGCCTTGATCTTCACCAAAGGGACTCCTTCCCTTTTTCTTCTTCACCTCTCTTGGACAAGAGAGAGAACCTTCATCTTCATGATTGCAAATGAGAGATGGGGAGGTGGTGGAAGTGAGAGCCTCACAAGATATACATATAGGACTAGCTCTCTTACATATTTCCTACTCACTCTAATGGATGTAGCAAGTGATTAAGCTTAGAGAGAGAGAGGAGGCTGTAGGAAGCACTCAACTATAGAATAGGAACCTCATAAAGAGTTTGCAATGAATGCTCAACCTTGGAATGAAGCCCAAGGGGTCCTATTTATAGCTGGGGATGCCTCTTAGCCTTTGGGAACACTTGTGAACGAAAACTAGCCGTTTTGTGGCTTGCAACGGATCTATTTTCACTTGTTGCAACTCCACAACGGCTAGAAACACTTTTCTACACTTTTCCGTACAGTGCAATCGGTCGAGTTCTGATGGGTGTAACTCGACCGATCAAGTAACAGGCAAACCGATATTCAGATGACCGGTCGAGTTTGTCCTGACGAAACTCGACCGACCATCTCAACTGGAAATGGTCTGCTACCCGATCGTTCGAGTTCTGTGGGTGCACAACTCGACCGATGCAATCTTCAGAAAATCGATCAAGGTTGATCGGTCGAGTTTCGGGGTGGGAAACTGGACCGATCAAGTGCCTGTAATTGATTTTCAAAGTTGCATTAAAACTGCTCTAAAAATCGATCTAAGTGTTCCTGATATTTTTCTAAGCTTAATTACAAGTGATTTACAACATGATTCTAATGGATATACATCATATTACAAAAACGTCCACTTGTATGACTTTGACTTATCTTTTCTCCAATTTGAGATGCGCAAGTTAGGGAAATTGGAGTGTGTCTATACCTAATCTGAAATCACTCAAGTAGAAGCATTAGACACCAATATGTGGAATGGTTAGTCATCATCAAAACATGGGTTTAGTCAATTTTGACGTGAGTCAACATTGACCTAATTGACCTTGAGTCAACATTCTCCCCCTTTTTGAAGATGACAAACCATTCCATAAATGTATTGAAAGCATTTAAGTAAATTCATACCTTTGGAGAAGCCTAGGGGTTTCAATAGAGTTGAGTTCATATGCTCCCCCTCAATTGATGATATTTCTCCTGCATGGTTAGCTTTCATAACATTTATAGAAACTATGTCTTCTACTCATATATGTCTCATCCCCTTTACCTTCTCCCCTTTACATGGACATGTTTCTCCTCTTCATTTAAGACATGCCTTCTTCCTCTTTTAAAAGAAGACATACCTTTCTCCCCCTTTGTCATTTCAAAAAGAGGGGTTATGAAGAAATAAGAAACATCACTTGTTAAAGAGAAAGGAGATAATCACAAATATATATAAGGAGAGTAGAAGAGCACGTATAGGGGCTTGTCCAAGCATAGAAAGAAAAGCAAGTTAAAACATATACTTGAACAACCCAAAAAGCAAGATAAGGTGTTGCAGAAAAACAATAAATCACAATTTTGACCCTCAAGATGATGGAATTTGACCAAAAACCATCGGAGCTCATGGCAAAGTGATGAGTCTAGCTCAGAAGGGTGCTTCTGCATAAAAAACACTATACTTGCAGCAAAAACTGAAATTGGAGCAAAACCTGCATAAAATCCAAAAATACTCCAATTTCTACATATAATGTAGCTCTATGTGCCCTGCATCACATTGTTATGCAAGCAACTCAAGATAGTAGATATGCAATTCAAGGAACAATCTTGAGCATGTATGAGATAAGATACAAGCATAACATATAGATGATCAAAGATGGCAATTATTGACAGGGTTAGAACTACATGTATATGAACTACTAGTAGATGATATTATAAGTTAGGACTACTAGTAGGATCTAGATCATAGCAAGAGATACCAAAAGATACACAAGTTAAAGAGCAAGCTATAAGTAGATGTAGAGATATATCCAAACAAAGAGATATGCAATTTTAGAAGCATGAAAGGATATAACTCACTAAATATGCATCCTTACCATAAGATGATTACCCCTATGAACCTCAAGGTTGTATCAACACAAGATATACACCTATATAGATGTAGCAAGTTAGAGTACAACGGAAGCAATTTTTAGACACAACCAAGAGATCCAAAGAGATCATCATCAAAACCTACAAAACAACTCAAAGCAAGTAATTGCAAGATATAGATATGCCAATTTAGAGCAATTTGAAAGATAGAGTTGTAAGCAAGATAGGCAATTTAGAACATGGCAATATGCATATATAAAGATACCAAAGGAGAGTGCCAAAGAATAAGGCTATTGGTTGAGACAATCTAGTTGATAGGGAAATTCTCACTCAATAAGCCAACTGTGTATTCTGTGCACAGTGTTATCGGTCGAGTTCTGTGCATTGACAACTCGACCGATGACAGCTGTTGGCAACACTCTTGGTGCCTATCGGTCGAGTTTCAATAGGGCAAACTCGACCGACAGATCAGCTGTCAAGAAGCACATATATTTCATAAAAACATATTAAAGGCATGCTAAAAATACAAACCATATCCAAACATGTCTAAGAAAGTTAGTAATGCACTATAGAAGCATTAGAAACAGTTTTTGAGCAAGAGTGTGAAGAGAATCACAAAATGCCACTTTTGACTCAAAAACCATATGTATAGTGCACACTAACTTGACAAAAACAAGTTAGGATAGGTTATAAGCAAGAGAAACATTACCTTTGTGCTTACCATTCCTTTTCCATTTGTTGTCACTCTCTACACATCTCACCTTTCTTCTTTCATGTGGATTGATAAGTCAATTAGCAATTCAATAGCTCAAGTCAATCCATTTGCAAGTACCTACAAGAAGAAAGATGAAATGGTCCCCAATCATGTTTTTGGGTCCGGAGGGGTTAGTTTAGCAACCCAAATCCTATTGCTCTTGGGTGCTTTCCTAAAAGGACAACAATTAGAATAATGACCAAATTCATTGCAATAGTTGCATGTGCCCATAGTCTTGGAACTAGAGGATTCTCGATGGAATATTGGAGGTCCTTTATCTTTGTTGTTCCCTTGACTACTATCATATCCTAAACCATGTCTACCAATTTGTTTAGTAGTATAGTATAGGATATCATTAAGACTCTTTTTACCAACTAAGAATCTTTGCAAAGATGATCTCAAACTGTCATTATCATGCTTAAGAGAAGAAATAGTAGAAGACAATTGATTAATATTATCTCTAGCATGTAAAAGATCATTTTCTAAGCAAAGAGATTTAGTTAAATAAGAATCTCTATCAATATGAAGAGCAACAAAATCATTCTCTCTATTTGTAGAACTAGAACAAGATTCATGCCCATTGATTTTAGCAAGCAAGGAGGCATTTTCTATTTCTAATTCATGCAAAACAAAATCTTTGTCCTTATTTTCATATTTAAGAACATCAATGTCATGCATGAGAGAATCAACAATTAAAGTATGCTCTTCATTAGAACTAGGCATGAGAGGTTGAGCTTCTAGAAATTTAATCTTATCAAGTAAACTAGCATTTTCAAGTTTAAGAGAGTCTACTTGGCTAAGACAATCATTTTTATCAATAAGCAAGCAAGAATCAGCATATTCAAGATCATATAGTTCTATATGCAAATTATCAACAATTTTAGCAAGCTTTTTCTTTTTCTTTTTAGAAGACTTATAAGAGGCACAAATATCATGAATGATAGCAATTAAAGATTCTTTATCTAAAGAGTCTAGATTTACCTCACTTGAGTCTTCACTTGTTGATGCTATAAGAGAAAAATGGCATTCTCCTTCATCACTAGAGCTTGAGCTTGATCCTTCACATGAATCTTCACTTGAGCTTGAGTTGGAGGAGTCACTTGAGCTTGATTGCCATTTCTTCTTGTGAAGATGGGTCTTTTTGCCTTGAGGGCAATCTTCCTTGTAGTGACCCTTCTTTCGACATGTGAAGCACCGGATGGAGGAGGACTTGCCTTAGTAGAGTCTACCCTTGGAGTACATGGCATCTTCTTTAGCTTGAGAGGATGGAGAGACTTGTTCCATGATAGCTTCAATTTGAGCCTTTATTTCAGCCTTCTTCATTCTCTTTAGCTCTTTCTTCTCTTGTCTTTCTACTTCCTCCCTCTTATCAAGTGTGGCTTGATGTGCTTGTAGATTTCCAATGAGCTCTTCAATAGGAATATCCCTAAGAAACCTTGCTTCTTCAATGGAAGTCACCTTGGATTCCCACCTCTTGGGGAGAGTTCTAAGGATCTTTGAGTTGATCTCTCCACTAGACATAGGATGTCCTAGAACAACAAGACCATTCAAGATGGTGTTGAGCCTTGAGTACATGTTGGCTATGCTCTCCTCCTTTCCCATCTTGAAGTTCTCAAGCAACCCTTTGAGCATGTAGACTTTGCTTTCCTTCACTTGATTTGTCCCTTCATAAGTGATGCAAAGCTTTCTCCATACCTCATAGGCCGTCTCACAAGAGGAAATTCGGTTGAACTCGGTGGGGGTCATGGAGGCATATAGGATGTGCATGGCTCTAGCATTCAAAGATGCTTTCATCAAGGTGGCTTCATCCCATTCTTCAATATTTGTCTTTGGTAGAATGTATGGGCTATTCACCATTTGCCACATCTCGAGACTTGATCATTGGATGTAGAATTGAAGTCTTTTTCTCCAATAGAGGAAGTTGCTCCCATCAAAGATTGGAAGGCTGGTCGAGAGTCTCCCTCGTAGGTAGTCACCCATCTTCTCCTACTTGTTGAAGTATGCTTGGAGAAGACCCGCTCTGATTCCACTTGTTGGATCCTAGATGGGTGATTTTATGCTCTAGAGGGGGGGGGTGAATAGAGCTGAAAGCACTTAAACAAAACTCATTAAACCTTCAAATTATATGACAAGATAAGGTTGTTAAATAGGTAATTTGAGTGCAACTAAATCATGCATAGCAATGATAAGAGAGATTGAACATGCACCAATTAAACAAGCTATTTAGAGTGGTTCCACACTTCAAACTAGAAGTTTGTCAGTCCACTTGCCTAGAGAGGTCAACCTATAGGACTTCCAAACTCTTGCACTCTTATATTCATTCATAAGACATACAATGCATGACCAAACAAAAGACTTACCTATCCAAGACAAAGAGTCTTCAACCTTACCAAGGACTTACCCACTTTGCAAGAGTCTTTGGCCTTCTCCAAGGACTTACCCACTCTTGGACAAGTCTTCGGCCTTGCAGGAATTACCCACTCTTCTTGGATCTTCAGCTTTTGACTTCACCTTCACTCGGAGAAGCTTTCACCAAGGTCTTACCCACTTGAGCTTTAGTCTTCTGCCTTCTCCAAGGGCTTACCCACTCAAGCTCCAAGCCTTCAGCCTTGATCTTCACCAAAGGGACTCCTTCCCTTGTTCTTCTTCACCTCTCTTGGACAAGAGAGAGAACCTTCATCTTCATGATTGCAAATGAGAGATAAGGAGGTGGTGGAAGTGAGAGCCTCACAAGATATACATATAGGACTAGGTCTCTTACAGATTTCCTACTCACTCTAATGGATGTAGCAAGTGATTAAGCTTAGAGAGAGAGAGGAGGCTGTAGGAAGCACTCAACTATAGAATAGGAACCTCATAAAGAGTTTGCAATGAATGCTCAATCTTGGAATGAAGCCCAAGGGGTCCTATTTATAGCTGGGGATGCCTCTTAGCCTTTGGGAACACTTGTGAACAAAAACTAGCCATTTTGTGGCTTGCAACGGATCTATTTTCACTTGTTGCAACTCCACAACGGCTAGAAACACTTTTCTGCACTTTTCCGTACAGTGCAATCGGTTGAGTTCTGATGGGTGTAACTCGACTGATCAAGTAACAGGCAAACTGATATTCAGATGATCAGTCGAGTTTGTCCTGACGAAACTCGACCGACCATCTCAACTGGAAATGGTCTGCTACCCGATCGGTCGAGTTCTATGGGTGCACAACTCGACCGATGCAATCTTCAGAAAATCGATCAAGGTTGATCGGTCGAGTTTCGGGGTGGGAAACTGGACCGATCAAGTGCCTGTAATTGATTTTCAAAGTTGCATTAAAAGTGTTCTAAAAATCGATCTAAGTGTTCCTGATATTTTTCTAAGCTTAATTACAAGTGATTTACAACATGATTCTAATGGATATACATCATATTACAAAAACGTCCACTTGTATGACTTTGACTTGTCTTTTCTCCAATTTGAGATGCGCAAGTTAGGACAATTGGAGTGTGTCTATACCTAATCTGAAATCACGCAAGTAGAAGCATTAGACACCAATATGTGGAATGGTTAGTCATCATCAAAACATGGGTTTAGTCAATTTAGACGTGAGTCAACATTGACCTAATTGACCTTGAGTCAACATTCTACCCCTTTTTGAAGATGACAAACCATTCCATAAATGTATTGAAAGCATTTAAGTAAATTCATACCTTTGGAGAAGCCTAGGGGTTTCAATAGAGTTGAGTTCATATGCTCCCCCTCAATTGATGCTATTTCTCCTGCATGGTTAGCTTTCATAACATTTATAGAAACTATGTCTTCTACTCATACATGTCTCATCCCCTTTACCTTCTCCCCTTTATATGGACATGCCTCTCCTCTTCATGTAAGACATGCCTTCTTCCTCTTTTAAAAGAAGACATACCTTTCTCCCCCTTTGTCATTTCAAAAATAGGGGTTATTAAGAAATAAGAAACATCACTTGTTAAAGAGAAAGGAGATAATCACAAATATATATAAGGAGAGTAGAAGAGCACATATAGGGGCTTGTCCAAGCATAGAAAGAAAAGCAAGTTAAAACATATATTTGAACAACCCAAAAAGCAAGATAAGGTGCTGCAGAAAAACAATAAATCACAATTTTGACCCTCAAGATGATGGAATTTGACCAAAACCCATCGGAGCTCATGGCAAAGCGATGAGTCTTGCTCAGAAGGGTGTTTCTGCATAAAACACTATACTTGCAGCAAAAACTGAAATTGGAGCAAAACCTGCATAAAATCCAAAAATACTCCAATTTCTACATATAATGTAGCTCTATGTGCCCTGCATCACATTGTTATGCAAGCAACTCAAGATAGTAGATATGCAATTCAAGGAACAATCTTGAGCATGTATGAGATAAGATACAAGCATAACATATAGATGATCAAAGATGGCAATTATTGACAGGGTTAGAACTACATGTATATGAACTACTAGTAGATGATATTACAAGTTAGGACTACTAGTAGGATCTAGATCATAGCAAGAGATACCAAAAGATACACAAGTTAAAGAGCAAGCTATGAGTAGATGTAGAGATATATCCAAACAAAGAGATATGCAATTTTAGAAGCATGAAAGGATATAACTCACTAAATATGCATCCTTACCATAAGATGATTACCCCTATGAACCTCAAGGTTGTATCAACACAAGATATACACCTATATAGATGTAGCAAGTTAGAGTACAACGAAAGCAATTTTTAGACACAACCAAGAGATCCAAAGAGATCATCATCAAAACCTGCAAAATAACTCAAAGCAAGTAATTGCAAGATATAGATATGCCAATTTAGAGCAATTTGAAAGATAGAGTTGTAAGCAAGATAGGCAATTTAGAACATGGCAATATGCATATATAAATATACCAACGGAGAGTGCCAAAGAATAAGGCTATTGGTTGAGAAAATCTAGTTGATAGGGAAATTCTCACTCAATAAGCCAACTGTGTATTCTGTGCACAATGTTATCGGTCGAGTTTTGTGCATTGACAACTCGACCGATGACAGCTGTTGGCAACACTCTTGGTGCCTATCGGTCGAGTTTCAATAGGGCAAACTCGACCGAAAGATCAGCTGTCAAGAAGGACATATATTTCATAAAAACATATTAAAGGCATGCTAAAAATACAAACCATATCCAAACATGTCTAAGCAAGTTAGTAATGCACTATAGAAGCATTAGAAACAGTTTTTGAGAAAGAGTGTGAAGAGAATCACAAAATGCCACTTTTGACTCAAAAACCATATGTATAGTGCACACTAACTTGACAAAAACAAGTTAGGATAGGTTATAAGCAAGAGAAACATTACCTTTGTGCTTACCATTCCTTTTCCATTTGTTGTCACTCTCTACACATCTCACCTTTCTTCTTTCATGTGGATTGAGAAGTCAATTAGCAATTCAATAGCTCAAGTCAATCCATTTGCAAATACCTACAAGAAGAAAGATGAAATGGTCCCCAATCATGTTTTTGGGTCCGGAGGGGTTAGTTTAGCAACCCAAATCCTATTTCTCTTGGGTGATTTCCTAAAAGGACAACAATTAGAATAATGACCAAATTCATTGCAATAGTTGCATGTGCCCATAGTCTTGGAACTAGAGGATTCTCCATGGAATATTGGAGGTCCTTTATCTTTGTTTTTCCCTTGACTACTATCATATCCTAAACCATGTCTACCAATTTGTTTAGTAGTATAGTGTAGGATATCATTAAGACTCTTTTTACCAACTAAGAATCTTTGCAAAGATGATCTCAAACTGTCAGTATCATGCTTAAGAGAAGCAATAGTAGAAGACAATTGATTAATATTATCTCTAGCATGTAAAAGATCATTTTCTAAGCAAAGAGATTTAGTTAAATAAGAATCTCTATCAATATGAAGAGCAGCAACATCATTCTCTCTATTTGTAGAACTAGAACAAGATTCATGCCCATTGATTTTAGCAAGCAAGGAGGCATTTTCTATTTCTAATTCATGCAAAACAAAATCTTTGTCCTTATTTTCAGATTTAAGAACATCAATGTAATGCATGAGAGAATCAACAATTAAAGTAGCTCTTCATTAGAACTAGGCATGAGAGGTTGAGATTCTAGAAATTTAATCTTATCAAGTAAACTAGCATTTTCAAGTTTAAGAGAGTCTACTTGGCTAAGACAATCATTTTTATCAATAAGCAAGCAAGAATCAGCATATTCAAGATCATCTAGTTCTATATGCAAATTATCAACAATTTTAGCAAGCTTTTTCTTTTTCTTTTTAGAAGACTTATAAGAGGCACAAATATCATGAATGATAGCAATTAAAGATTCTTTATCTAAAGAGTCTAGATTTACCTCACTTGAGTCTTCACTTGTTGATGCTATAAGAGCAAAATGGCATTCTCCTTCATCACTAGAGCTTGAGCTTGATCCTTCACATGAATCTTCACTTGAGCTTGAGTTGGAGGAGCCACTTGAGCTTGATTGCCATTTCTTCTTGTGAAGATGGGTCTTTTTGCCTTGAGGGCAATCTTCCTTGTAGTGATCCTTCTTTCCACATGTGAAGCACCGGATGGAGGAGGACTTGCCTTTGTAGAGTCTACCCTTGGAGTACATGGCATCTTCTTTAGCTTGAGAGGATGGAGAGACTTGTTCCATGATAGCTTAAATTTGAGCCTTTATTTCAGCCTTCTTCATTCTCTTTAGCTCTTTCTTCTCTTGTCTTTCTACTTCCTCCCTCTTATCAAGTGTGGCTTGATGTGCTTGTAGATTTCCAATGAGCTCTTCAATAGGAATATCCCTAAGAAACCTTGTTTCTTCAATAGAAGTCACCTTGGATTCCCACCTCTTGGGGAGAGTTCTAATGATCTTTGAGTTGATCTCTCCACTAGACATAGGATGTCCTATAACAGCAAGACCATTCAAGATGGTGTTGAGCCTTGAGTACATGTTGGCTATGCTCTCCTCCTTTCCCATCTTGAAGTTCTCAAGCAACCCTTTGAGCATGTAGACTTTGCTTTCCTTCACTTGATCTGTCCCTTCATAAGTGATGCAAAGATTTCTCCATACCTCATAGGCCGTCTCACAAGAGGAAATCCGGTTGAACTTGGTGGGGGTCATGGAGGCATATAGGATGTGCATGGCTCTAGCATTCAAAGTTGCTTTCATCAAGGTGGCTTCATCCCATTCTTCAATATTTGTCTTTGGTAGAATGTATGGGCTATTCACCATTTGCCACATCTCGAGACTTGATCCTTGGATGTAGAATTGAAGTCTTCTTCTATAATAGAGGAAGTTTCTCCCATCAAAGATTGGAAGGCTGGTCGAGAGTCTCCCTCCTAGGTAGTCACCCATATTCTCCTACTTGTTGAAGTATGCTTGGAGAAGACCCGCTCTGATACCACTTGTTGGATCCTAGATGGGTGATTTGATGCTCTAGAGGGGGGGTGAATAGAGCTGAAAGCACTTAAACAAAACTCATTAGACCTTCAAATTATATGACAAAATAAGGTTGCTAAATAGGTAATTTGAGTGCAACTAAATCATGCATAGCAAGGATAAGAGAGATTGAACATGCACCAATTAAACAAGCTATTTAGAGTGGTTCCACACTTCAAACTAGAAGTGTGTCAGTCCACTTGCCTAGACAGGTCAACCTATAGGACTTCCAAACTCTTGCACTCTTATATTCATTCATAAGACATACAATGCATGACCAAAGAAAAGACTTACCTATCCAAGACAAAGAGTCTTCAACCTTACCAAGGACTTACCCACTTTGCAAGAGTCTTCGGCCTTCTCCAAGGACTTACCCACTCTTGCACAAGTCTTCAGCCTTGCAGGAATTACCCACTCTTCTTGGATCTTCAACTTTTGACTTCACCTTCACTCGGAGAAGCTTTCACCAAGGTCTTACCCACTTGAGCTTTAGTCTTCTGCCTTCTCCAAGGGCTTACCCACTCAAGCTCCAAGCCTTCAGCCTTGATCTTCACCAAAGGGACTCCTTCCCTTGTTCTTCTTCACCTCTCTTGGACAAGAGAGAGAACCTTCATCTTCATGATTGCAAATGAGAGATGGGGAGGTGGTGGAAGTGAGAGCCTCACAAGATATACATATAGGACTAGCTCTCTTACATATTTCCTACTCACTCTAATGGATGTAGCAAGTGATTAAGCTTAGAGAGAGAGAGGAGGCTGTAGGAAGCACTCAACTATAGAATAGGAACCTCATAAAGAGTTTGCAATGAATGCTCAACCTTGGAATGAAGCCCAAGGGGTCCTATTTATAGCTGGGGATGCCTCTTAGCCTTTGGGAACACTTGTGAACGAAAACTAGCCATTTTGTGGCTTACAACGGATCTATTTTCACTTGTTGCAACTCCAGAACGGCTAGAAAGACTTTTCTGCACTTTTCCATACAGTGCAATCGGTCGAGTTCTGATGGGTGTAACTCGACCGATCAAGTAACAGGCAAACCGATATTCAGATGATCGGTCGAGTTTGTCCTGACGTGAAAAACACTAGAGGGGGGGTGAATAGAGTTTTTAAATAATTTTAACAATTTATTGAACTCAAACAACCACAATTGAAATTAGAAGAAGGAGACAGGTGTTTAGAGTGGTTCCAACTTTAGCAAATACTAAAGTTGTCAGTCCACTACCCGGTTGCTTACCCAACCGGGATTTTGAAAGTATTTATTTTATTACCTTCTCAAGGATTTATACAAAATACAATACTTTCCTTTACACCCTTTGAACAGCCTTCACTTGAAGTAGGTGCACCAACTTTGAGGTAGCCTTCTTGAAGTAACTCCAAGCTCCCCCTTGAAGTAGCCTTCCTCTCTAGAAGTAACCTCCCATTGCACCAGCCTTCTGAAGTAGCTCAAAGTCACCTTCTTCGCCAAGAAGAACTCCACCCTCTCCAATCAGCAGCCTCCAACCTAGGAGTAGCAAGGAGAGTACAAACGGTAATAAAGCACAAGAAAGGAAAAAGGAAATTACAACTTATCCTTTGTAGCCCAAGGCTTGATTTGCCTAGATCAAGCGTATAGATCTCCTAACCAAGTGTATGGACTTTTGATTGCAGTGGGTAGGAGATACTAGCCTATAGGACACGAATTATGAGCTAAGGAAGGAAGTAGCCAATTGTCACAAAGCTCAAATTGCTCACAAAAACAGATTGCTTAAAGTATGCTCAAGGATTTCTCAAGTGTAGCAAGTATATTTGAGTGTCCTATGGCTTGTCCTATTTATAGGAATGGCCTAAGGATGCTTAAGGACGTTCTAAAGAACTTCTAGGGGTTTCTAAGTGCTTAACTAGCCGTTAGGTACAAGTTTGTTGCTTTAACAACTGCTAATTAATTAATTCTGCAGTTGCTGTCAGAGACCGTCTCGGTCGAGGAATGGTCGACCGAGACACATACTCGGTCGAACTTTTGTCGACCGACAGGCTCTCTGGAACAAGTGATTTGCAACGTCTATCTCCAACTGCCAACTACCTTGTCAGTTGTGTCTAACGGCTACTTTGGATCTTTCTCGGTCGAGAAGATTGTCGACCGAGAGTGTCTCGGTCGAGGAGTTTGTCGACCGAGATTGATCCTGTTTCAATGTTTCAATTTAGGCACTAACTATATGTATGAGTGTGCAAATGTGATCCTATTTGAATGGAATGACTTATCTAAATGTGGTGCTTGGCTAGGGAGAATCTAACGCTTGATTTACATGCAATCTAAGTACTTGTACATTATATATTTGTACAAGTTTTTACAAAGCGATTACATTGCATGAAAACATAAACATGTAAGCATATGGATTTCCCTAGTTGCTTTGTCATCCACCTTAATCCTGCACACTCAAGTAGCTCGTTAGATCAATAAGAATGAAATGTTTGTCATAATCAAAACAAAGGGATTTATAGATGTCCATTTAGCCAACAATCTCCCCCTTTTTGAAGATGACAAACATTTCCAAAAGTATAAATAAAGGAAATATGAACCATATGAGTTTCATACCTTTAGATTACCTTTTGTAGCTTTTCCTCTTGGTTATAAAATGTGTGCTTATTATTCCCCTTGAATTTTGGAACATGAAATCCAATTCACTAGGGAATATAGCAACTTTCAATGTAAAGCCAAGAGTTTATTTATGAAACTCATTGATTGAGTGTTTCTAAGTTTTAGTTTTATATTTATTTCTCCCCCTTTGTCATTTTAAAAAGATATCCATTTAGAAAAAAAACCCCCTTAATTAGATGTCCCATCAAATCTAATGAAAAAGATGTCCATTTAAAAGCCAAAATATCATGATGCAAATAAGAGTTTTTATTTAAGTAGCACAAATATCAAAGAAAACATCTTCCAAAGGAGTGATAAGCAGTTGCTTCCTAATTTTGTTAAATTGATCTAGTGGAAGCGGTTTTGTAAAAATATCAGCCAATTGATCTTCCGTATCAACATGATGAAGGGAAACATGATTCTTGGAGATATGATCCCTTAAAAAGTGATGACGGATTTCAATATCTTTAGCTCGGCTGTGTAAAATAGGATTGTGTGCTAAGTTTATGGCGCTCGTGTTGTCACAAAAGATAGGCGTAGATGAAAGAGTAAAACCATAATCGTTTAATACTTGTTGCATATAAAGCACTTGAGCACAACAAGACCCATCTGCCATATATTCAGCTTCAGTTGTAGATAGGGCAACCGTATTTTGTTTCTTGCTAAACCAAGATACTAAAGCTCTCCCTAACAAGAAACAACCACCACTAGTACTCTTGAGATCAAGGCGACAACCAGCATAATCCGCATCAGTATAAGCTTTAAAATCCAAGGATTGTCTTTTTGGATACCATAAACCAAAACAAGTAGTGTCGGCTAGGTAATGAAGAATTCGTTTAACTACTAGAAAATGAGAGTGCATAGGTTGTGATTGAAATCGAGCACAAAGACCAACGGGAAACATAATGTCCGGTCCAGAAGCAGTTAAGTAAAGCAAACTACCAATCATGGCTCTATATAAAGAATCATCACATTTTCATCCTTATCAATTTTAATAGAAGTAGCCATAGGAGTAGTAGCATGTTTGCACTGATCCATCCCAAAACGTTTTAAGAGTTCTTTAGTATATTTTTTTTGGCTTATGAATATTCCTGCAGGTGTTTGCTTAATTTGAAAACCAAGAAAAAAAGTTAGTTCACCCATGAGGCTCATTTCAAATTCTTTTTGCATAATGTCACTAAATTGTGTGCACAATGAATCATTAGAAGCTCCAAAAATAATGTCATCAACATATATTTGCACAACTAGGAAATCAGATGTATATGTTTTGAAAAATAAAGTAGAATCTAAATTTCCAATAGAAAAACCATTATCAAAAAGATATGTCTTGAGCCTTTCATACCAATTTCTAAGTGCTTGTTTTAAACCATAAAGTGCTTTCTTAAGTTTATAAACAGTCACCTTTTTCCGGTATTTCAAAACCAGGTGGTTGGGCAACATATACTTCTTCTTGAATGATGCTATTTAAAAATGCACTTTTTACATCCATTTGGTAGAGTTTGATGTTTTTATGTGCAGCAATAGCTAGTAACATTCTAATAGCTTCAAGTCTAGCTACCGGTGCATACGTTTCATAAAAATCTATTCCTTCTTGTTGATTATATCCTTGTGCTACTAACCGAGCTTTATTCCTTATTACTTCTCCTGCCTCATTTAGCTTGTTCCTAAAAACCCATTTAGTTCCTATTATGGTTTTATCTTGTGGTTTAGGAACTAAATCCCATACATCATTTTTAGTGAATTGATTCAATTCTTCTTGCATGGCTATTATCCAATAGTCATCTTTAAGAGCTTCAGATATCTTTTTAGGTTCAATGATAGAAACAAAAGCCATGTTTGCAACATCTTTAAAGGAAGACTGAGTTTTGACTTTATCATTAGGATCTCCAATAATTAATTCTTGAGGATGATCTTTTATAAGCCTAGGTGTAGGTTGTGGTTCAACTTGGTGATTATTTGTAGTACCTTGCTCACTATCATTTGGTATGTTTAAATTTTCGAATTGATTAGTGAGATCTATGATTTCTACATTTTCAGATTTGGACTCTTCATGAAAAGAAACATGAATAGATTCCTCAACTTTTCTAGATATAGTGTTATATACTCTAAAAGCTTTGCTAGAAGTGGAATATCCCAAAAAGAATGCTTTGTGTGATTTTGAGTCAAACTTATCTCTATCATCTTTGGTATTTAAGATATAGCATGTGGAGCCAAAGGTATGAAAATAGTCAACTCTAGGTTTCTTAGAATGTATTAGTTCATATGGAGTTTTCTTTAAATGAGAGTGAACAGTTACTCTATTTAGCACATAGCATGCAGTGTTTACAGCTTCAGCCCAAAAGGTTTTGGGTGTGTTGTGTTCAAGCATCATAGTTCTAGCCATTTCTTGTAGTGATCGATTTTTCCTTTCAACTATACCATTTTGTTGTGGGGTGCGTGGAGCAGAAAAATTATGAGTGTACCCTTGAGATGTACAAAATTCTTCAAATGTATGATTTTCAAATTCTCCACCATGATCACTTCTAATGGTACATATTTTGCTTTGTAATAGATTTTCAATCTTGGAACAAAATTGTATAAAAACATGAATAGTATCATCTTTAGTTGCAATAAAGTGTACCCATGTGTATCTACTATAATCATCAACAATAACAAAACAGTATCTTTTACCACCAATAGATTGTGTCCTCATGGGTCCAAATAAATCCATATGAATTAATTCTAAGGACCTACTGGTGCTAAGTACATGTTTTGGTTTAAAAGAGGTTTTGGTTTGCTTTCCCATTGTGCATGGTTCACAGTTTTCAATTTGATCAAAAGATAAAGTAGGCAATCCACGAACAAGATCATATTTCACTAACTTTTTAATAGCATGTGAACTAGCATGTCCTAGCTTTTTATGCCATATTTGTAAGGTATTTTCATTTGCAAGCAAGCATTTTCCCACTACTTATTTCATAGAGTTAGGTTTAAGGATATAAAGATTTCCAACTCTATTTCCTTCATAAACAACATTTGTAGTGTTTTCTATCAATAACTTGCAGCAAGTTTTGTTAAATAACACATCATAACCACTATCACATAATTGACTAACACTTATCAAATTATGGTGCAAACCATCAACGAGTAGAACATTCTTTATTTCGAGGTTTGTACCAACATTACCTATTCCAACGATTTTGCCCTTACCATTGTCTCCAAAGGTGACTGTTTCACTTTTCTTTTCTTCAAAGGTTTGAAATGCATCCTTGTTCCCGGTCATATGTTTGGAACATCCACTGTCAACCACCCATTCCTGCATTAAAATGTAGATTTTGGTACCCATGTGATGGTCCGATATGGTTAGAATCATTTAAGTACAGATTTGTATAATAGTTCTGAATCAGAAGTCCAGTCGGTCGACAATTGTTCGACTGACATCTGTCTCGGTCGACAAATTGTCGATCGAGAAGATTACTGTATTACAAACCAGGAAACACAGAAATTTAGCTCGGTTGACCAATTTTCGACCGAAATAATTGCTGTAAATTTTGATATGTTACAGACATTCGGTCGGTCGACAATACTTCGACCGATTAATGGTTCGGTCGACAATACTTTGACCGACTAAGTTTCTGTTTTAGTACAACAATGCAGAAAATTAACAATAAGCAGAAATCTTTTGTTTAGTTGAGATAAGACAATATAAATAGCAAGATGGAGCTTTTTGGTCATATCTCAACTAAATTCTATTTGACTCTACTAAGTTTGAGGTTTTGGGACCCAAACTAATTCAGAATCCTTAGTTTTATAAGGGCATGAAAAGGAATAGTGTCCAAGACGTAAACAAAAATGGCAAGTAATAGAATCAACTTCATTTCTCTTTCTAGCCATTGTGTTCTTGGGTACAAACATAGTTTGAGTTCTTTTGGGTTGATTTTTCTTTGGAGCATATCCCAAACCTTTTCTTCCATTGAAAACAGTACCAATGCTTAGAATGTTATCAAGTATATCTTTTCTTCTTAACTCATAAAGTTCTCTTTGCAGCTGAGCAATATCATTCATTTTCTTGTGTAGATCTTTTCTTGCTTGATCTAAATCAGCTAACAATGAATCTCTTTCTTTTATAACATTATCATAGTCTAGATGGTTACACAAAATAGGTTGAGTATGAAAATCTTTTAGTTTAGATAACAAGTCAGTCTTTTCTTTAGAAAGAAGATCAACATTTGTTTCTAAAGTGAGTAACTTTCTAGTGCAATCATCTAAAGATGTTTTTAAAGACAAATTTTCAAGATCAATGTTATTCTTGTCAGAAGAAAGAGTATCTAATTTAGCACTTAGCTCATCATTTGATTTGATAACCTTCTTTAGTTTCTTTTTGACATCAACATACTTATCATGAATTTCTTGTAAACTAGTAACTAACTCTTCTTTAGGAAGATCAAGTAGGCTTACCTCTTGAGAGTCTTCATCATCTTCTCTTGCCATTAGACAATCCATCGTTTCTTCTCCGCTTTCACTGTCACTTGACTCGTCCCATGTAGCTTTATAGGCTTTTTCTCCCTTCTTCTTGTGTGAGCTTTTCTTTCCTTTCTTTGCTTTAGGACATTCATTTTTGAAATGCCCTTTCTTCCCACATTCAAAGCACCTAGGAGGGGTAGAAGAAGAACTGGAAATTTTGTTAGATTTAAATCTTTTGTATTTCTTACCATTGACTATCAAGGCTTCTTCTCCTTCTTCTTCACTTGACTCCTCACTTTCTTATGTGACGACCTTTGAAGCTTTTAGAGCCACATCCTTCTTCTTTCCTTGCTGAAGTTCACGTGCTCTTCTTTCTTCCTCTTCTAGGGTTGCTTCATGAGCTTCTAAGTTGCCAATAAGTTGCTCCATTTTCAGTCGAGTGAGGTCGTTTGCTTCTTCAATGGCTGTCACCTTTGGCTTATATTTTGGAGGAAGTGAACAAAGGATCTTTGATACCTGATCTTCTTCAAGGACAGGTTTTCCTAGGGCACTTAAACCATTAACAATAGTAGAAAATTTTGCAAACATTTCACTAATAGATTCATCAGGATCCATACGAAAGTGTTCAAACTTTTGTTTAAACATGCTAATTTTGGAATTTTTGACTTGGACTGTTCCTTCATAGGTTATGGATAATCTATGCCAAATATCATAGGCTGTGTCACAATTAGATATTCTATTAAATTCTCCTACCGATATAGAACAATATAAAATGCTTACAGAATTGCATTCATTTGAGCTAGCTTTACCGTATTTGCATCCCATTCTGCAAATTGAATTTGAGGGAGCTCATATGGGGTTGACACCATTCTCCATAAGTCCCAATTGATGCCTTGGAAGTAGAACTGCATCCTTCTCTTCCAATATTGGTAGTTTGTTCCATCGAACGCTGGAGGCCTAGCAACAAGTGTCCCTTCGAGGTTAAGGTTGTTGAGCACTCCATCACCCATTTCTTCAAGACCTTGTTAGGGTTCCTTGAAGCCCGCTCTGATACAATTGAAAAACACTAGAGGGGGGGTGAATAGAGTTTTAAATAATTTTAACAATTTATTGAACTCAAACAACCACAATTGAAATTAGAAGAAGGAGAAAGGTGTTTAGAGTGGTTCCAACTTTAGAAAATACTAAAGTTGTCAGTCCACTACCCGGTTGCTTACCCAACCGGGATTTTGAAAGTATTTATTTTATTACCTTCTCAAGGATTTATACAAAATACAATACTTTCCTTTACACCCTTTGAACAGCCTTCACTTGAAGTAGGTGCACCAAGTTTGAGGTAGCCTTCTTGAAGTAACTCCAAGCTCCCCCTTGAAGTAGCCTTCCTCTCTAGAAGTAACCTCCCGTTGCACCAGCCTTCTGAAGTAGCTCAAAGTCACCTTCTTCGCCAAGAAGAACTCCACCCTCTCCAATCAGCAGCCTCCAACCTAGGAGTAGCAAGGAGAGTACAAACGGTAATAAAGAACAAGAAAGGAAAAAGGAAATTACAACTTATCCTTTGTAGCCCAAGGCTTGATTTGCCTAGATCAAGCGTATAGATCTCCTAACCAAGTGTATGGACTTGTGATTGCAGTGGGTAGGAGATACTAGCCTATAGGACACGAATTATGAGCTAAGGAAGGAAGTAGCCAATTGTCACAAAGCTCAAATTGCTCACAAAACAGATTGCTTAAAGTATGCTCAAGGATTTCTCAAGTGTAGCAAGTATATTTGAGTGTCCTATGGCTTGTCCTATTTATAGGAATGGCCTAAGGATGCTTAAGGACATTCTAGACAACTTCTAGGGGTTTCTAAGTGCTTAACTAGCCGTTAGGTACAAGTTTGTTGCTTTAACAACGGCTAATTAATTAATTCTGCAGTTGCTGTCAGAGACCGTCTCGGTCGAGGAATGGTCGACCGAGACACCTACTCGGTCGAACTTTTGTCGATCGACAGGCTCTCTGGAACAAGTGATTTGCAACGTCTATCTCCAACTGCCAACTACCTTGTCAGTTGTGTCTAACGGCTACTTTGGATCTTTCTCGGTCGAGAAGATTGTCGACCGAGAGTGTCTCGGTCGAGGAGTTTGTCGACCGAGATTGATCCTGTTTCAATGTTTCAATTTAGGCACTAACTATATGTATGAGTGTGCAAATGTGATCCTATTTGAATGGAATGACTTATCTAAATGTGGTGTTTGGCTAGGGAGAATCTAACGCTTGATTTACATGCAATCTAAGTACTTGTACATTATATATTTGTACAAGTTTTTACAAAGCGATTACATTGCATGAAAACATAAACATGTAAGCATATGGATTTCCCTAGTTGCTTTGTCATCCACCTTAATCCTTCACACTCAAGTAGCTCGTTAGATCAATAAGAATGAAATGTTTGTCATAATCAAAACAAAGGGATTTATAGATTTCCATTTAGCCAACATGAAGAAACTCGACCGACCATCTCAACTGGAAATGGTCTGCTACCCAATCGGTCGAGTTTTATGGGTGCACAACACGACCGATGCAATCTTCAAAAAATCGATCAAGGTTGATCGGTCGAGTTTCAGGGTGGGAAACTGGACCGATCAAGTGCCTGTAATTGATTTTCAAAGTTGCATTAAAAGTGCTCTAAAAATCGATCTAAGTGTTCCTGATATTTTTCTAAGCTTAATTACAAGTGATTTACAACATGATTCTAATGGATATACATCATATTATAAAAACGTCCACTTGTATGACTTTGACTTGTCTTTTCTCCAATTTGAGATGCGCAAGTTAGGGCAATTGGAGTGTGTCTATACCTAATCTAAAATCACTCAAGTAGAAGCATTAGACACCAATATGTGGAATGGTTAGTCATCATCAAAACATGGGTTTAGTCAATTTAGACGTGAGTCAACATTGACCTAATTGACCTTGAGTCAATATTCTCCCCCTTTTTGAAGATGACAAACCATTCCATAAATGTATTGAAAGCATTTAAGTAAATTCATACCTTTGGAGAAGCCTAGGGGTTTCAATAGGGTTGAGTTCATATGCTCCCCCTCAATTGATGCTATTTCTCATGCATGGTTAGCTTTCATAACATTTATAGAAACTATGTCTTCTACTCATATATGTCTCATCCCCTTTACCTTCTCCCCTTTACATGGACATGCTTCTCCTCTTCATGTAAGACATGCCTTCTTCCTCTTTTAAAAGAAGACATACCTTTCTCCCCCTTTGTCATTTCAAAAAGAGGGGTTATGAAGAAATAAGAAACATCACTTGTTAAAGAGAAAGGAGATAATCACAAATATATATAAGGAGAGTAGAAGAGCACATATAGGGGCTTGTCCAAGCATAGAAAGAAAAGCAAGTAAAAACATATACTTGAACAACCCAAAAAGCAAGATAAGGTGTTGTAGAAAAACAATAAATCACAATTTTGACCCTCAAGATGATGGAATTTGACCAAAAACCATTGGAGCTCATGGCAAAGCGATGAGTTTTGCTAAGAAGGGTGTTTCTGCATAAAAAACACTATACTTGCAGCAAAAATTGAAATTGGAGCAAAACCTGCATAAAATCCAAAAATACTCCAATTTCTACATATAATGTAGCTCTATGTGTCCTGCATCACATTGTTATGCAAGCAACTCAAGATAGTAGATATGCAATTCAAGGAACAATCTTGAGCATGTATGAGATAAGATACAAGCATAACATATAGATTATCAAAGATGGCAATTATTGACAGGGTTAGAACTACATGTATATGAACTACTAGTAGATGATATTACAAGTTAGGACTACTAGTAGGATCTAGATCATAGCAAGAGATACCAAAAGATACACAAGTTAAAGAGCAAGCTATGAGTAGATGTAGAGATATATCCAAACAAAGAGATATGCAATTTTAGAAGCATGAAAGGATATAACTCACTAAATATGCATCCTTACCATAAGATGATTACCCCTATGAACCTCAAGGTTGTATCAACACAAGATATACACCTATATAGATGTAGCAAGTTAGAGTACAACGGAAGAAATTTTTAGACACAACCAAGAGATCCAAAGAGATCATCATCAAAACCTACAAAATAACTCAAAGCAAGTAATTGCAAGATATAGATATGCCAATTTAGAGCAATTTGAAAGATAGAGTTGTAAGCAAGATAGGAAATTTAGAACATTGCAATATGCATATATAAAGATATCAAAGGAGAGTGCCAAAGAATAAGGCTATTGGTTGAGAAAATCTAGTTGATAGGGAAATTCTCACTCAATAAGCCAACTGTGTATTCTGTGCACAGTGTTATCGGTCGAGTTCTGTGCATTGACAACTCGACCGATGACAGCTGTTGGCAACACTCTTGGTGCCTATCGGTCGAGTTTCAATAGGGCAAACTGGACCGACATATCAGCTGTCAAGAAGCACATATATTTCATAAAAACATATTAAAGGCATGCTAAAAATACAAACCATATCCAAACATGTCTAAGAAAGTTAGTAATGCACTATAGAAGCATTAGAAACAGTTTTTGAGCAAGAGTGTGAAGAGAATCACAAAATGCCACTTTTGACTCAAAAACCATATGTATACTAGTGCACACTAACTTGACAAAAACAAGTTAGGATAGGTTATAAGCAAGAGAAACATTACCTTTGTGCTTACCATTCCTTTTCCATTTGTTGTCACTCTCTACACATCTCACCTTTCTTCTTTCATGTGGATTGAGAAGTCAATTAGCAATTCAATAGCTCAAGTCAATCCATTTGCAAGTACCTACAAGAAGAAAGATGAAATGGTCCCCAATCATGTTTTTGGGTCCGGAGGGGTTAGTTTAGCAACCCAAATCCTATTGCTCTTGGGTGCTTTCCTAAAAGGACAGCAATTAGAATAATGACCAAATTCATTGCAATAGTTGCATGTGCCCGTAGTCTTGGAACTAGAGGATTGTCCATGGAATATTGGAGGTCCTTTATCTTTGTTGTTTCCTTGACTACTATCATATCCTAAACCATGTCTACCAATTTGTTTAGTAGTATAATGTAGGATATCATTAAGACTCTTTTTACCAACTAAGAATCTTTGCAAAGATGATCTCAAACTGTCATTATCATGCTTAAGAGAAGCAATAGTAGAAGACAATTGATTAATATTATCTCTAGCATGTAAAAGATCATTTTCTAAGCAAAGATATTTAGTTAAATAAGAATCTCTATCAATATGAAGAGCAGCAACATCATTCTCTCTATTTGGAGAACTAGAACAATATTCATGCCCATTGATTTTAGCAAGCAAGGGGGCATTTTCTATTTCTAATTCATGCAAAACAAAATCTTTGTCCTTATTTTCAGATTTAAGAACATCAATGTCATGCATGAGAGAATCAACAATTAAAGTATGCTCTTCATTAGAACTAGGCATGAGAGGTTGAGCTTCTAGAAATTTAATCTTATCAAGTAAACTAGCATTTTCAAGTTTAAGAGAGTCTACTTGGCTAAGACAATCATTTTTATCAATAAGCAAGCAAGAATTAGCATATTCAAGATCATCTAGTTCTATATGCAAATTATCAACAATTTTAGCAAGCTTTCTCTTTTTCTTTTTAGAAGACTTATAAGAGGCACAAATATCATGAATGATATAAATTAAAGATTCTTTATCTAAAGAGTCTAGATTTACCTCACTTGAGTCTTCACTTGTTGATTATATAAGAGAAAAATGGCATTCTCCTTCATCACTAGAGCTTGAGCTTGATCCTTCACATGAATCTTCACTTGAGCTTGAGTTGGAGGAGCCACTTGAGCTTGATTGCCATTTCTTCTTGTGAAGATGGGTCTTTTTGCCTTGAGGGCAATCTTCCTTGTAGTGACCCTTCTTTCCACATGTGAAGCACCGGATGGAGGAGGACTTGCCTTTGTAGAGTCTACCCTTGGAGTACATGGCATCTTCTTTAGCTTGAGAGGATGGAGAGACTTGTTCCATGATAGCTTCAATTTGAGCCTTTATTTCAGCCTTCTTCATTCTCTTTAGCTCTTTCTTCTCTTGTCTTTCTACTTCCTCCCTCTTATCAAGTGTGGCTTGATGTGCTTGTAGATTTCCAATGAGCTCTTCAATAGGAATATCCCTAAGAAACCTTGCTTCTTCAATGGAAGTCACCTTGGATTCCCACCTCTTGGGGAGAGTTCTAAGGATCTTTGAGTTGATCTCTCCACTAGACATAGGATGTCCTAGAACAGCAAGACCATTCAAGATGGTGTTAAGCCTTGAGTACATGTTGGCTATGATCTCCTCCTTTCCCATCTTGAAGTTCTCAAGCAACCCTTTGAGCATGTAGACTTTGCTTTCCTTCACTTGATCTGTCCCTTCATAAGTGATGCAAAGCTTTCTCCATACCTCATAGGCCGTCTCACAAGAGGAAATCTGGTTGAACTCAGTGGGGGTCATGGAGGCATATAGGATGTGCATGGCTCTAGCATTCAAAGTTGCTTTCATCAAGGTGGCTTCATCCCATTCTTCCATATTTGTCTTTGGTAGAATGTATGGGCTATTCACCATTTGCCAGATCTCGAGACTTGATCCTTGGATGTAGAATTGAAGTCTTCTTCTCCAATAGAGGAAATTGCTCCCATCAAAGATTGGAAGGCTGGTCGAGAGTCTCCCTCCTAGGTAGTCACCCATCTTCTCCTACTTGTTGAAGTATGCTTGGAGAAGACCCACTCTGATACCACTTGTTGGATCCTAGATGGGTGATTTGATGCTCTAGAGGGGGGTGAATAGAGCTGAAAGCACTTAAACAAAACTCATTAAACCTTCAAATTATATGACATGATAAGGTTGCTAAATAGGTAATTTGAGTGCAACTAAATCATGCATAGCAAGGATAAGAGAGATTGAACATGCACCAATTAAACAAGCTATTTAGAGTGGTTCCACACTTCAAACTAGAAGTGTGTCAGTCCACTTGCCTAGAGAGGTCAACCTCTAGGACTTCCAAACTCTTGCACTCTTATATTCATTCATAATACATACAATGCATGACCAAACAAAAGACTTACCTATCCAAGACAAAGAGTCTTTAACCTTACCAAGGACTTACCCACTTTGCAAGAGTCTTCGGCCTTCTCCAAGGACTTACCCACTCTTGCACAAGTCTTCGGCCTTACAGGAATTACCCAATCTTCTTGGATCTTCAGCTTTTGACTTCACCTTCACTCGGAGAAGCTTTCACCAAGGTCTTACCCACTTGAGCTTTAGTCTTCTGCCTTCTCCAAGGGCTTACCCACTCAAGCTCCAAGCCTTCAGCCTTGATCTTCACCAAAGGGACTCCTTCCCTTGTTCTTCTTCACCTCTCTTGGACAAGAGAGAGAACCTTCATCTTCATGATTGCAAATGAGAGATGGGGAGGTGGTGGAAGTGAGAGCCTCACAAGATATACATATAGGACTAGCTCTCTTACAGATTTCCTACTCACTCTAATGGATGTAGCAAGTGATTAAGCTTAGAGAGAGAGAGGAGGCTGTAGGAAGCACTCAACTATAGAATAGGAACCTCATAAAGAGTTTGCAATGAATGCTCAACCTTGGAATGAAGCCCAAGGGGTCCTATTTATGGCTGGGGATGCCTCTTAGCCTTTGGGAACACTTGTGAATGAAAACTAGCCGTTTTGTGGCTTGCAACGGATCTATTTTCACTTGTTGCAACTCAACAACGGCTAGAAACACTTTTCTGCACTTTTTCGTACAGTGCAATCGGTCGAGTTCTGATGGGTGTAACTCGACCGATCAAGTAACAGGAAAACTGATATTCAGATGATCGGTCGAGTTTGTCCTGACGAAACTCGACCGACCATCTCAACTGGAAATGGTCTGCTACCCGATTGGTCGAGTTCTGTGGGTGAACAACTCGACCGATGCAATCTTCAGAAAATCGATCAAGGTTGATCGGTCGAGTTTTAGGGTGGAAAACTGGACCGATCAAGTGCCTGTAATTGATTTTCAAAGTTGCATTAAAAGTTCTCTAAAAATCGATCTAAGTGTTCTTGATATTTTTCTAAGCTTAATTACAAGTGATTTACAACATGATTCTAATGGATATACATCATATTACAAAAACGTCCACTTGTATGACTTTGACTTGTCTTTTCTCCAATTTGAGATGCGCAAGTTAGGGCAATTGGAGTGTGTCTATACCTAATCTGAAATCACTCAAGTAGAAGCATTAGACACCAATATGTGGAATGGTTAGTCATCATCAAAACATGGGTTTAGTCAATTTAGACGTGAGTCAACATTGACCTAATTGACCTTGAGTCAACATTCTCCCCCTTTTTGAAGATGAAAAACCATTCCATAAATGTATTGAAAGCATTTAAGTAAATTCATACCTTTGGAGAAGCCTAGGGGTTTCAATAAAGTTGAGTTCATATGCTCCCCATCAATTGATGTTATTTCTCCTGCATGGTTAGCTTTCATAACATTTATAGAAACTATGTCTTCTACTCATATATGTCTCATCCCCTTTACCTTCTCCCCTTTACATGGACATGCTTCTCCTCTTAATGTAAGACATGCCTTCTTTCTCTTTTAAAAGAAGACATACCTTTCTCCCCCTTTGTCATTTCAAAAAGAGGGGTTATGAAGAAATAAGAAACATCACTTGTTAAAGAGAAAGGAGATAATCACAAATATATATAAGGAGAGTAGAAGAGCACATATAGGGGCTTGTCCGAGCATAGAAAGAAAAGCAAGTTAAAACATATACTTGAACAACCCAAAAAAGCAAGATAAGGTGCTGCAGAAAAATAATAAATCACCATTTTGACCCTCAAGATGATGGAATTTGACCAAAAACCATCGGAGCTAATGGCAACGTGATGAGTCTTGCTCAGAAGGGTGTTTCTGCATAAAAAACACTATACTTGCAGCAAAAACTGAAATTGGAGCAAAACCTGCATAAAATCCAAAAATACTCCAATTTCTAAATATAATGTAGCTTTATGTGCCCTACATCACATTGTTATGCAAGCAACTCAAGATAGTAGATATGCAATTCAAGGAACAATCTTGAGCATGTATGAGATAAGATACAAGCATAACATATAGATGATCAAAGATGACAATTATTGACAGGGTTAGAACTACATGTATATGAACTACTAGTAGATGATATTACAAGTTAGGACTACTAGTAGGATCTAGAGCATAGCAAGACATACCAAAAGATACACAAGTTAAAGAGCAAGCTATGAGTAGATGTAGACTTATATCCAAACAAAGAGATATGAAATTTTAGAAGCATGAAAGAATATAACTCACTAAATATGCATCCTTACCATAAGATGATTACCCCTATGAACCTCAAGGTTGTATCAACACAAGATATACACCTATATAGATGTAGCAAGTTAGAGTACAACGGAAGCAATTTTTAGACACAACCAAGAGATCCAAAGAGATCATCATCAAAACCTGCAAAACAACTCAAAGCAAGTAATTGCAAGATATAGATATGCCAATTTAGAGCAATTTGAAAGATAGAGTTGTAAGCAAGATAGGCAATTTAGAACATGGCAATATGCATATATAAAGATACCAAAGGAGAGTGCCAAAGAATAAGGCTATTGGTTGAGAAAATCTAGTTGATAGGGAAATTCTCACTCAATAAGACAACTGTGTATTCTGTGCACAGTGTTATCGGTCGAGTTCTGTGCATTGACAACTCGACCGATGACAGCTGTTGGCAACACTCTTGGTGCCTATCGGTCGAGTTTCATTAGGGCAAACTCGACCGATAGATCAGCTGTCAAGATGCACATATATTTCATAAAAACATATTAAAGGCATGCTAAAAATACAAACCATATCCAAACATGTCTAAGCAAGTTAGTAATGCACTATAGAAGCATTAGAAACAGTTTTTGAGCAAGAGTGTGAAGAGAATCACAAAATGCCACTTTTGACTCAAAAACCATATGTATACTAGTGCACACTAACTTGACAAAAACAAGTTAGGATAGGTTATAAGCAAGAGAAACATTACCTTTGTGCTTACCATTCCTTTTCCATTTGTTGTCACTCTCTACACATCTCACCTTTCTTCTTTCATGTGGATTGAGAAGTCAATTAGCAATTCAATAGCTCAAGTCAATCCATTTGCAAGTACCTACAAGAAGAAAGATGAAATGGTCCCCAATCATGTTTTTGGGTCCGGAGGGGTTAGTTTAGCAACCCAAATCCTATTGCTCTTGGGTGCTTTCCTAAAAGGACATCAATTAGAATAATGACCAAATTCATTGCAATAGTTGCATGTGCCCATAGTCTTGGAACTAGAGGATTCTCCATGGAATATTGGAGGTCCTTTATCTTTGTTTTTCCCTTGACTACTATCATATCCTAAACCATGTCTACCAATTTGTTTAGTAGTATAGTGTAGGATATCATTAAGACTCTTTTTACCAACTAAGAATCTTTGCAAAGATGATCTCAAACTGTCATTATCATGCTTAAGAGAAGCAATAGTAGAAGACAATTGATTAATATTATCTCTAGCATGTAAAAGATCATTTTCTAAGAAAAGAGATTTAGTTAAATAAGAATATCTATCAATATGAAGAGCAGAAACATCATTCACTCTATTTGTAGAACTAGAACAAGTTTCATGCCCATTGATTTTAGCAAGCAAGGAGGCATTTTCTATTTCTAATTCATGCAAAACAAAATCTTTGTCCGTATTTTTAGATTTAAGAACATCAATGTCATGCATGAGAGAATCAACAATCAAAGTATGCTCTTCATTAGAACTAGGCATGAGAGGTTGAGCTTCTAGAAATTTAATCTTATCAAGTAAACTAGCATTTTCAAGTTTAAGAGAGTCTGCTTGGCTAAGACAATCATTTTTATCAATAAGCAAGCAAGAATTAGCATATTCAAGATCATCTAGTTCTATATGCAAATTATCAACAATTTTAGCAAGCTTTTTCTTTTTCTTTTTAGAAGACTTATAAGAGGCACAAATATCATGAATGATAGCAATTAAAGATTCTTTATCTAAAGAGTCTAGATTTACATCACTTGAGTCTTCACTTGTTGATGCTATAAGAGCAAAATGGCATTCTCCTTCATCACTAGAGCTTGAGCTTGATCCTTCACATGAATCTTCACTTGAGCTTGAGTTGGAGGAGCCACTTGAGCTTGATTGCCATTTCTTCTTGTGAAGATGGGTCTTTTTGCCTTGAGGGAAATCTTCCTTGTAGTGACCCTTATTTCCACATGTGAAGCACCGGATGGAGGAGGACTTGCCTTTGTAGAGTCTACCCTTGGAGTACATGGCATCTTCTTTAGCTTGAGAGGATGGAGAGACTTGTTCCATGATAGCTTCAATTTGAGCCTTTATTTCAGCCTTCTTCATTCTCTTTAGCTCTTTCTTCTCTTGTCTTTCTACTTCCTCCCTCTTATCAAGTGTGGCTTGATGTGCTTGTAGATTTCCAATGAGCTCTTCAATAGGAATATCCCTAAGAAACCTTACTTTTTCAATGGAAGTCACCTTGGATTCCCACCTCTTGGGGAGAGTTCTAAGGATCTTTGAGTTGATCTCTCCACTAGACATAGGATGTCCTAGAACAACAAGACCATTCAAGATGGTGTTAAGCCTTGAGTACATGTTGGCTATGCTCTTCTCCTTTCCCATCTTGAAGTTCTCAAGCAACCCTTTGAGCATGTAGACTTTGCTTTCCTTCACTTGATCTGTCCCTTCATAAGTGATGCAAAGCTTTCTCCATACCTCATAGGCCGTCTCACAAGAGGAAATCCAGTTGAACTCGGTGGGGGTCATGGAGGCATATAGGATGTGCATGGCTCTAGCATTTAAAGTTGCTTTCATCAAGGTGTCTTCATCCCATTCTTCAATATTTGTCTTTGGTAGAATGTATGGGCTATTCACCATTTGCCACATCTCGAGACTTGATCCTTGGATGTAGAATTGAAGTCTTTTTCTCCAATAGAGGAAGTTGCTCCCATCAAAGATTGGAAGGCTGGTCAAGAGTCTCCCTCGTAGGTAGTCACCCATCTTGTCCTACTTGTTGAAGTATGCTTGGAGAAGACCCGCTCTGATACCACTTGTTGGATCCTAGATGGGTGATTTGATGCTCTAGAGGGGGGTGAATAGAGATGAAAGCACTTAAACAAAACTCATTAAACCTTCAAATTATATGACAAGATAAGGTTGCTAAATAGGTAATTTGAGTGCAACTAAATCATGCATAGCAAGGATAAGAGAGATTGAACATGCACCAATAAAACAATCTATTTAGAGTGGTTCCACACTTCAAACTAGAAGTGTGTCAGTCTACTTGCCTAGAGAGGTCAACCTCTAGGACTTCCAAACTCTTGCACTCTTATATTCATTCATAAGACATACAATGCATGACCAAACAAAAGACTTACCTATCCAAGACAAAGAGTCTTCAACCTTACCAAGGACTTACCCACTTTGCAAGAGTCTTCGGCCTTCTCCAAGGACTTACCCACTCTTGCACAAGTCTTCAGCCTTACAGGAATTACCCACTCTTCTTGGATCTTCAGGTTTTGACTTCACCTTCACTCGGAGAAGCTTTCACCAAGGTCTTACCCACTTGAGCTTTAGTCTTCTGCCTTCTCCAAGGGCTTACCCACTCAAGCTCCAAGCCTTCAGCCTTGATCTTCACCAAAGGGACTCCTTCCCTTGTTCTTCTTCACCTCTCTTGGACAAGAGAGAGAACCTTCATCTTCATGATTGCAAATGAAAGATGGGGAGGTGGTGGAAGTGAGAGCTTCACAAGATATACATATAGGACTAGATCTCTTACAGATTTCCTACTCACTCTAATGGATGTAGCAAGTGATTAAGCTTAGAGAGAGAGAGGAGGCTGTAGGAAGCACTCAACTATAGAATAGGAACCTCATAAAGAGTTTGCAATGAATGCTCAACCTTGGAATGAAGCCCAAGGGGTCCTATTTATAGCTGGGGATGCCTCTTAGCCTTTGGGAACACTTGTGAATGAAAACTAGCCGTTTTTTGGCTTGCAACGGATCTATTTTCACTTGTTGCAACTCCACTACGGCTAGAAACACTTTTCTGCACTTTTCTGTACAGTGCAATCGGTCGAGTTCTGATGGGTGTAACTCGACCGATCAAGTAACAGGCAAACCAATATTCAGATGATCGGTCATGTTTGTCCTGACGAAATTCGACCGACCATCTCAACTGGAAATGGTCTGCTACCCGATCGGTCGAGTTCTGTGGGTGCCCAACTCGACCAATGCAATCTTCAGAAAATCGATCAAGGTTGATCGGTCGAGTTTCAGGGTGGGAAACTGGACCGATCAAGTACATGTAATTGATTTTCAAAGTTGCATTAAAAGTGCTCTAAAAATAGATCTAAGTGTTCCTGATATTTTTCTAAGCTTAATTACAAGTCATACAATCATTACAAGTGATTTACAACATGATTCTAATGGATATACATCATATTACAAAAACGTCCACTTGTATGACTTTGACTTGTCTTTTCTCCAATTTGAGATGCGCAAGTTAGGGCAATTGGAGTGTGTGTATACCTAATCTGAAATCACTCAAGTAGAAGCATTAGACACCAATATGTGGAATGGTTAGTCATCATCAAAACATGGGTTTAGTCAATTTAGACGTGAGTCAACATTGACCTAATTGACCTTGAGTCAACAATATCATCGTTTGGCTTTATTTCTAATGAATTTGATAAGTGTATCTATTGCCAGATTGTCAATAATGGATTCATTTTGTTATGCTTATACGTCTATGATATCCTACTTTTTGGTTCCGATATGAAAGTAGTAAATGAGATAAAGTCATTCTTGTGTAGCAAGTTTGAGATGAAGGATATTGGTGTCGCTGATGTGATTTTAGGGCTTAAAATCATAAGGTCTACTTATGGTATAACTCTCTCTCAATCTCACTATGTTGAGAAGATATTGGAGAGGTTTGAGTACACATCACGTAAACCTGTTAAGACTCCAAATGATTCATCCAAACCCTTGTTCAATAATGAGACTGGGGTTCCAGTGTCTCAATTACGATACTCCCAGATTATCAGAAGTTTGATGTATCTTATGAACTGTACACGTCCAGACATTGCGTTTGCCATGAATAAGTTAAGTAGATACACCAGTTGTCCGGACAAGACCCATTGGGAAGCTCTTGACAGAGTTCTGAGGTATATCAAGGGAACACGTTCCCTTGGGCTGCATTATGGTAAACATCCTTTCGTAGTCGAAGGATATAGTGACACAAGCTGGATTGCCGTGAATTCTGGGAGTAATGGTGTCTTAGGATATGTATTCCTGTTGGGAGGAGGAGCTGTTTCCTGGAGGTCTAAGAAACAGACCATATTGTCTCGGTCCACTTTTGAAGCAGAGTTGTGTGCTTTAGATGAAACTGGATTGGAAGTTGAATGGCTACATGGACTTATGTCCAGTTTACCTATGGTAATGAAGCCGCTTCCTACAATTTCAGTTCACTGTGACAGCACTACAACTATTGCTAAGATAAAGAGTTCCAAGTACAATAAAAAATAGCGTAGACACATCCAAGTCAGATTGAAATCTATAAAGGAGTTAGTATCTAATGGGGTCGTGGTTGTGGACTACGTCGGTACCAAAGATAATACAACTGATCCTTTCACTAAAGGTCTTACCTTGGCTTTAGTGGAAAAATCTAGGTTGGGGATGGGACTGAAACCCCTATAGATGTAGGAAGTAGCAACCCAACCCAAAAGAGTGGAGATCCCACAAATTGGGTTCAATGTGGTAATAACAAGCTTTCGGGTAAATCGGATGACACTATGTATTCTTGTTTGATGCTTCTAGCATCTGTGTGTCTATCTCCTGGAAACCTGTTAGTGTCATGACTGCAAGTTAGTAAGAGAGTAGTCTCTTAATGGTGTCAAGTCTTAGGACAAGATGTTAGCAGTACATCCTTGGAGACTCCAGCTAAGTGATTGATGTTGTGTAGGCCGCAACAAGAGAATTGGGTTGTTCTCTGTTATCAATCATGATATAAAATTTTGTATGCATGGCCTTAATGCATTGTTTTTCTTTACTACCATGTCTTTATTGTGTTGTTACCAACCTATACTCTTGTACCTAAGGTTCAGGTTCAAGACTTTTGTTCACCTAGTTCCTACAGGGGTCACAGTTGGATAACTCAGGTAGATTCAAACCAAAAGGTATCTGCTGAAAGCACAGTATGGAGGACTGAATGGTAGAGCACACTACACATTGGACTTTGTGGGGGATTGTTAGATAAATGACGATTGTTGTTATTGTAGCAACGCGTAATTACTGTAGCACGTAATTACTGTAGTGTCATTACTATAGAAAATCATTTATTTAGCATGGGTTAAGCCCAATGTAGTGCAACAAGTACATGTGAGAATGTAGTGTTGTTTCTAGTACAAATGGCAAAGAAGTTTTATCCCATATTGCTCACTCCTAGAACTTTTGTGGTCCTCATATGTAGGATCACATGGGGCACTAGTGTCTAAAGGAGTCCTAGGAAGGAGGTATGCTCACCTCCTTGGTGGGTGGGGTTACCACATCACAATGCACGAACGCACGCGCGTGCGCGTGCACCACGCCACGCCTCGCCTCGCCTGAACTGGCCTGGCCGGGCCGGGCTCGGGCTTGGGCTTAGGCTTGTGGCTGGATTGTGGATTGTGGATTGTGGAGAATGTCTTCCATCTTCCGTCTTCTTTTTGCACTAGGATACAACTAAGTGATTAATTACTCATGTAATTAATTGTTTCTTTCTTATTCGGATTTCTTAATCCTAATTAGAAAGTGTTTCTCTTTTGCGGATTATTCTGTATTGTGTACAAGAGCAACCGAGTGTTTGCGTCTTACTGGGAATAGGATTAGGGACGTGTGTGGCTATATATACGCATCTGGTCATTAGGGTTAGACACACTGAAAACAATCTTCTGCCGCCGTGTGTTTTGAGAGCCCTAATCCCGAGTGCAATAGCGGTCGTCCCTGGAGTCGCTTTGCGGAGTTGTCCTCCTGTGTGAAGCGCGACTCTTCCTTCCTGTCGTCAAGATGCAGCTGTCAGGCGGTGGTTCATGCGGTTCTTGTGTTGCACTGGTAGCAGTGCACCGTGACTACATCAAGTACAAGCGAGACGTGCAAGTTCCAGGTTCGTGCCGGATCGTGACTGAACTGTGCCTATCCGCGAGGATTGTCGGGCACTGATTTCTTTAAGTAACACGTTTGTTTCTCAACGAACGATCTGGTTTGCGAATCTAACTCTTGTTTTCTGTTCTCCTGCTTCATTTGTTCTTCGATTCTTATTTTGGATCTGCCTGGACTGTTAATTACATTACACATGTCGTTGTTGCATGAACGACAATAACAAATATTAACAACACTTTGTACATATCATGCGATCCAAGAAGCTTGATAAGAAAATTGTGCCTTCCAATTACATCTGTGACCTCTGCAATCCTCCATGATCCATCATCATATACCTCGACTACGTCACCAGCCACCTAGGGATCTGGGCACAGGCCAGTAGGAGGGCAAGGCCTGATGGCTCTCCTTGGGACCCGATCCATGATTGTATCAGTAAGAGAATACTGGTCGTGCATGATGTTGTAGTAGTGACCATTCCCAGAGATGATCACTGCAGGCCACCAGCAGCCAGATGGAACACCTTTAGAGTCCCAGACCTCCACCTTAGTTCCCTTCTTGAACCTCATTTTTTGTTCTAGACAAGTCTGGGAGAGTAACAATCAGGTCTTTTCTGTGCACTCGGTAGCGATCGAGCTTCCGGTAATGCGGCGGCACCGGGGAGGAAGAAAGGCCAGGCGCAAACCGCTCAAGGCTCTGGGTGGGGTACTTAAATAAGACTAGAAAACATTCAAGCTACAAATTGTACATAGTTTTACTTTGTTAAAATCTGGATGGCTACTGGTAGGCTAGATCCCAATTTTGTTATGCCCTGCAGCTTGTGTTCAATATTAGTTTTATATTCTAGTTCTAGATTTTGATTCGGGTGCTTGATTAACACTTATTTACTCTGGGCTGTTGCTAATGAGTTGGGAATTGACCTATAAAAAGGACACACTTTATACATTCAATTGATTTTCACTAAAAGCCTCTGTAAAACCTTGTTGTTGATTCCAATTCTGTTGCAGCACCTGCTGGTATCCTTATTAAGGCACCACGAGGCTTTCGTTCTAAAGACATGTTTGGTGCACTCTTTTTTTACAAGCCTTAGTAATAGAGGGCAGTGATCATATTTTATGTGGGGGAGATGGATCTCTAGCTTGTCTTCTAGCTTGACTCCTTGTGTTGTAAGGTGGTGATTTCATCTTGGTGTTTTCCCTGTTAGCTTTGTTCCCTTCTCCGGGTGAGGATTTGTTCGCATTAGCAGCTCTTTCACAATGGTTTGCTGCTGGTTGGTCGACTGCTACCAGATTAGCTTGTTCAATCATAACATTGCCCATGATAACCTCATCACCAGAAGGGTTCATGGTTTGCTGCACTCACACGAAACTATTTAGAATTGTGACTTTTAGATGAGGCCAAATTGACGACCATCGTGGTAGAGTAAGTTTTCTGTGGTGATCCTTCTTTGCTTTCACCACAAATATACATTTTGAACTCAATTTTTTTGCAGTGATTATATAAAATTTATCTAAATTTCAAGTTGTTTTTGATAAACTGAAAATGTTAACAAAACATTCCATTCTAATATTTAAATTCTGGACTGATTTTCTTTCTTTATTCTCTATTTTGGTGCAACATTGCATAGGAAAAATCTTAATGCATTTATAAAGACATAATATAGCATAACAATAGTTGTATTTCCATTAGGTTTTGAGTCTTTTGACACAAGGAGAACTTAAGAAATACATCTGTAGAATGTTAATATTTTATGAAGATGTCAACTATATTTGATCTTTCTATACATGGGGTGTCATTATGAGTAATGATACGGAGACCCTAAAGAGGGTGTTTTACGGATTTAAAGAGAGAAAGGAGACTCTTGGAGAAGGGGTAGCATCTCCAAGTAGGAAAATGAAGAGGGAGTATGCAAGAGATATAACTGGTAATAAACTTATATTATCAAAGAGAGGCTAATTGGTTGTAAATAATGATGAAAATATATCTACAACCAGAATGTATTTTATACATATAATAAACAAAGAAAACAAAACATTATATTTGTGAGTATTATATTTCTTATTTGTGTATTAAATTTGAATATTTGTTGTATACTATATTAATTATTTAAATATATTATCAATCTTACGTGTTATGATTTTTTTCACAATTGTAATGTGTTGTCTATTAACATGTATCATTGGAATATGATATGTGCATTGTATTGACGACGACCATATAATTCGATGGTCAAAGTGTTTCGACAGCACATTTTGATGTCCGATGGCCATCGGTATGGAAATAATTGTAGAAATTTTGACAATTTTGCCGAAATTTTAAACTATGCCTTAGGCCTTATAGGTCAGATCAGCCGAATTGCCAAGATTAGGTATATGCAGATTTTATTCGAGGCATGATTGTTATATTGCCATCACTTAGTTTGTAGATATAAGCAGATGTAACACTCTGAATTATGTCTGGCCACTCTGTCACATATCACAATATGTTCTGTTAGATATACTCACATATAAGGAAAATTTGTGTGAGTTTTTGATAATTATTTAACCCCATTTCATCGTTCAATAAAAAAAATGGGGTTAAATAATTATCAAAAACTCGAAATAAATATTTTAATTCACTTCACTTTATTTCTCATTGCACAATGAACTATTTTCAAAATGAAAAATCATATAATTTTTTGATTTTGTGGCCCGGTAAGGGTGGTCTACGATCAGGGGAAAGGAATTCAAGATTGTATAGTATCTAGGTCCAAATAGACTGAAATGGGGCACTCTGTTCATCTAAGATTCTATTCTAGCAAACCCAGGGAAAGCTAAGCAGCTTTTGTCCTAACTGGGGATTCAGACGAACTCCCAACAGGGCATTCATTCGTAAACCCTGTTCTGGCATATACCTCTTCCTTGTTTGGACTGGCTTGTCGAAACGGAAAAGTGTGGAGGAGAAGCAGCCGAGCTCATTCCCTTCGCTTCCTGGGCCCAAAGCCGTGCATCCCGGCCAAATCAAGGATTTGGGGCTTCTTGCTACATATATATATTGATATATGAATAGAACGAAAAATTTCTCTTTCATTCCACCTTTGATTCACAGGACTGCGCTTAGCCCCCCCGTAGCCCCCCTGCTCTGCTGGAGGGAGAGCATGCCAAAATGATGACCAGGACTCTGGACGCGTGACTTTGCAGTGCCTGCAAACTTTGCATGATTAACAAATTTCGTATATTTGCTCTGTCCATCATGAACAGTGGGATTTGAACTACAGAAACTGTCTAATTTAGCATATTTTTACACAACTACCAATATTTATGAGTGTGTGGGCCAAACGGCCCATAAAATAATTGTCATATTGATACATTTACCTTCATATTGGGCTCTGTTTTTGTTGTTAACTATACTAATATATTGTTGTCCTTACATTGTAGCTTTGTCTGTGAATACAACGTTGTCAGGACCAATGTTAAGCAAATTCGACATAGTGCTTGTCCTCCTAGACACAAAAAATCCAGAATGGGATGCCATTGTCTCGTCTCACATTTTAGATGTGGTAATTAGTCATTTTTCTGTGTTTTCCCGTATTTTACTTTGTCTTTGTAAAGAGAGCACACTTATTATTAATTTTCCTATTACAGATCGATGTCAAAACTTTGTAAGTTATACTGAAAGTTTATCAGTTTGTGATTCCTGATCATATTTCATCCAGCACATGCTAGGCTCATGTTCAGAAATGAAGTTACTAGGCTGGACGCAATCAGAGCTATACTTTGTATTGAACCTTCAATGACGACATCTGCTATAGTGGACAGTGTCGGAAATGCTCTACATTCCAACTTCACAGATAATCCAGACGAGGAATGTATCCTTGTTAACATGGAAGCTTGTTTGAATAGACACTCGATCGGTCGAGTTTTGTGAAGTGGCAACTCGACCGATCAAGTGTCTATTGGGAATTTTAGCAAATTGGATTTGGCTGGTTAAACCATGTATTTTTGTGTCCCAAACATTTTTCTAAGCTTAATTACAAGTCATACATTCATTACAAGTGATTACAAAAATTGTTATACGTCATTTGGGCCTTGAGTCAACAATATGACATATTCTACTTCACACTCACTCTGATTCCTTTTTGTATTTATATTGATAGGGTAGAATTGCTTTTAATGATGGATTTCGACCGACAATGCACTTTGGAGTAGAACAGAACCGAAATATAAGGGTAAGTTGTTTCTTATACTATGATTTATGTATAAACTTTAAATTCTATTAATATAATGATTTGTCATTTTTAGGAGAAGAATACTCAAGTACCCAACCGTATGAGGCCTGGCATTGATGAAGAGCACCACACCATTTGAAGGAATTTGGAGACATTATAGATCCTAAGAGTTTCTAGCATAATATGTTGATTGTCATCAATCTCAAATTTTAGAATCATATGTATTCGTTATTTATATCAACGTTGAGCACACAATGTTTGGATAATATTTTGCTTCATTAATAGAAATTTGTTTGAGGTCATTTAACATTTTTATGTGTCATTTTGGTGTTGAAATTTCTTATGATGTCATGTGACTCTTATAAAAATATTGCTTGAGGTTATATATACAAAGTTTTCATTTAAAATTAATTAACATTCAACAAATCATTCAATAAATAAATAACCAAATCATTTACAGTAATACCTCAAAAATATATTAATGAAGGTCTTTTGTCCCTCAAAAATGAGATCCAGATTGGCCATCATAATTGCATTGACGACGACCACATGGCCCCTCAAAAATAATATTAATGAAGGCATTAGCCCTTCAAAAATATATTCTCCAGGACCATCAAGTCCCTCAAAAATGTATTTATGAGAACTAAACATGCCCTCAAAATGTATTTATGAAGGCTAAATAGTCCTAAAAAATGTATTTATGAAGGCTAAATAGTCCCTCAATATAACATTCTTGAGGGTCAGTTGGTCCGTGACAATTGTATTTGTGAGGGCCACTAGTATTTGTCACGTGAGTTCTCTTCACAGACCATTTGTGAGGGCCAGACTCACAATCGTCCCTATTTGTGAGGGCCTGTAGAGAGGGGTTTGTGACAGGACTCACTCGTGAATAATGGCCCAATTTTTACTAGTGAGATTTTCTACAAGAGTTAAGTTTGAGTATAGTTAAGTTCAGTCGGTCCCTGTCACTCTAGGTCCTTGTATAGATTTGAGAGAGAGTTGTAAATGATGTTTTGTATGTTTGTCTCCTTAATAGGAGAGAATGCAAATGATTGTCATGTTGTATGTACATGGAAGTGTGAGAAACATAATGAATGTATGGATGTGTATCATTAAATGATGAGATTATATTAGAGAAATGAAAGTTTAATTCTCATGTAAAGTTAGTTTATGTGGTTCAATGCGAGAAAATAAAGAGTTTGAAAAGGAAGAAAAAGTTAAGGGTGATTTTTGTATTACGTTAAATCCTCAATTTATACCCTAATCTCATGATTAGTGGTAATTGTGAGATCGGGGTGTAACAACCATCCACTCTGATAGAGAATTTAGATTGCGGTTTCTCGGTCAAGGCCTTCATCTCTTCTATCTCAGAGCTTTCCAACTGTGCATCAATGACTTCTGAGATCCAAGTCAGTGTAACAATCAAACTAGCCATATGGAAACACAACTTGTCTTTGTCCACTGAATTGACAGGTTGAGGTCGCCAACTAGTCACATATTTGAGATTTTCCCACACCGAATATCTCAGAGCAACACAAACGACAACCTTCTTGTGACTTAAAGGATCAGCTATGACATTTGTTTTACTGGGATGATAGGTGATGGTGAAGTCATAATCTTTGAGAATTCCATCCACCTTCATTGTTGTAGATTCAGATCCTTCTGTTTCAATAGGTACCTCAAGCTTTTATGGTCAGAGAAAACTTCAAACTTCACACCATAGAGATAGTGTCGCTAGATTTTCAGAGCATGAATGATGGCAGCAAGCTTTAAATCGTGTGTAGGACAATTAGCTTCATTCGGTTTCAATTGGCGGGAAGCATAGGTGGTCACCTTTCCATCTTGCATCAAAACACACCCTAAGCCTTGTTTAGAAGCATCAGTGTAGATGACATAGGGTATGCCTTCAACAGGCAAGACAAGAATAGGAGCATAAGTCAAACACTCCTTCAGGTTTTGGAAATTATTCTCACATTCTGGTGTCCAAGAGAACTTGACCTACTTTCGTGTCAGCTTGGTTTCTCTTGATAAACCTTCGATAGTAACCTGCTAAGCTGAGGAAACTATGGATCTCTGAGGGATTCTTTGGATCTTTCCACTTGGTCACAACTTCTACCTTTGTAGGATCAACGGCTATATGTCCGGTAGAAATTACATGACCCAGAAACATCACTTCCTTTATCTAGAACTCACACTTTGAGAATTTTGCATAGAGTTTATTTTCTCACAGTGTGTTGAGTACAATCCGCAGATGCTCATGATGTTGTTCTAACATCTCGGAATAAACCAAAATGTCATCAATAAACACCACCACGAACTTATCAAGGTATGGGCGAAACACTCGGTTCATCAAGTCCATGAAGGTAGTAGGGGCATTTGTCAAGCCAAAAGGCATGAGCATGAATTTGTAATGCCCATAGCGAGTTCTAAACGTTGTCTTCAGGACATCATCATCCTTCACATGCATCTGGTAATAACCACTTCATAGATCCATCTTGGATAATATAGTGGTTGACTTTAGTTGGCCGAATAAGTCGTCGATGTGAGGTAAAGGATAACGGTTCTTCACCGTCACTTGGTTAAGCATGTAGTAGTCCATACACATTCACATCGAACCATCCTTCTTCTTCACAAATAGGATAGGGGCTCCCCAAGGTGAAACATTGGGGTGGATGAAGCCCATGTCGAGAAGCTCTTCTAACTGCTTCTTCAGTTCGGCAAGCTCAGCAGGGGCCAAGCTGTAAGGCAGCTTCAATATTGGTGAAGTTCTGGGTACAAGCTTGATGGAGAACTCCACCTCGTGAGTTGGTGGAAAACTGGGTAACTCCTCGGGAAAGACGTCCGGGAAGTCCTTCACCACATCTATGTGGCCGAGAGAAGGAGGTGCAGCCTCAAGGACTATAGAGGCTAAGAAAGATCTACACCCTTGCAATACTAGCTTTTCAGATTTGATGGTGGAGATAACAAATTGCCGATCCTATCGCTTCCTACCCTTGGCACACAATCTTCCCTCAACAGGATGTGAAAAACTAACCTTTGATCCTTCACAAAGCAAAACAACTTTGTACCTCTTCAAACAATCCATTCCTAGGATGACATTAAAGGTGGTTATGTCAACAAAGATGAAATCCGAGTGAAACATTATACCATATATAGAGAGTTCCATGGTTGGAGTTTGGAGATATGAAGAGCAAATCTTACCACTAGGGGTTTTTTACATCTAATATATGATCCATATACTCATATTCTATTTCTAACATAGAAGGAAGCTGACATGATATGAAGGTATTGGATGAGCCAGAATCAAACAGTGCCTTTATAGGATGCATATTAAGATGCAAGTTACCTTCAATAACTTCATTATCTTCGTCTGATTCATCATCATTGAGAGAAAACACTCTCCCATTTCGCCTCTCCACTGGCGGTCGCCTCGGGTTCTGGTTGTTGTTGTTATTATTCCATGGAGGTAGATTATGCCTTGGCTGTTGCGGCTATTGGGCATTATTCTGTACCTACTAAAAATGGGTGCAGAGTGGTCAAATATGCCCAACTTGGCCACACTCTTGGTAGGTCAGAGGAGGTCGGTTGTCTCTATGAGCAGGTGTATTGTTGGCAAGACATCTCCCTGGAGGATGGTGGCAAGAACACCTATTGCACCGACCACGTCTGTGATTCCTGTTTTGGATAGGGTTCTTCCTCTTGTTGTTGTTGTAGCCATTACTTTGTCCATAGGATTGGAATCTTGGGTAGGACTCAATGACCAGAGCCTTATCCACCATCTACTAGAAGGTGAGTGGAAGCTGCAGAACAAGACTTCGGCCCACCTGGTTGTTTAGGCCCTCCAAGAACAATGTTGCCCTTCTCTCGGCCCCAAGGTTGGTGGTGTAGCGTTCCAGAAGTAGGAACCATTGGATGTAGTCGGCCACAAACATGCCTCCCTACTTGAGGTTGTAGAACTTAGTTTCCTTTTTTCCTTAGGAAGGTGGGATAGATGTACTTCTACCTAAAGAGCTTCAGGAACTGGTCCCACTCCATGGTGGAGGTGTCTCAAGTGCGGGCGACACCATTCCACCAGACACGTGTCGGTCCATCCAGTACATACGTTACAAACTGAACCTTCTGGTTAGGAGGGCATGCCATACCCTCAAAGGTCTAATCTAAAGCCAACACCCAGTCATCGACTTTATCCACCATGTTGTGTTCACTTTCACCCTTGAAGTAGGGTGGCTGCATCTTTATGCAGTCAGTGAGGGTGAGCTCCCTCAACTTGTTGGCATTGGCGACCACTGTGTGGAGCTGTCCCATCATGGTGGAGAGCAACTGGCATAGCATTGCCAGCTCTTGCTCCGATGTGAAGGCGGGGGTTCCCGGAGTAGTAGGGTTGACCACACTATGGCCGACAAGAGTCACATGAGTGTTTCCCAAATTGGAGTCATCAGGGTTTGACTCCTTTTCCTTGTTCCTGCTGTCGAACAAGTCACCTATCCTGAAAGGTAGGGTTAACATATTAAGTTCCCATGAGTATTTTTATCATAGATGAGAAAAGAATAGAAGAATAGATGAGAAAAGATTATCTAGAATTATATTGCCTAAAAGCATACTATTTTGGGCAATTCGTATCAGCTCAGGCTAGGCCGGTATCATATGGGAATGGGAGTCCTCATAAACCAAGCTAGTGGTGCGGAGGAAAATATTGCCAGCCCCCAAAACCCTGATCCATTCGAGACACCTTTGCTTCAACTTCATGTCCTAATAGTTTCCTAAAGGATCTGATACCATGTTGTAAAGAGGCGATATCACCCCCTTACTAAAATTTAAAGGAAGTACAAAACATCCATCTTTTTAGAATGACAAAAGATATTGAGGATGCATGTATAATATTCCAAGTAAATAAGGATGCACCAAATACATTATAAAATGTCAATAGCAGCGGAATTAAAAGTAGTAAGCCTATTACATGGCTTTTGTTGTTCATTACATGATTGTTCCCAAAAGAAAAAGATAAGAGAAAAGGATCTAGCTATAGCAACCTAGACATCCTTTCAGATAGCTTGAGATCTACTCCTGAGATGACTTCCTTCAAACTTGTCATTCTCCTTGCTCAACACCAACACCTGGGTGGTTGGGAAAGCACCCAACAAAATGGGAAAAATAAGGTATGTGTGAAAAAACTAGTCTAGGATAACAAGATAAGTAAAGCAAATAAGAAAATACTAGGGTTCATCATAAGATGAAGATAACAAGAGTATGAGGCTATCTTCAAAAGAAACTTGCCATTAACAATTATATTAAAAAGGATTTGCATGTAAGATAATTATGTCTACCTAACTAGGTAGGGTTGATGGACCTAACGGACCTCTAACCTATAGGTGAGGGGAGAATAAGACATTCTCAGTCACCTACACAATTATATAGGGGAGAATAAAAACATTCCCCAGGGCAATTAAATACATGCCCTCTGTGGGTGGTTGTAAATAAGTACCGCTACTTTAAATTAAATAGAACATAAATCTACATTCTAGAAAAGTATTCATGGCAAGAGTAGTCATAATATTCAATAAGCATGATAGTGGGGTATAAGACCCAAACAAGAAGAAATTATAATCTAATTTGAGGCATGAACAACATTAGGATTCAAGAATAGAAGATTTAGGGTTCATATAAGCCTCATTAGGGAAATATAGGGTTTGGCTACAATTATCCATACATAGGGTGTAAGGAATGCACATACCTCAATTACTGATATCAATTACTAACTTTCACCACTTTAATTGAGTACAAGTTCCACTTTGCCTATTTTCAATGCATTAACATGTATTATAGTACATAGTGCACATTAATGTATAGAAGCCCTAATTTTAGTCCTTTTATAAAAACTTGTATTTAGACTCTTAAAACATCAGCAATAAACTTATTAAGTTCTCCTGATCAATAAAACATATATTTATGCTAATTTTGGAGTTATGATGATTAAGATGTAATTTTTATGGATTTTATACATTAAATTCAATTTACAAAAATCACCCTTTGTCAAACCATGAAATCACACCTTGAAAATATTTGTATTAGATAGATATTAATTTTCCAATTCTGAAACATATTTATTTGTCAAATTTGGATAAGCAGGTTAGAAGACATGAATTTTTCAATATTGATTAATAGGAAATTGCCACATCATCAAATTGATCGAGATAATTGAAGAGAAAGGGAGAGGGAGCAAATACCATTTGACCCAAGATCAGGTTTGAAGTTGCATAGGTAACCAAACTAGAGCTTCTAGAGAAGGTAAAACAACAAAGAAGCCAAAACCCTAGAAGAACATGGTAAAAAGAGATGAAGATCATCGATTTTAAACATAGAAGCATGAGTTTTAAGCATGTAGTATGCAATATATGAGAAGGGGGTTAAAAAAACTCACCTATGGGAAGGTAATAAGGTCCAAACAGAAAGGATCCTGAGATTCGAAGGTCTAGTTGCTCCAAGCCAAGCTCCTTTCTTGAGCCAAGATCACCTTCTCCACTTTAGAGGTGCAAACCCTAGCAAAAGAACATGGTGATGAGATGTTTTAGGGTTCTAGGTGGAGTTTTACCATGAAAGGTCATGGTTCCAACCTATAACAAGGTGGGATAAATATTAACAACACGAAAACATGGAAGGAAAGGAGTATACTTACTACTTTTGGTCAAAATCACCAAGGAAGAGCTTAAGAAATCCTAAATAGAGAAATTTGGAAGCCTAGGAGCCTTCTTCACCAAGGTAGGCACCCTCTTTTACCTTGGGACTGCAAATTCATGGCCAAACATAGAATAAATTATTATCTAAGCTAGAGGAAAGATAATGAGAGGATTGCTTCTTTGATTGGGAGGTGGAAAGGGGTAGGCATGGCTTTATAAAGAAGGGGGCAAGCATGAGGTGTCTATGGGACTTTCCATGTGTCCTTAGGCTAAGACTTCATGGCCATGCAAGAGGACTGATCATAGAGACTTCTTGTATATCCAAGGTCGGTCCTAAAATCCCATGGAGGCTTCTAGTCCATCCCCACCGTCCTCCAATCAAAGAAATAACCCCATTGGTTAATAGCTTTTAAAGATAAGCTCATTTATAAAGAGGGTAATCCCTATAATGCCCTTGGAGAGAAACACCTTCAAACCAAGGTGCAACCAGGTGCCCCATGGTTAAAAATCTATAGAATGGTAAGGGAATATATAAGGATTAAAATTCAGGTGATAGTTTGCAAAGAAAACCTCCCAATTGGGTAAATTGCATAAAAGTCCAGAATGTACCTAAAATTGCATAACTTGCACAAATAGCATCCAATTCGAACCAAATTTGAAACTTAGGCTCATTTTATGTTTTTAAATCACATAAAAAAGTTAGTTTAAGATTTAGAGCAATTAATTATGGTAATTAACCTTATTTAATACATTTAATCAAGGTTTAGGGTCTTACACTTCTAGCACAAATTAATATACCATTGTTCTACTAAAGTGGTGATTTTGCATTTTAGATCCTTAAATAAGATTTCACTGAGGTATTTGTGCATAAACCCTTATATCGTTACAATTAGTGAATAAATGTTCACTAAACCACTATAAATTCCACTAATTAAACATGAATGACATAAAGGATAGAAATGAAAGGGAAACTTGGGAAAAAGGTTTACATGGAGATTACATCCAAGATTCATTATGTTACATTGGAAGTATTCCTTACTCTATCAGGTTTCAAGTTTATGAGACTTTGTCGCCTTTGTTTTTATATTGTTTTAGGGCTATGTTTATCTCACATGCATGTAGGTTGATGATATGGGGTGTGTGCCCTAATTCTTTCCATGTGCATGCGTGGCACAATCTTTATGTTTTATTAATGGCAAGTATTCTTTTGTTATCATATGAATTCAATTCCTTTTCTCTTGATACCCATTTGCGTGGTCCTTGTCCTTTCTATTGGAAGCCTTTTATATTTGATGTCTTTTATTCCATATATTTCTCAATTTCCTATTGAGTATGCACATACCAGCCTTTTCTAATGTCATCTATTTTCTCTTCTTGCTGGGGTATGCTTCTAACCCTAGGTGAAAGACTTGGATGATAAAGCATGAAATTTTGGACTATCTTAAGGAGTTAAAGATTGGAGACAAAGTTCTTATGGTTTAGATTTCCCTCTACTTAGATCCTTATGTTGTATCATACATGTAAACCCTTACAAGATATTATGATGTACTTTTGTAATAACCTTGTGATAAATTGAATATAGTCAACATTTTTAGTCTGCTACTATATTTTGGTTGTTTTGAATACCATTTATTAAAATTTGAAAATGTTACACCTATTCTAGCATACATTTAAGTGTGTTTGGAATGGATGTTTTATTCTTCAAATCTTTAGTAAGGGGGTGATCCCGCACTCCTTACACTGGTCATGTGTAGTGACCGCTACACAAGGGTCATGTGCTCTGACCGAAATAGAAGCCATGCATAGAGACCATCAACCAAGATCAAGGTGGTATCGATCGAAACAAGTTTAAAGGTGTGGTGGCAAACAAGGTCAAGCTACCTCAACATCACATAAACATCTTGTAAATAGAGATAAACCACAATCAAAATAGATGGTAAACATCAAGGACAATAAATGCCATATCAGAGGAAAACTTCATACAAAAAGGATCACTAAAATTCTAAAACATGTATCATAGAAATCACCATGAGAGAACCTTGTTAAGAGAGATAAAACCCACATTAAACACATGCAAAATAGAACTAAAACTTCATGCGAATCCAAGATACTCGAACCATATGCATGTTGATAGAAATCCATAATCAAAAGCAAGATAAAACCATCCATTCCACAATCACCACAATATCAGGTATGAAGATTAGGGTTTAGGAGAAAGATCAATCTACTGGATAATACTACAAAATCATAAACCCTAGATAATGATAACTTCATCTAGAACATTATGATCACACTTTAGAGATGTAATTAGCAACATGCAAGTAAGAAAAAGGTTCTATAATAGTAGGGAGAAGAGTTATATAACCCGCCTTATGTAGAGAATCAAGCTCTAAAGACCACAATCTCCAAGACAGAAGATGAAACTCCAACCAAGATCAACCTTTAGCCATAAGATCACCTCAAGAAGGAGAAAACATACCAAGGTCAAAAGATGGCTCAAGATGAAGAAAAACAAAAACCCTAGGCCGATCAAGAGGGAAGGAAGAAGAAAGAGAGGAAATCTTCATCTCACTTAGGTACTACCATGGTTAATCCATAGACTCTGACCTTTGTGAAAAGAAGATCCTCAAAGAATAGCCATCATGGTTGCACCATAGTCTCACATTCAAGAAAGGGGAAGAAGTTAGGGTATAGACCCAAAAGAAAATGTGACTAAGGAAACATAACAACTTACCAAGACGGAAGGTCACCAAAGATCACCACAATGAAGGTGATCAAGCTCAAGATCACTACATGCAAGGTTGATCGGCCACCAAAGCTCCAAGATCAGTCCTATTTCCACAGAGCTCCAAGGATGAATACAAGAGAGTGGAGAAGAAGGATGGCTGAAAAGGATAGTTGCATCTGAAGGAGAGGGGTTATATACTTTAGGTAGGTGGGAATCAAGGGGGTTATGAGGTGTCAATACAAGAGAGCACCAAAAGGACACTTGTCCACCAAAGAAACAACTATGCAACCACTTAAAACATTCATGAATTAAATGGTGATACAACCTAGGGAGGGTAGCGACCACCTAGGTCAACTACAACCCTTGTTGTGGTCGCAACACAGTACCCATGTAGTGACCATTAGACTAGGTTACTATGGACAACATGGTCGAAGCACTCCACTAAAGGACAAACCTTAGTGACCAAACTTCAACTACGTCACCATGTTTGAAGAAATTACATCTAGGGTAAGTGTTGCGGTTTCAACACTCATCTAAGAGTGGTGTTGCGGTCGCAACACACACAAACCCTAGCATGGTTGAGCTCATCAACAAGGCAAAACCTAGAAACCCTATTAGCACCATGTGATGTCACATCATCAACCATGGTCCAAGCAAGGCTCCCCTATGAATATTTCTCTCTCTTATGATGCCAATATATAGAAGTAACACTATACATGTGACAAAGTGCAAGATAACCCTCACTCATGGGTAAATTGCAACTTGGTCCAAAATAAGCATATCAAGCCCAAACATCATCCAATAGGACCAAACATAAAACATAAGCTTGTCACATGTTATTAAGGCATCTCGAAATATTAGATTAAGGTTTAAGCATCTTATTATGCAAAGAAGAAAAAAAGGTTACCCCAAAAGCAGGTCAGGGGTCTAACAAGAATGGTCAGGTATACCATGTTTGAGTTGTGAATGAACCTAAATAAATTATGAATCTAGGGGCATAACTATATGATTTTGCATGGCATATTCAATGGATCCAAATAATAATGTATGTATGAAGTTGTATGGGGATTTATAAACCAACCTCAAAATAAACTTTTTTTAAATATAGTACTATAAAGAAAAATAATTTCACAGAAAAAATTTGTGATACAAAACTAAAAATAGTGCCCCAAATTAAAGCGAGAACCAAGTCACAAATTTTCCATTCAAGATATTCTTATCAACTATTTTCTCATTCTCATGACAAAATCCACCCTAAAGTTAGATCTTAACATCCAAGGAGATATGTCACCACCAACCTATTTTGTAGGATAAGATTACCTAAATCCTCATCACATTTTGGTTTACTCATCATGATTCTTATATGTACATCGTATGATCCAAAATCGACCTTTCATCATTTGATGAATAGCGTAGGCCAATTGTAGGGTAAACATCTCACCGAGAGGGTAACTATGTAAGGTAAGTGTTCTAATTAGGGAGACAAAGCTGAAATAGTCAGAATTTGACTACCATGGCTCTGATACCATCTTGTAAGGAGTGGGACCCAAGAGGAGATCCACTCCCTACTAAAATTTGAGGAATAAACTCATCTTCCAAACATACTAACAAGCATTCTTGAATAGGTGTAAATGTTTCATTTCTCAAAGGATGGTATACACGAATAAAGAAAGTACATCAGTAAAATATTAAATCATGACTATATTCAATTTTACAACATTACAAAATAATTTCCCATTAATGGCTTACATGAAAGCAACAACATTAGGAACTAAGTAGAAGGATATCTAGTTATCTCAAGTCTATATCCCATTAAGAGTCATCTCCATAAACTAGGTTCATTTCTATATGTCATATCTTCCATGTCCTACACCTAGGGTTGGAAGCAAATCCCAAAAGAGAAGATTAAAAAATAGAAATTATCAACATAAAAAAATGGTATGAGCATATTAATTAGGGATTGAGAAATATAAGGGAAAAAAGACATAAAATATAGCAAGGCTTCTGGTAGAAGAGGAGAAGTATTATTCAAGAGGATATCAAGAGAATAATTGCAGTATAGATGATAACCAAGAATAAGTGATTTCTTGCCTTAACAATGTCATAATAGTAATATCACAATTCATAAGCAGTTGCATGGTGCTTAATAATCAGACTAGCATACACTTAGAATTATGGTAGGGACCCATATATTTACCAAAGGCAAGAGGACTAAAACCTCAGTTCCAAACAAATATAGTATTTTACAGGAGGACTAAAAGCTCAGTGGATTGGCAGGAGTATTAAAACATTTGTGCCATAAATATCTAAAACATCAGTGCATTGACAGGATGTCTAAAATCTCAATGCCAAAAATAAATATGGTGTCACTAATTCTAGTTTTGACTAGTCAATCACACATGCAAATAGCATCGGCAAGATCAAGTATAGTCATGCTCAACAAAGGGGTGAGAACATCCAGTTGATATAAAGTTGAGTCATTGGTTCCACAAATAAATATTCAAACATTTCCATAATTAAGAAACTTCATAGGATCACAAAATTCTACAACTTAAAAATTAGGATTTAACAAGGAATAAGATGAACAAGATATAAATAAGGATCCAACAAAAATATCAAACATAATAAGATGTTCATGAGATCTATATCAAAGCATACATTCTGACATATGTCAACTTCTCCAATAAGAGAGAAAGTGTATAGGATAATATGTCCTGAAGGATTAGAGGGAAAGATAAATCTGGTTGATTTACTCAATATGATAAATAGGGAATGCAACATATATCAAGAGAGAGAAATCAGTTGCTCAATATAACTCATAGTTGATGCAACATACCTCTAATTTAGTCTACATGAGTCTATAGCTAACCCTAGGTCCAATCTAGGGTCTTCAAAGAACCTATTAAACATATATGTAGATTCAGGGTTAACTTCACATTAGTTACATAAACCCTAGAAATTGTTTTTTTTTGTTATTAGTAGTCTAGGTTATCAAAACCATATGATCTTATAGATTATATTTTTTTGAGTTTGTAACATATTTTATTTTATTTTTCTAACTTATAAGTTATTGATTATGAATTTTAGAAATTTAAACTAATCATGGAAAATCCATAAAAGCACATATTTATCAAATTGTATTTAGGCAATAAAAATTATACCAATATGTAGAGAAAATTCCCACAATTCTAAAACATATTTACCTTAATTTTATGATCTACCAATAATTAGTTATGAATTTCAAAAAATTGACCAATAAGAAACTTGAGAAAGTTCACAAAACAACATTGTTTGTATCTTTAAAATATTGATGTTGTGGCCCTATTAGGTTTGGTTGTTTGACACCCCCCATTTAGATAAGAGCATCTCTCACCATGATAAAACAAGCCGAGATTGCAAAAAGACAAAAATATCCCTTATGTAAAATCCAACAAAAAAGAAAGGTGAAGTACAAAAGTCAAAGATGAGTATCAAGATTGCTCATCGTCTACACCTATTTGTACAGCCAACCTGGATCTATGAATCCACACATACTAATTGATTTCACAATACAAACACAGATTAAAGCTTCATCATCAACTTCCTATAAAAATACAAACACAAGGACCTATAGAAGAGACCTTGAGGTGGTTTGACAACTAAACCACCAACTTCCATGATTGGATGAGTGAAGGAGTTCAAAGCCTTGAGAAATCCAAGCAAATAATTGTATCTAGATCAGTACTAGATTCATAAAGACAAAGCGGATTTGGAAGAACCAAAAATGTAAAGAAAAGGTGGTGATGAGAGGGAAACATCAACGATTATTGGATTAGTAGAACTAGGAGTCGAAAAGGCATAAAACTAGGATACCTTAAATGAAATCAAATTAGTGTGGAAAGGGGCTCCCCTAGATTATCTGGAGCCATTTCAAGTCTTTTGCAAGACTCGCAAAACCCAGATACTTCAACACAAAATCATAGTAGTTTCCATGATCGTTGAAATCTATTTGTATATGGTTGGAGATGAATGAGGCAAACATGACGCCTAAACCAATTGAAAGGGGGTGATTGTAGGTCTTAGAAGCATTTTACAGAGGTCCAATGATCGTGGGTGGAGAGAAGATGGAAAATAGAAAGAGAGCAGGGGAAGTGAGGAGTCCAATTCGATAAATTTGGAAATTAAATGTATGTGACATTGAGTCCAATCTGAGAAACGACATGGAAAAAATCACATCGATTAAATATTTGGGAAAATAATATTTAAAACATATATGTTCTTGACTGATTTATATGAGGGCTCAAATAAGGTGCAAATAAAGCCAAATTTTACACCTAGTCTAATTAAGATATGTAGAATCCGATTTCATAGTTAATTTCTTTCTTTCAAATCATTTTATGTATTATTTACTATTTTGGATTTTTACTTATATTTTCTTTCCAAAATGAAATTGAGTAATCAAGGATTATGCTATTGATCTCAAACTTGGCACCCAAGCTAATTGGGACCTAAGTAACACAATTGTACCATTAAATTGGTGATTTGAGACTAAATTTTATGACTTCTAGTACAATTAGGATTTTAGGTTCATCACCATAATATTTATTATAATATTGTATCATTATTACCACCTTTCATTAAATTGTGTCCTATTTTCATTAATATGTTACCAAAAGAGTTATCTTGTATTATCATGCATGAAATTCTATATTTTACTTATTTAACATATTTACTCCATTAATTCAATATTTACTTTTTGATGATAACACACAATTTATATTTATGGTCAATGGGACAATAATTGTTATCCTAAAGCATACTTTGCCTCTTACTAATCATATTTTAGCCATTATTTGCATATTTGTTAGAAAAGGAAATGTTTTGACATATTTAATGAATTTACTTACACACTAGCATATATACATGTTATTATATTAATATATGATGTTGATTAAAAAACCTAATATCATTAAATGTATTAGATTCATTTTTCAATCATATACACAATAGAGTTGCCATAGAATTATTCATATCATATGCATTAACAATGTTCATTAAGGCATAACATTTGTCCTTGTTTGGTAATATACAAAGGAACCTAGAATACTATACTCCTAACCATAGGGAATATGATAAGATCCTAGGTTTTGATATGTTACAACACTCCACCCTTAAATAGGATTTTCCCCTCAAAATTGCATCCTCATATCTTATAAACCATGAAAAAATAAGAATAAGTGATGAACTGATGATCGAATATGATATTTTTCTGGTTCCTTTGTATGATTAGATGATTCCAATTGCATGGATCTTTTTAGGTAGAAGTCTTTTTTGGCTAGAACTAGTTTCATCCATAGAAAAGCACAAACATGGTGTAACATGATAATAAGATTATCTAGAATGCACCCATGTGATTACGAGTTGTATATTAGGTTATGACATGTTAAATATTATAACTTGGGAGAAGAGAATGTATTTGTGCATGGGAGTTTCCATTGTTTGGATGGGTTTCAAGAACACATAAACTAATTTCTTTCATACAGGAAATTGTATATGGACACATATGTGATTAGACGAGTAACTACCAGAAATTTAGTGTAAAATATATATAATGAAGTTACCCTTACTTGGTGAACTAAAAGCATGATAATAATAACAAGAGACATAATAATGATAAATAATAAGCATGAATAATGGATTATTGATAATAATAATAAAGCCTAAGAAGATGTCAATAAATCGGCCTAAAATAAAAAATGATGCATAAAAAGTTGAAATTTGGAATAATCTATGAAAAATCTACCTAATAATTTAGAAGAAATTCATGAACTTTAAACCTTTAAATGATGAGGTAGAAGAATTTGTTCCTAAGAACTTCTGGGATAGGGTTACATGTTGCTTGTTGTTGTACTTTGTCCTAACTTTGGGATCCTAGGAGATAAATCTTTTTTGAGGAGTTTATTGTTGTGAGAGCCTAAACCTAGATTTCTTTTCTTTATTTATTATAATAATTATATTATTGATTAATGTTTGAGACATGTTTTAGTGGAAACCATAGTTTGGTCCAAATTGTAGTTTGTATACCCTAATTTCAAGTTCACCTGTAAATTGTGACTTAATTGTAACTTCAATTGAAAATTGTGTGGAACACATCTAAAATTGTGTTTTCCTTCATAGAAATGTTTAATTAGTCCTTGAAATTAATTTTTTATAAGATGTCTCTAATTTGACTTCCATTTCACCTTAATTTCCTTAATTCAAAAAATTGTGTGTACATCGTGGACTAGTATGCAAATACACGATAATGAAGGTATTATTTGCAAAATTGATTATATATCATTTGATAAATTGTCTTTATTAGTATTCTTACTTGATTTCATGAACTTTGAACTTTGTTTGCATTTGTTTCATCTTAGGGGTTCTAATAAAAAATCTAGCCTAAGTATACATGGATGAATGACCTTTGATAGATATCTATACGACTCAATAGGTTTTAGCCTTCACTAGCCTTGATAAATAGTCTATAAAGTGTACCTTTGTGAACATTTTTTGAGTTGTACCTTAATAGGTCACCTAGGACCTAGATAGACATGTATATATGGATGGGCTTCGATAGATATTTATGTGTGGACCTTGATAGACTTTGTTGGTTGACCGTTGATTGTTCGGTCGTTGGACCTAGATAGGTATCACCAAATGTATCAATAATTTCTAGTATATTGGACCTATATATTTACTATGAACGAATTAAGAATTTATGACCTCAACATCCTTGACCATTCTACCCCTCCATAGCTCACTTCAAGTGGGATTGTTTTTGTCATTTGAGTTTCTTCTATGTATACACAATATTAATTGACCCTCTTACTCTTTTAACACCCTTGATACTTTTTAGAATGAACAGGGATCCCAAGAATCTATATAGGAAGGCTTGGATCTCAATAAGTCCCCTTGGAGCTCCATAGATTTGATCAAGTCCATGCATGTCAATGCATGCTGAGATCAAGAAACACCAAGTTACCAAAACTCCATGGTGTTTGCAAGCTTCCCAATCTTGCTTTGTTCATCAATAATGTAATATAATCTCCCCAATTTCTTATTACTTTTGTTCTTCATATATTCTTCCTCAACTGAAATTTGTGGTTTTCGATGGTGGAAACTTGCTCGTCTAGCTAAAGCACCTTCTGTTATTCTCTTATGCCCTTATTTGCCCTAAAACCACCACAAGAAGTCATCTTGGAATTCGAGAGGTGGTCTTGGGCTTGTAAAGGAGGTTTCTTATAGAATTTCTTGTGGTTCCATAGTTCAGTCACCAACCTATGCAAGTCATATAACATCTAATACCTTCTTTTTCCTACAATTCATTTATAAACCCTAATCTTTCTCTAGTGGTGCCTAGCCTTCTTAAGAGATAAAACTTTATGGTCTTATTTGGAGGATAGTATGTGCATACAAATTTTTTTGTCTTATTTTGTCTTTTAAAGATGTTTACGGTACATAACAATCCATCGCTACATAACCATCCATTTTTTTAAGTATATGTTGGTTGAAATGAAGAAATAAATGTTTAACAACTGTAAAGGTGCTTATTTTGGATATTTTTTGTACCATTTTCATGGTAAAAGAAATGTAGGTGCATCCTTACTGATTGCAATCTAATCTAGCATGATTTTCATGCCTTTCCCTAGTTATCTATCTGCAATATTTTTGTTTAGATGAAAACTTATATGTAAATATGGCTCATTTATTCCTAATTTGCCCTTCTAAATCCTAGTCGACCCTTAAAAAATAATATCGCATCGAGCATAAGTTTCATAACCTTTCGATTCAAATCTCAAATTTTTTTAATATTTTGTTTTTGTCTCCTAATTTATGTAATATATTCAATTGTATATGATTTTCCTACAAGGAACCATTTTTTTGGCATTAATAATGTGATAAGCCTAAATGTGCCCTAGTCTTGGAACTAGCATAACTATTGCATCCTTTGGATTTCTGCCATGTAATTGGGTTTTGTTTGGTTCTTGTCTTTTGAAGACATGAGAAAAACTTTAGGTGTATTTGGTACTCCGATGGAGATTTATACCTATTTTGGAATTAGAGGTTATTTGGGCCTTTATATGCCCTAGTTTGGTATTTTCATCCTTTTAAGGCCAAGGATGGTTAGATATACCATGTTTGAGTTGCTAATGATTAACTACAAATGTAGGGGCACAACTATATGAATTTGCATGCCATATTTAAGGAAATCAATTAATAATGTATACATGAAGTTGTATGGGGTTTACAAATCAAATGTGAGCCTTATGCAACCTGGGTCAATCTTAATTGAAAGATGAGATCTACTGGGGTATATCACCTTATCATATTAATATATACTTCTATCCACTTTTCTCTTCATATAATCTTGTGGAATTGACTAAGGGTGACATAAAATGTGACATTATATGATAAATTTTGGATATGGGATGTACTAGTAGGCATGATGCATTGAGGCTTTTGCCTTGATGGAAATGATGTGGGAACCATCCTTGTGATAATGTTAGAATCCAAGATTTATAGTATCTATTTTTGTATATAAACGAATTAGAATATAAAGGAAAAGTTTCGATATACTTGTTATGGATATTTATGTGTTCATGTGTGCTTGATAAACTTGCTCTTGAAATGATCAGATATGCTCTACTATATATCCTCTCGAAGTTGCATGCCCTTAGTTATGATATACACCTTGTTATAAACAAGTCGGACCTGAAGGAGAAATGAAATGATTATTTCTTGATTTGAATTAAATTTTTGAAAACTAAAAGAATGTGATAGTTCTACGTGATAATCCATTAAAGTGGAGAACCGGTGGTTAATCTTGTTGCATAGTCCTACTTGGTTTGAAATGATGATTACGGGAAGTTCCACTTATGGGGTAATGGTATATTTTTTGTGTTTAGATATGCATATTGGAAATGAAATAGTCAAAAGAAATATTCCATGTTGATGCCTTGTTTAAGGATGATGTGCCCTAGTTTTATGATTTGAGCCTTGTTGTGTTCTGGTAAGTTGGGCCCCGTTGTGCCCTATTTGATGAATTGGGCCTTGGTATGGTCAAAAAATAATTACTTGTACCATGTTTTATGGTTTGATATATGTTATTACATTTTATATTTTATGAAGTTTTTAGATTTGATTAATATTATAACTACTTATATGTAGCTTTTATGTAACTTGATTACTGCATTCAAAAAATAAATAGTTGACTTAATTAAACAAGTGTAACCCTAACCGTGTAGTGCTCTTAGCCTGTAGATCTATTTTCCTGAGTAGGTATGGAAAATAGTGAAGCAAGTTAATCATGTATCAATATGAGAATTGTGACAAAATGATTGGAGCCGCATATTACTGAATATGTGGGAACGCTTGGACATGATATACACTAACATTTTTCAATTTTGTTTGGACTCACTTCTAAGAAAGGTTTGGTGATATGTGATAGAGAGCACCCTAGGCCATAACTCAGTTTTGGAATTCTATGCACACTCTATTTTTTTACCCTCACTCCAAATTTGAGGTGTGAGGAGATCAAGTGGGGTTTGATAATCCTTGGATATTATATGGGACTAGTCAGAGTTTTGCAACCACTAGCTAGTTGTTAGGGTGGTACTTCTCAAACTCCTAAGGCATAATAAAACACATAATCAGTTGTACACTATATTTGTTTAGGTTTAATTGGTGAATCACATTGATGCATGTTATTAGAATTTTATTTTTGCAAGTGATATATGTGATTGATAATATGTTCTTATATATGTATCTTCTCAGACATATACTCAGTATAGTACTTACATCTTTTTGAACTATCTGCATTTTCAATATAATTATATAACCTACACCTGCTTGTTATCACAAGATGTTATTAGTTTTCATATGATATCCTAGGGACTTGGTGTCTCATCACAATGGTTACCCACATCTTTTAAGTATGTTGGTACATCAAAAAGGATGTGATAGTCAATGTTTAACAAAAGATAATATAGTTCATTCTACAATGTACATGTACTCTTACTTCCTAAATTATGGTTGGTTAGTTGATGATGCATGTGTTGGTGTGTTTCACGTGGTGTTTCTTTTTGGTAATGAGTTGTAAAATGAATAGGTCATCTTATGTTGTTATATTTTCATATCAACTTATAGATTTTGTAATCATTACGATGAAATTAATAAAAGAATGTTCAATAGTTATCTATCATGCATACATATAGAATGATTCAGGGGTGTAATAGTAATCACATTTTATGTGGATAAGGTTATTTGAAATTTTTTGACTTGCTTTGTTATGTTTGCTAGGTTTAAGTTTTATTATGTCTGGGGATTTCCTAATGATGATTTAGGGTTTAATCATTGAGATAGTGCCTGACTAAATTGGGTGTGTTTGGGTCTGGTTTAGATAAAACCGGTGCAACCCTGCCCAAAGTTCATCCTTATCCATAACTATCTACGACATCCCCACCCCCAACTAGGCATATAAATGGACAAGTTAAATTTCTATAGAAAGTTTATGTCTTGTTGATAAGGATTAAGTTTTAATCAGTTTTTAGATAGAAGCTTCAAACTATATTTCAAATATTACATTATCTAGTGAAGTTCAAATACAAAAACTATATACATTTATAACTACACATACAATATTATCTATAGTAGAGAAGAATATAAACATGTCATGGCATAGACTTAAAATAATGATTATTGTTCTCATGTATGATTTATTTAATAATATATAATGTATTGTTTTCAATACAGTCCAGATTAGGGTGTTCCATTGTGACATCGACATGAGTTCAATATTAGTTGTGGTTCAGACTTATCTTGGAATAACGATGCTTAATGATCTACACCAAATTGATCATTTTAAGAATATAAAAGAATATCACATACCATTCATTTTCTCAGTGCAATCATTGTCTTTTACTATCACACATGGAGAAATTGCTAAGAACATGACTTCCTCGATAAAATTAAATTAATGTAATGTATGAATATAAAATCTATAAAACAAATCACCATATGATTAATAGATATATCTTGCTTATTGACAGCATTATGTTAGCAATGTCTATTCCTTTGGTAAATATGAATATGCATGCTATACATGATGACAACACATAAAATTGCACACACACACACACATATATATATGCACACATTTGTGTTTTCTTGTTTGTATAACAATCATAAGAGAACATTTATAATTATCATTAAAAAAATTATTATACTAGAAATAATTAAATGATAGGTATAGGTGAAGATATTCAAATTCAATGAAAATATTTTGAAAGAATTTTAATGTATACAAATCTAATTTTAATTATATCTTGATTTTCCTAAATGTGTCTACGTCTATAGATCTCCATAAATGGAGGTCACATGAAATGTGAAGCATATGATCTCATCACAATTGTTGGTATACATCCATTGAAATAAAAAAATTTATAGAACATTTACAAAAAGTGTCTTATATAGCATCATCATCATCACTATCATCACCATCAACTAAGCCTTAGTCCAAATATTATTGGGGTCGACTACTTGGATCTTTTGTTTCCATTCAACTCTACCTAGGTCATATTTGGGTCTAGATGTAATGATTCAAAATCTCACTTTATAAGTTGTTCCCATGTTAATTTAGGGCTTCCTCTTCTTCTATTGATTGTTCTTGACTCAATAGCATTGTTGCGCATAGGCGCATTAGTCAGCCTGCGTTGCACATGTCCATGCCATCTGAATTGACCCTCTCTCAACATGGTCTTAAAGCTTGCCACCCCACTTTCTTGATTATATAATCATTTCTCAAGCAATATTTTCTTGTCTTCCCACACATTCATCTCATCATACACATTTCAGTAACGTTCATCTTGTTGAGACCTTGTTTCTTCACGACCCAACATTCACTCCCATAGAGCATGGCTAGCCGTATAGCTGTTCTATAAAACTTGCTTTTTAATCTGACATGGATCTTTTGATCACATAATTCTCTAGTTTCACTCCTCCATTTCAACCATGCAGTGATCCTGTGAAAAACATCATCTTGGACATCCCCGTCTATTTGAATAATAGAACTTAAATAATGGGATTTATCACATGTTGATATATCTACTCCATCCAACTTGGCTCCACCCTTCAGAGTACAAGATTTTAAGAAATCACAATGCTTATACTAAGTTCTTCTGATACTAATCATCAATCCATTTGATTCTAATGCCTTCATCCAAAGTTTAACTTTTTCATTCAATCTATCTTTAGTTTTGTAAATCAACACAATATCATCAACAAGTAACACACACCAAGGAATATCATGTTGAACATTCTTTTTAAACTCATACATGATAAGAATGAACATATATGGACTAAGTGTGGATTCTTGGTCTACCCCAATTGTGATAGAAAAATTTGGTCCTTCCTCTAGGAGTCTTCGCACTTGTAGTTGAGCTATAATATATGTCTTTAATCAAATCAATGTATTGGATTTGCACCCCCTTTTTCCTCAAAACCATCCATAATACTTCCATGGGTACTCGATCATAAGCCTTTTTCAAATCAATAAAAACCATTCAAACAACTATTTTTCTTTCTCTATACTTCTCTATAAGTCTCCTTATCAAAAAATAGCATATGTATTGATCTTCCAAGAATGAAACCGAATTGGTTGTTTGATATATGTGTTATAGATCTTAGCTTCTGCTCGATAATCCTCTCCTAAAGCTTCATAGTGTGACTCATCAACTTGATACCTCTATAGTTTTTGTAGCTCTGAACATCTCCTTTATTCTTGTAGATGGGGGCTATAATACTATTTCTCTACTTATCTGACATCTTCTTGGTCTTCATAATCTTATTAAAGAAATTTTTTAACCACATAGATCCTTCATCCCCCATACTCTTCCATACATCAATGGAAATACCATCTGGTCTGCATGCCTTTCTCATTTTTAAATCATTCTTGACCTCAGATAGTGAAAGTCTTCGTGTGTAAATGATATCTCTTGTATTCATGTCACACGAGTATCTTATATCATTTATAGTATCTCCACTAAGAATCTTATGGAAGTAAATTCGCCACTGGTTCTTGACATCATCATCCTTCACCAACACTCTACCATCTTCATTCTTGATGCATTTTACTTGACTCAAGTCTCTTCCTTTCCTCTCTTATAAAACATGTGAAACTAAAATTAGGAATATCTTAAGTGAAATAATTATAAAACAATACAGTAACATTTGTTTATATGACAATAGTTCATTCTAGGAATTTGACTAATTTTAAGAAACAAATGTGGCATGAAAAATTTTAGATAAGTGATCAAGATAATTTATATAATGCAATTACCATAGTAGTACATTCCCTATACCCAATTGAGGCTTATTGGACTTGTAAAAGTTTGTTACTTAAGAGGCATGTATTTACACCTAGTTCTGGCTAAACCACACTTCTCACCAAACTTGACTTGATTGAGGTAGGTCTGAATTACATCTAAATCTGACCCTAAATAAATGTGTGCCTAGAAAATCCACACATACATACATAAATACAAGTCGAGCATTTTGTTTCATATTTAAAAATATCAAAGTCGCATGAAATTTTCTGAGCTAGAGTTATTTAGAATATAATATTTTTCAGAAACATTGTATTCTTTTTTGTGTGCAAAAAATGATATTGGATTCATGTTTCATTAATATTTTTTGGCGTATTTTCCATATATAAAATTAAAACTATGTAATAAATTAATCACATGTACAACAATACAAGTAAATATATGTATTTTATAAGAAAAACATGCATTTATGGATTAGGAGTGTTGATTGGGTCCAAATGAAAACTATTAATTCAAGTAAACAACACATATCTAATTGTAATTGTAGGTCATACCAGGACAAAGCATCTTAGATATGATACAAAATAAAATATAACACTCACTACAATCACCAACCCGATTTTACAACAAATTAATAATATAATATGAAAGAAAATATTTCATAGATGCATATATGTATCCAACTTTATTAATGAAATTTTGTAAGTATATGCCGTTTGATATGTTCAACTTATTTGCACTAGTTAGAATATTGTTATACTTATAACTTGTTAACTATATCCAATAATGTACAAAATACACCTCTAAATTGGACACGTCATAGTAATTACATTAACAGTTAATACTTATAACAGGAGATATAACTAAAAGTATCAAAAAAGTTTTTTAACTTTTAATATACCATTGATTACAATATATATATATATATATATATATTCTTTTAACGGTTGTTTCATAAATGTGACTGAGATGATTTTTTAATACCTCGAATATGATCAGTTCATGTCCAATTTATAAGTCTAGATTGTGTTTTATGTTATTTCAAATATATTAAATATCAAATAGGTATCTATATTAAATGTTTGGTTTTTAGTTTTTATATTATATGTTTGTTCTTTCAAGTCATTGATCAAGTTTTCTAATCCATATATCACATTGCATATGCTTATTTTATATATAAAAATGATTACATTACAACAACTTTGAGTTGTTCAACTACATATACATGAAATTGTCTCATACATTGTACCAAAAAAGATGGGTATAGTGGTTTTACAAAAGAATTAAATTCCAATTGTTGTTATTTATTTTTAGATATAGAAAAATTGTTGTACATGTGGAATCAATGTTTGGATGAATGTCACCCCAACTTTTAACTAAGTGAATTAAATGTAAAGATGCATTTTATTGTAACTAAAGAACGCTATACATCTTTTCAGATGTGTGGGGGTGGGAGATAACATCCTTCATAATAATCCATAAATTTACGACAATACATTAACAAGAGAATTGGGAACAAATAGGCTTGACAGTCCCTTTTAGATGGAAAAAATCCTCTCTCTTAGTTTCTCTTGTTAGTTATTATGTTTTGTGGAATAGTGAGTTAAAAAATACTCTTTTTTATTTACCCATTAAAATTTAACCAGGATGTAGCACAAAATTTATTTTCTTGATTCTAAAATCTTACGCTTGGGACTCCAATCCCTACTCTGACCGAGCAACTATTTCTTCAAAGAAGTTGGAATTACAACATACATAATTTCACTGTGAGATTTTGTGGAAACAATGTTCGAAATTCTTTTAGATCAAGGAAATGATCACAAAACAAATTCTTTCACCACATATGTAACAATAAGAAATGAAAGTCCCTCAATTATTTATCTAGATATTGATGGAACTATTGTACATAACAACCATTTAATCATGAATCAACTATTTCAAAATCTTTGTAATCATAATAGACACTCCTCTAGCTTATTTCTCTTAAATTGGTGTGTCCTATATCTAAAGAAAATCCTCGACCCTATGAATCCCACCTCATTTTTTATTGAAGAGAAATTCACCCTGCCACCTCCTCTTTCAAATTTTATAAATCTCCTAACCCAGGTGGCATTAGTATGACCTTCTATCACTTCTCTTGAAATTTATTTAAACATTATTTCTATGACCTTTTCCATTACATCTATATTAATCTAGATACCTCATATGATATTGCACCTCTCAACCACATTTTTATTGCCCTATTCAAAAAAATGGTTGATAATCTCATGAACATAAAATATTTTAGACCGATCAGTTTGATAATTGCATAGTATAAGATGTATTCCAAAGTTCCCAATAATAGAGTAACTTGGGTTATATGCTCTATCATTGGCCTTGAGCAATATGCATTTATGAAAGGTCAAAAATTCAAGATGATTTTAATCTTTGCAACAAATTCATACATCTTTGTCACAAGAAGCATACTCCTTTTTTGACTCTTAAACTTGATTTTGAGAAAGATTTGGACAATTGGGAGTTCATTATCCAAACTCATGTTGGCTATGGATTCTCAGAGTAGTGGATTGGATGGATCTATAGCTACATTTATACATGCCACTTTTCTACTCTAGTTAGTGACTTCCCTTTAGGTACTTTTTATTGTGTTTTGTGAAGGCGACATGCACATCAAAAATAACATTTTTTTTCTTCACATACCCTATAAGAAGATCTCATCGATAACAATGTATTCAGAAAGAGGGTGTGTGAGATATACCTCATCTCGGAGCAATTCTGGTGATGTCCTTTCACGTGGTGGTGTGTGTCGCTCTTTGCATGCACAAATGGTCATTGTTGGTGTCCTTCCAATGCAGGAACAACAATGTCTGTGTCTCTACTTCATACACGCGGATGGACTGGAACTATACGTCGCACTTCTCGGGCCAGTGGAAAGGAGTTGCCTTCTTGGTCAACAACATGCTTGCGTCACAATCTCTCTCTCTCTCTCTCTCTCAGGGACAATAATAGGTTGGGGTTCACATACAAGAGTGTCTCTTAAAATCTAGCCATCATGTCCCTATAAATAGTAGAGAAAAGGTAGAAGGCTTTCCCAAAGCTCTTGGGAAAAAAGGTTATGGTTGCTTTTAAATGAGTTGTTCTTAGACAATTAAAACAATATTCTGGAATCAATTAATTAACTAATTAATCATATTGATTGATTAACTAATTTTCATAATTCGGATTCAGTCAATTGCTCGAGATTAGGCAGCTGAGTTTACAAATTAAATATAATATATTGACTTAAACATTTTAACTAATTAACTCAGATTATATTTCAATATTATTCTAGTAGATTACCTAAATATTTTAGTGATCAATTTAATTCAAAGCATTTTCCAATGACATCCACAATTATACTCATGTTCCAATCGCATCCTATGCATGTGACATGGCAGTCTCCAAATTATGTTGGCAGAGATATTCATAATCATATTTGTTGGGTTTTGTGGGACAAAATAGGCAGCGGAAATAAATTTTTTATCTAACCTCAAACCCATAACCAGTAGATCGCATCAACAATTATACAATAGGAAAGATGGTTTAGTGAGATATACCTGGTCCTGAGGCTTGCTCAGTGACAATACCTCACAACTAGTGCGGCCTTCAACCACCTAGTCTTCGACAGTGTCTGTACAGCTCCTGGTGTTGACCCAGACTACAGTTGACAGTCGTCCTCCTGAGCGGTAGAAATCTCCCGCCTCTATAGATAGTCCACACAGACCACCAAGAACTCTAGTCATCCTGATGGACAAACTAGAAGGAGTCATCCCATTCTATCAGCGTACTAGTCACCGACACACTCTCCCACCACCAGTCGCTTTTCTAAAGTTGTCTTTCCCTCGTTGTTCCTCCCTGGACGGGTAGAACTTGCTTGGGCTCTCTCGCTTACCACAATCAGAGAGGACAACAACTTTGCAGAGAAACTGATGTTTTGATAAGCCTCCTATTTATAGTAGAGGGCAGGGTCATGGTTCCCAGTCTGTACGGGAGTAGAAGGGTTCATATTTTCCACAAACTGATTGTACTGCGGTAGGCGAATCGATCATTTCATAAATGAACCAGTTGTTTGGGCAAGTGAGTTGATCGGTTCACCCAGTGAACTGGTCGTTTCACCCAGTGAACCAATCGTTTCACTTTCTAGACTTGTCCACAATTGACTTTCTTTGTTCGTTTCTAATTAATGCAAAGATTAGTTCTTGTCTCAATCGAATTGAACAAGTGAAATGAGGATCTTTTCTCACGAATCGGGAAACCCAACACATGCTCATTTGGTTCAAGTGAACTGATCAGTTCACCAGTGTGAACCTATCATCTCACTGACCATGAGGTGATCGGTTCACCCAATGAACCGATCGGTTGGTGGCCCAGGTTATGCAAAACTCAGTCAATAAAGTTCTTAATCAATCTGACACTCTAATCAGTTGGTTCAACATTTGAACTTGATGATTCTGTGTCAAGTCTATTGATTGAATGTTTAATTGAGTACCTAAACACTTTAGTAATCAATCTAAACATCATTCATGGATAAACTCCTCTTCCAGGTTAATCCTATGTATGTGACCCTATAGGTTCCATTTCACATTGGCAGTGAATGTCCATTACCAACTTATGACATCATAAGAAAAGAGTGGTGCCTAGTCACACATCAATGCTACCCAAGTGAAGAGGAAATTGGAGAACAACTTTCAACTTATAATCTGTTATCGGTGTTATAGTGAATGTATAGTTCCTTTGTCACTGATATCCAGATTGAACTTGAGGCATGGACTTGTCATCCTATATAAACGTTCAATCCATATTTCTTGACTCATAGTAGACTGTCTGAGATAAATGTAAGCTCAATATCATATATTGATTTACATGTGCATGACCATGCATTTCTCAGTCTCACTCCTCAAGTGGCGAGGATATCATACTCCCTTAGGAGGGACAAATTCCATATATATCACTCACAGTCAAGTCCCCATGTGTCAAAGTCATCCCATCATCACCGTTATAACAATCCATGTTTCAGGACTGTGTTTGATGATGTCAAAGTGTACCCAACCACATGTGATGAGTGCAGTGATTTCAGGTCTAAGAACCACAGTTACCACCATTACTATAAGAGATGATCCTGACTAACTATGGGTGGTTTCCATGCATCATTCTTATGGTGGGTCTATCCGACACACTATTCTCTAATATGTATCTATGTGCTTGGTTTGATATCACATATCATGACTGATGAGATTGTCATCAACCAACACACACTCTAGTCTTTTGTATTATTGATGTCTATGGTTATTTCCACAATAAGAACTGACTAGAGACATTAGTGAGAATGTACATACTCTTAACATTTGTATGATCTCATTGTTCAAGTCATGTACTTGAAGACATACGTCATTGAGTTTTGTCATTCTCTAGACATCTATCATGTAATACTATTATCTCAAAATAGTTAAAACATACAGACGGAAATTGCCTTTATTATTATCATTCAAATCATTTACAAAGTATTCCATTACAATCATCACATGACTGGTGCTATGGGCATACATACTAACAGACTCCCACTTGCACTTAGAGCCAATCACCCATGAACCTCAGTCCTTGTGATCTAGCATGACTATCATTCTTGTGTTGTGAACGTGTCTTAGTCAAGGGATCAACAATATTGTCTTCAGTTGGTACTCTGCAAATCTTCACATCTCCTCGATGTATGATCTCTCGTATGAGATGGAAGCGTCGTTATTTATTCTTAGACCGCTAATGTGATCTGGGTTCTTTAGCTTATGTAATAGCTCTATTGTTGTCACAATAAATGTTATGACCCCACCTCCCGATAACCCCCAATTAAGGGAGACCGAGAGGTTGAAGACGCACCCATAACTTCCGGATCAAAGGTTCGGCAATTAACCAAGAACAATTATTAAATTTTAACAAACTAAACTAAAAAGTTGTAAGAAAATAAACTTTTTCATACCTTTTGAAAATTTGGATCTCTAACCTTCTATCCACATGTGAATCACTATTCTAACTAATCCTCCTTGTATTTCAATTCATGTTTTTCTCAATAAGACGATTTACTATTTGTCCTTTTGGCTTTGTACCTAAAACGCCGACAAACAAAACGTCGGTCAGCCGAAGCTGGTATGTGGGGGAAACAATAAATGTGCAACTATGATAACAATGTAATCATTCAATTAATCATTTAACAACCAAGATTACATTTTAAATATAACTCCGCGATCCACGAGTATCCTATCCTCTGTGATATCCCTACAGTGGACCCGGATACTACCTTCCTTAAGGTAGATCCCCATTTAACCCCTCATGGTCCCACCTATAGGTGAACCAGTTTCTAGGGTTGAGTCACATGGCACTACTCGTAAGTAGCCCACTCCTTAACTCATGGCATGCTAATTGGCCTCATGCACTACACTTGGTAGCCCAATTTCTAACCCACGATAACCTAGACCTTACTCTTGGTTACCCCTTTTTAGCCTTTACAAGCCATAGAGGTGGACCCTGATCTAGCCAGTTATATATATGTTTTCATAGTGATAATCATAGTCACTTTATAGTTGCATGAAATAAAAGGCATTCAATAGTTATTTTTAGCAACGGATAAAAACATTCAGAAATCGCCGTGAAACTAAAGCGATTATTCATATGCGTAACCACATACCTGATCCAGAGTAACTTGATGTCCATGCATTAACATTCAACACAATTAAACAAGCAATCAACAATATCTTGAAAATAATGCATAACATCCAAGTGTCATTGTTTTATTCAAAACATTCCCAAGATCAACTTGGATTCCACCTTATGATTTCTTAGGCCAACTTCAGGGTTTTATTAGGGTTTTATCCTTCATTATGCATTTATCACTTTTAATGCTCTTTTAGTCCACAAACCCTAATTTCAACATCATAGACACAATTAAAAGTCAATTAAGTCCAATATGCCTCTTTTACACTAAAACTACCATCTTTACCATTTTAAGTCATGAAACGATTATTAAGGTCAATTATCATGTTCACGTTCCTTTGAATTGACCACTCAAAAAAAATAATTATAGTTTGATTCCCAAAGGAACCCTAATGACTGTATTTCACCTCTTTTAGGTTAGCAAAATCCTAATTTATCATTAATTCCACAATTATATACTAGGAAACCCTAATTTCCAAATTATCCACATTAATGATCTTTTATACTCAATTTGGATTTGTAGCAACATAACTGTGTCTTATCCATAAATTTGTACCATTAAAACCATTAAAAGACATATTATCCTATATTAGGGTTTCTAAGCCCATTAATGCATACTCAGGTATAAGAAACCCTAAATTAAGCCCATTATGCGTAAAGCTCATCTCTTTAGTTATAAATCATCCTTTTTATTGTCAATGGGTAAATATCAACATAAAACATCCATTTAACCTTTCCCGAGTCATTAATCACCAAAGATTTGGGTTTTGTATTAATTAAACCATTAAAAATAGCATCTTTTCGAAATTTTTGAATTTCAAGCATAATTAGGCTTCAATTACATTTTTATTACATTCCTTGCATTTTTCTGATAAAAAAGCACTACTTATTTGTATTTTTCGACAAAAGGATCTATTTTTAGCGATTTATACAAGTTTCAATACTTTTCTTGAATATTACCCAGAGAGGCGAGTTACCTGAGTTTTTTGGAAAAAAAGACAACCGCTGGATCCCTGGTCTTCTTTGACCACACATGATCGCACGACTCCTGACACTAGTGCCCACTTACAGACTTATTTGAAGTCGCGAAGAAGCAATATCGTTGATCAGTTCTTGTGGCCCATTGTAGTCAATGATCGAACGACAGATGCTCCTTCTTCCTCGCCCGATCCAGTAGCAGCCTCACGGCGGTGCCGCGGCTGAGGGCTCACTGGAGCAAGTTCAATCTTGTTGATATGGGGGACTAGGGAACAAGGGGAGGTGTCGTTTGGGTGTGCGAAGGTGAGAGGAGTTGAGAGGGGTAGTATATATAGGATTGGAGTCGAGTCCTAGGGCTTCCTGCCCTCAACGCCAACTGCCCTTAAGGTGAAAATAGGCATTTCTTTTATACGTCATGGAAGCACGAACAAGTAGGGTCTGGGGAGTTCGGAATACTACCCCGAACTTAACTGGGGCCTTTCCAAGTTCTCATGCGAACTGGATTGCTAGGAAATCGGAGAGGAAAATCCCTCTGCCAGTGGCTCCTTTCCTATACAGACTCATGGTACAAGACCCACGTCTGGCGTCAGATCTTGATCTAATGGCTGGCGTCGTCCAGAGCTATATCCATTTAAATCAGAAAAGTGTGACATTTATTACAATCACATCACTTTATGGAAATTTGTGAAAATCATAACTCGCAAACCGCTTATCCAATTAAGCCCAAATTTTAAGGGAATCTTATTAATGACTTAATCTATCATCATGCCAAATTTGGACTCATTATATAAAGAAATCGGGTACCTCTCATTAGTTGCAAGTTATTACTCATTTAGGTATATTTCTCACCTAATTTCTCTTTCCCTTGCAATTAAATTACTATCTTGGATTTCCTTGGACCTCAAGGAACCTTAATGGCTCGAATTCCCATCTTGGGAATGTTCCTTATCCTTTTTCCTTATCTTTCATCCTTTTTCTTATTATCTTACTTTTTCTTTATTAAAATATCTCTTTTTGAGAATTTCTCTTTATCTCTCTTTTATTTTCTTATTTGGAGTTCCTTCTAACCTTAGGAATCCTTTGAATACTAAAATCCACCAAGATAGCTCAATTATACCTTTTTCCACATGTTTTCCGCATTTTATCATTATTCTCAATTTCTTTCTTAATAAAGAAATATCTAATTGATCTTCTCTTTTCTTATTGTACTCTTTATGCAACTTTGAACTCCTTGGAACCCAAGGAACCCAAGAGGCACGAAATCCATCCTTGTATTACATCTCTTTGCCTTATAGAGGTTTCTACTTCTTTCTTTTCTCAAATATTCAATTATTCAATTACTAATTGAATTTTCTTGTTACTTGGGCCCAATAGCCAATAAAGCCCACAACACAACCATCAAGGCTATTGTAAGCGAAATCCATTTATTCCAAATAAATTATATAATTTGTTGTTCAAATATATTTAATATGAGAAATTACATTTCTCACCAAATGAACCCAAAATCAGGGTTGTAACATCCTTCCCCTCTTATAGGAATTTTGTCCTCAAAATTCTATCAAACAAACAAACAATTCAGGATAAGACTTTTCCATATCCATCATTGGCCCCTATGTGGCTTTAGCATACTCATGGCACTCCAAAAGAAACTTTATCATCACATATTCTTTTCTCTGAGTTCTTTCATCCCGGCGTCTATAAACTGCACAGGTGACTCAGGCCATTTCAGCCTCCCTTGGGGCTCACTAGGTTCATTGCTCAGCACATGGTCGGGGTACCTCACATAGTGCTCTAAATTGGACACATGGAACTCATCACACATCAATTTATCCTGAGGGGTAAGTTCAAACTTAACCTTTGTAACATACTAGAAATAGTACCCTATCCTAGTAGTTTTACCCTTTTGTCTTAGCCAGACAAGAGTAAACTAATACATGTAATTAAGGGAAATACAAAAATACTTTGTGCTTAATAATAACTCATTTAGGTGATAATAAGAAATTAAAGAACTTAGTTGGATAAATACCTCCTCATATAATCTTAATATAGGGTTGAAGTATAATTTGTCACCAAGCAATGAAAAGAATAAAACAATTCATCTTAGAACTTTCTAGCACATTCTAGGATAAGAGAAATAGGAGAAAATCCGAATTTTGTATAAAGGAGAAGATAAATGCAAAATTAATAGTAATATGGGAAATAATGGGTAAAGAAGATAATTAGAAAGGTAATGTACCAACCATTTTATAATTGGAAACACATCAGGATAATTTGACACTAAAATTCGTTTTCTTGACCACAAAGTAACTTAAGGGCCAAGTATCATTTAATTTGGAAGATAATTGTATATATTAATGTCCTTATCTAAAGAAAATAGGATTTAGGCTAATAAAGTGAAATAAAATAGTTAATGCCCTCAAATTGGAAAACTAACTCCAAATTCGTAATCTAAACATAAAAATAAGCCTTTGGGCAAGTTTGCAACTAATTTGGATAATGTTTGATTAATAGGTAATTTTAGGAGAGAGAAAATGCCTAAAAGGTGTAATTAATAATTAGCTGCAAATCATGACACCAAAAGTTGGAAATAAAAGCAAATTCGTATCCAACACATTAATTATGACTTGTGTGTCAAGTTTCATAAAATTTGGATAATCCTAAAGCCATAAATGAAGAAAGAAAGAGAAAATGCTATTTTATTTATTTAACCCATTAAAGTTTTCCAAAAGGCAAAACTAATTGGATATTCGGAATCTACATGTTTAATTTAACATAAGTGCAAATTTTGGTCAAATTTGGATTATTCTAGAACCCCTAAATCAGGAAAGAGAATATACATAAATTAATTTAATTTCACTTTCATCGATTTTTCGATTTTCCTATCTTTGGGCTGTCACGCGGCCCATTTATTTCGGTTTTCATTGTGGCCCTTGGATGAGAATCCGACGGAGATGGAGTCATCTCCTACCTCCGTTACGACTCTCTCACGCGGCTACAGTAACGCGAGTTTCCTCCGCGTTTTTCTCTTCTGTCTGACCTTCTCGTGGTTTTCTGATTTCCGTTTTACCATCAGCATTGCCTTCCGGTTTTGTTGATCCCCACTTTCTGTGGGACTTTCTCTCCCAATCGTTGGGTCGACTAGAACCTTCCTCCCCTTCCTCTATTTCCTGGTTCTCACTGATTTCTCGTTGAACCCGGACTTCGCCCCTATATATAGGGCATCCTACACGATCCTCGAACCCTTACGAACCTCGTTCCCTTGCCCTTTTTGTCCGGATTTCCCTGCTTTCAACTCTCCCTACTCCGGCTACCTGTTGCGACGGCGGTGAGGTCGTCTGAGAGTTTTGGTCATCGCCGGTGTTCGGTTCTGCTTGGCTTGGGCTCGTGAGGGTGTGTGCAAGCTTCGAGGGCCCTCAGTTCGGCTGATTAGGAGGTATCGTGGCTTTCCCCCTTTTTCTTTGATTTCTGACCTGCGAGCCAATCTCGGTGTATCCCTTCACTTCGACGCCTGTTTTCGGCACGGTTGGCTTCGGCTAGGCTTACCGGTTCTCCCAGTATGGTTTCCTTTTAAGTTTTTGCTTTCCTTCGTCGATCCGTGTTTTTGGTCTTCAACAGTTTGGTCGGCTGATGCTTCTCGAGCTCCTGTGCTCCAGTCATCCCGATTTTGGGCTTGTTGAGATCGGGAGCGTTCCAGGGACCCAACCCCAAGGTTAGCTTCGAGTTTTGTGGCTTCAATCGCTGCCAATTTCAGCTGGTTCCTCATTTGCAAGCATGCAGTCGCGCAGGAGCAAGAAAGAACAATGGTTGTGTTGCTTTCTCCATTTCGCCCTTCCCGGCTTTTCTGCTTTTTTTGCTTACAGGGGTATTTTCGTCTTTTCGCGCATATCGTCTTCTCCCTTTAGATGTGGTCTTGTGAGGGTTGACTGGTGACTTGGCCGGCTATGATTGGGCCAAGTCACATGGACCCTCTCTTGTTATCCGCTTTTGATGCAAATTCATTACGTGGAATTATCTGATTGGTCAGTAATTAAAAATGTATAACTAATTATCGGCTTATCAGAAAATTATGGAAAAATATTCGTTGGATTCATAAAAATGCAAGCTTTCGTTTGGTATTGGTTTTGATTCCCAAATCTGATGATTTAAAAGGATGATTTTATGGATCTTATTAAATAAGATAAAAACTTGAATAATTCATAACTAATAATTAATAAGTCAGAAAAATATAATAAAATATGTTTTAGATTCGTAATAACATAACATAAAATATGGAATAGTTTTCATAACCTAATTCACATAATAATAAAAAGATAGTTTCTAGGGTTTGGTTTATATATATGAAATTGACATAAAATCGGTATATGTGTTTAATAGGCTCTTTGGTGACCTAGTTTTGGATCCAGAAGGGCTTAGGACCTGTTGGACTTTGATACTAAGGTATGTTGTATCCCCTATTCATCCATATTGAGCAATGCACCTACTTTACTATTCTTTTTGACTTTTGCCTACACATGTCTATTCTTTTGTTATCATAGTTCATGTGAACTATCCTGATTATTGAGATCTTGGATAATCTTTTGAAATCTTATCTTGTGTTAAGGAACATGATAATAGTGTTGATGGTATCTACCACTGTGATGTGGAAGTTTATTGATGTTTCATATGTTGACCATTGTGGAAAATCTTATTTGATGTTGACTATACTTTTCTACTTGCCTCTACATTCTCCTGCTATGTGCTTCAGTAACCCTAGAGTAGAATAATTGCATTGGTTTAGTCTCATTATAATTTGTGGCAATACTGTGATATTTTGTATGGTGGATGTGTGATTCCCCGTTCTCGGGCAGGATGTGTGATTCCTGGCCCATACTATATGAATTTGATGGTGGATGTGTGATTCCCCATGCTAGGGCAAGATGTGTGATTCTTGCCCCCTGCCTCACCAGGTTCAAGATGTGTGATTCTTGACCGCCTTTGTCTTTTATAATATTCTAGTGTTATGCTTATCTCACATGTTTGCAGGATATTGATCATAATATGTGCATGTGGCATTTTCTTTATTGTTTACATATGGCAAGTACCTCTTTTGTTAAAGATCTATTCTTTTATGCCCGTGTGGGTAGTCCTATTCTTTTTCATGGGAAGCATTCATATTTGATATCCTTATTGTCATATATTGCTCAAGCTTTTCTTTATAATACACATACCAGCTTTTGCTGATATATTTTTCTTTTCTTCTTTTGTGGAGTATGCTTCCAACCCCAGGTTAGAACGAGGAAAGTAGCTTCAACAACAACCTTGTAGCTGATCTTTGGGAGGCTTGAAGAGGTAGTTAGATGACCCTCGGCTTAGTCCTTGGCGTTATATGTAGTTTTCCTTTAGAACACCTTTTGTGGTGAAGTGTTGTATAAATCTTTGTAAATTGTTAGATAATATTTCTTTTCCGCTGCTACTCATTGTGTAATGATACGTACATGTTGAATGAATTGATCTTCATCCCTTTTGTGAAAAATTGTACGTGGTGTTTTCCTGTAAGGGATGTGATCTTTTCTTTCTAGTAGAGGAGTGGTTTCACTTCTTTACAGCATGGTATCAGAGCCACTAGCAGTCGGTTATCTAACTATTTCAACTCGTCTCCCTTAGGATGTTTACCTTTATCTATCTTAGGTTGCTTATACCTTGTGTCCTTGCCTTATGCAGGAAAAACCCTAATGGCTGGTGATAACTCAACAATGGACAACCAATATGGTTATGAGACACCTCCAAACACTAGTTTTGGACAGGAGACCTCGGGAGGAGCTATGACTCCGGAGCAAGAGTTGGCCATGTTTCGACAACTCTTTGCGTCTTCCATGGTGGGGAAGATGAAAGACCCATCCGTACCTGTGAAGCCTAAGGAGTTCACAATCATGGAGTTCATGAAGATGCAACCACCTTCCTTCAAGGGTGAGGGTGAGATAGAGATGGTTGACAAAGCTGATGATTGGGTGTTAGCCATGGAGAGGACTTTTGATGGTATGACATGCCCTCCACAACAAAAGGTTAGGTTTGCTTCCTATGTCTTGGATGGACCAGCTAGAGTTTGGTGGAATGGAATTGCTAAGACTAGAGATATCTCCACCATGACGTGGATAGAGTTTTTGGCTCTCTTTCGAGGGAAGTATATCTGTACTGCTGCTTTGAAGAAGAAAGAAGCAGAGTTCTATAGTTTGAAGCAAGGCTCCTTATCTGTTTCTGCCTACGTACAAAGGTTTCTATTGCTAGAGCGTTATGCAGTTGGTTTGGGTGAAGAACGTAGGGCAGACCTCTTTCTCCAAGGGCTCAACTCTAATGTGGGTCATGCTCTAATCCCACAACTACCCTTGACCTTTCATCAGATGGTTGATAAAGCTTTGGCTGTGGAGTCATACCCGGGGTTCCACATGTTTTCCGCATTTTATCATTATTCTCAATTTCTTTCTTAATAAAGAAATATCTAATTGATCTTCTCTTTTCTTATTGTACTCTTTATGCAACTTTGAACTCCTTGGAACCCAAGGGTGAGGGTGAGATAGAGATGGTTGACAAAGCTGATGATTGGGTGTTAGCCATGGAGAGGACTTTTGATGGTATGACATGCCCTCCACAACAAAAGGTTAGGTTTGCTTCCTATGTCTTGGATGGACCAGCTAGAGTTTGGTGGAATGGAATTGCTAAGACTAGAGATATCTCCACCATGACCTGGATAGAGTTTTTGGCTCTCTTTCGAGGGAAGTATATCTGTACTGCTGCTTTGAAGAAGAAAGAAGCAGAGTTCTATAGTTTGAAGCAAGGCTCCTTATCTGTTTCTGCCTACGTACAAAGGTTTCTATTGCTAGAGCGTTATGCAGTTGGTTTGGGTGAAGAACGTAGGGCAGACCTCTTTCTCCAAGGGCTCAATTCTAATGTGGGTCATGCTCTAATCCCACAACTTCCCTTGACCTTTCAGCAGATGGTTGATAAAGCTTTGGCTGTGGAGTCATACCCGGGGTTCCAACCTAGGGAGTTCGACAAGAAAAGGAAGTCCTCAGGTGATGATCAGAGAAGGGACAAGTGTTCTAAGTGCAATGGTTACCATCCACCAGGGAAGTGTTCTCATGACAAACCTCGTCCAGTGATATGCCATCATTGCAATGAACCTGGACACGTCAGACCTCAGTGCCCCAAGCTTCGTTTTGGACCTGGACATGTTCCTCAGCAAGAACCTCCTCAGAGTCAAGGCAATAATAATGGAAACAATAATTGAGGAAGACCTGTGGAAAGAAGAGCTGGAAGAGTTTTTGCTTTGGATGGTGAAGAAGTTAATGATGTTGAGCAAGAGCAAGTTAATCCATAGTTCCTTAGATTAGTCTATGCTAGTTATGTTTCCTTTTGCATGTTGCTTATGAAGTGGATGTAATAAGAATAATTGAAACTCTTATAACAGAAGTTAAGTTTGATTTTATGAGATTAATCCTTTTAAGGGGTGGTGAATAAGTTTCTTATGGATGTTCTGATTTTGAGGATGAAATCCCTTTAAGGGGTGGTGTGCTGTAACATACTAGAAATAGAACCCTATCCTAGTAGTTTTACCCTTTTGTCTTAGCCAAACAAGAGTAAACTAATACATGTAATTAAGGGAAATACAAAAATACTTTGTGCTTAATAATAACTCATTTAGGTGATAATAAGAAATTAAAGAACTTAGTTGGATAAATACATCCTCATATAATCTTAATATAGGGTTGAAGTATAATTTGTCACCAAGCAATGAAAAGAATAAAATAATTCATCTTAGAACTTTCTAGCACATTCTAGGATAAGAGAAATAGGAGAAAATCCGAATTTTGTATAAAGGAGAAGATAAATGCAAAATTAATAGTAATATGGGAAATAATGGGTAAAGAAGATAATTAGAAAGGTAATGTACCAACCATTTTATAATTGGAAACCCGTCAGGATAATTTGACACTAAAATTCATTTTCTTGACCACAAAGTAACTTAAGGGCCAAGTATCATTTGATTTGGAAGATAATTGTATATATTAATGTCCTTATCTAAAGAAAATAGGATTTAGGCCAATAAAGTGAAATAAAATAGTTAATGCCCTCAAATTGGAAAACTAACTCCAAATTCGTAATCTAAACATAAAAATAAGCCTTTGGGCAAGTTTGCAACTAATTTGGATAATGTTTGATTAATAGGTAATTTTAGGAGAGAGAAAATGCCTAAAAGGTGTAATTAATAATTAGCTGCAAATCATGACACTAAAAGTTGGAAATAAAAGCAAATTCGTATCCAACACATTAATTATGACTTGTGTGTCAAGTTTCATAAAATTTGGATAATCCTAAAGCCATAAATGAAGAAAGAAAGAGAAAATGCTATTTTATTTATTTAACCCATTAAAGTTTTCCAAAAGGCAAAACTAATTGGATATTCGGAATCTAAATGTTTAATTTAACATAAATGCAAATTTTGGTTTAATTTGGATTATTCTAGAACCCCTAAATCAGGAAAGAGAATATACATAAATTAATTTAATTTCACTTTGATCAATTTTTCGATTTTCCTATCTTTGGGCTGTCACGCGGCCCATTTATTTCAGTTTTCATTGTGGCCCTTGGATGAGAATCCGACGGAGATGGAGTCATCTCCTACCTCCGTTAGGACTCTCTCATGCGGCTACAGTAACGCGAGTTTCCTCCGCATTTTTCTCTTTTGTCTGACCTTCTCGCGGTTTTCTGATTTCCGTTTTACCATCAGCATTGCCTTCCGGTTTTGTTGATCCCCACTTTGTGTGGGACTTTCTCTCCCAATCGTTGGGTTGACTAGAACCTTCCTCCCCTTCCTCTGTTTCCTGGTTCTCACCGATTTCTCATTGAACCCGGACTTCGCCCCTATATATAGGGCATCCTACACGATCCTCGAACCCTTACGAACCTCGTTCCCTTGCCCTTTTTATCCGGATTTCCCTACTTTCAACTCTCCCTACTCTGGCTACCTGTTGTGACGGTGGTGAGGTCGTCTGAGAGTTTTGGTCGTCGCCGGTGTTCGGTTCTGCTTGGCTTCGGCTCGTGAGGGTGTGGGCAAGCTTCGAGGGCCCTCAGTTCGGCTGATTAGGAGGTATCGTGGCTTTACCCCTTTTTCTTTGATTTCTGACCTGCGAGCCAATCTCGGTGTATCCCTTCACTTCGACGCCTGTTTTTGGCGCGGTTGGCTTCGGCTAGGCTTACCGGTTCTCCCAGTATGGTTTCCTTTTAAGTTTTTTCTTTCCTTCGTCGATCCGTGTTTTTGGTCTTCAACAGTTTGGTCGGCTGATGCTTCTCGAGCTCCTGTGCTCCAGTCATCCCGATTTTGGGCTTGTTGAGATCGGGAGCGTTCCAGGGACCCAACCCCGAGGTTAGCTTCGAGTTTTGTGGCTTCAATCGCTGCCAGTTTCGTCTGGTTCCTCGTTTGCAAGCCTGCAGTCGCGCGGGAGCAAGAAAGAACAATGGTTGTGTTGCTTTCTCCATTTTGCCCTTCCCGACTTTTCTGCTTTGTTTTCTTACAGGGGTATTTTCGTCTTTTCGCGCATATCATCTTCTCCCTTTAGATGTGGTCTTGCGAGGGTTGACTGGTGACTTGGCCGGCTATGATTGGGCCAAGTCACATGGGCCCTCTCTTGTTATCCGCTTTTGATGCAAATTCATTACGTGGAATTATCTGATTGGTCAGTAATTAAAAATGTATAACTAATTATCGGCTTATCAGAAAATTATGGAAAAATATTCGTTGGATTTAGAAAAATGCAAGCTTTCGTTTGGTATTGGTTTTGATTCCCGAATCTGATGATTTAAAAGGATGATTTTATGGATCTTATTAAATAAGATAAAAACTTGAATAATTCATAACTAATAATTAATAAGTCAGAAAAATATAATAAAATATGTTTCAGATTCGTAATAACATAACCTAAAATATGGAATAGTTTTCATAACCTAATTCACATAATAATAAAAAGATAGTTTTTAGGGTTTGGTTTATATATATGAAATTGACATAAAATCGGTATATGTGTTTAATAGGCTCTTTGGTGACCTAGTTTTGGATCCAGAAGGGCTTAGGACCTGTTGGACTTTGATACTAAGGTATGTTGTATCCCCTATTCATCCATATTGAGCAATGCACCTACTTTACTATTCTTTTTGACTTTTGCCTACACATGTCTATTCTTTTGTTATCATAGTTCATGTGAACTATCCTGATTATTGAGATCTTGGATAATCTTTTGAAATCTTATCTTGTGTTAAGGAACATGATAATAGTGTTGATGGTATCTACCACTGTGATGTGGAAGTTTATTGATGTTTCATATGTTGACCATTGTGGAAAATCTTATTTGATGTTGACTATACTTTTCTACTTGCCTCTACATTCTCCTGCTATGTGATTCAGTAACCCTAGAGTTGAATAATTGCATTGGTTTAGTCTCATTATAATTTGTGGCAATACTGTGATATTTTGGATGGTGGATGTGTGATTCCCCATTCTCGGGCAGGATGTGTGATTCCTGGCCCATACTATATGAATTTGATGGTGGATGTGTGATTCCCCATGCTAGGGCAATATGTGTGATTCTTGGCCCCTGCCTCACTAGGTTCAAGATGTGTGATTCTTGACCGCCTTTGTCTTTTATAATATTCTAGTATTATGCTTATCTCACATGTTTGCAGGATATTGATCATAATATGTGCAAGTGGCATTTTCTTTATTGTTTACATATGGCAAGTACCTCTTTTGTTAAAGATCTATTCTTTTATGCCCGTGTGGGTAGTCCTATTCTTTTTCATGGGAAGCATTCATATTTGATATCCTTATTGTCATATATTGCTCAAGCTTTTCTTTAGAATACACATACCATCTTTTGCTGATATATTTTTCTTTTCTTCTTTTGTGGGGTATGCTTCCAACCCCAGGTTAGAACGAGGAAAGTAGCTTCAACAACAACCTTATATCTGATCTTTGGGAGGCTTGAAGAGGTAGTTAGATGACCCTCGGCTTAGTCCTTGGCATTATATGTAGTTTTCCTTTAGAACACCTTTTGTGGTGAAGTGTTGTATAAAGCTTTGTAAATTGTTAGATAATATTTCTTTTCCGCTGTTACTCATTGTGTAATGATACGTACATGTTGAATGAATTGATCTTCATCCCTTTTGTGAAAAATTTTACGTGGTGTTTGCCTGTAAGGGATGTGATCTTTTCTTTCTAGTAGAGGAGTGGTTTCACTTCTTTACAACCTTCTCCACCTAACCATGTCAAAAGAACTCATGCATCGGGGATTCAATTCTCTTTAGCTATAACTTAGAGGGGTCGGATTTTTATGTCACATATTCTCCCACAGTGAATTGTATGTCAGTCTACTTTGCATCTGCTCACGGCTCTTGTCATCTCTAGGCTCCTTTCATCCATTGCACGATCAAAGTGACTTCATCTACACACACTATGGCCCTTTTCTAACCATCACATGGTCCTTTCACCAACATCACCTTACTGAAGTGGTGACCGACACAACCTCCCTTATAGAGCTTCTTTAAATCCCGATACTGGATATGGTGGTTATTATCACATCTTTCATAGGACAAGAACTGTCTCTAGATATCACCTTAAATGAGCACACATGCTCTCCTCAGACCCTTTAGTCTGGATCATACTAACCATTAGTTAGGGGTGATAAACTGTATTAACATCGAGTTCTTTACGTACCTACTTCCACCTTTTGGAAGGGAACCTTTAGGTCAAACTCAAGAACTTTTGAACTCAATTCATGGTGTAGTTGAACCATCTATCTCATGAGTAGTTCAACCAGATCTGTCTCGTGACATAACTCTCTCTTTCTCATATCATCTAGGTAAGGCGATATACCATAACCCATATTACATTTCGACCTTCCTTGGCCCAGGGGAGACTTACAACATCCATAGTGATGAACTCCCTTTCTCTTTCGGGGACTCTTTATCCCTTACATATATGCACTGGGTTACTGGTGTTCGTACCTCTCCCTCAGCTTGCATGGCCACATGCAACCTCATATCCATGATCCGTAGTACTGCTACCACTCATTATCTCAGTAGTACCATGGTGTATGGTGATCATGATTTCATGTATGTCATGATTCCTCAAGATTGATTCTCTGAAACCCTAAACCACTCTCATCAGGGTTTTATCACCTGCTTTTCCAAAGAATTACATCTGAGGTTCTACCACCATCCTTTCATTGCATCAAGGACTAGACTGGCTAACCAAACAACCATTAACTGATCTCATTACATCAGAGTGTTAGCCAAACATATCTTCTTTTCCAAACTTAGGGTTAGTCTAACAACCTCTTCTAGCCAAACTAGGCAGATATATCTCAACCAGAGCATCCATTACCACTTCACCTTCTTATGTATTAGGTAACATTGAAGACATACACTTCCACGTATTTCACTTATCATCTCAAACTCGAATTCTAAGTCTATCTTTATTGAGCTCATCTTTTTGGTGATCAAACTCAATCTTGTATGACTCATATCTCATGATAAAGATTACCTTAGTACTCTTACTATTTGTAAACCATTTATGTATTATTCACTCTACAAGGATATGTTATCATCTCTATCCTCTTACCTCATAGCAACGTTCCAACTCGTATCCATCTTTTATCCTTGGTGTATGGCATGCGTACTATCATATCTCTCACTCCCATAACAAGAGGAAATAAGCATTTGGTGGCCGTCCAAATACAAAGTTCTACCTATTCCACGAGTAGAGATGGTATACCCCACATTGCCAGTATACCTTCCAATCTAAGTTGACACGCGCAACTTATGTCTCTACATCACAATCATCTCGATATCAAAGTTACCTCCATGGAAAACTAGTCTTGAACCTACTGAGGTTTATATCCTTGGTCATCTCCTCTAGGTCTATAGGGTGCCAGCTCTTTTGGGGTCATCCATCTTCCCTCATGCATCAAGAGAGTGTCCTACTCATCTGCCCTTTGGGTCCCATGAGTTCATGGAAGTGATCAATCTCCTAACCCATGACCCTTAGATAATGATACTTGTTACCTCCCGACCCTATGGTCATGTGCAACTGGGGAATTAGGCAACTCCTACTTCCATCGGTCTTATCCCTACCTGACCCTAGGATAGACTTAGGATTCTCCATTATAGTATATGTCCAATCTTAGAACCTTACCCAAGCCTTCATCATCTCTCTTTTTGCATTCAAGGGCGGACTTTCATCCTTTCATAGGGGTCATGGTGACCTGCCTACCTTGGTCAGGCCCCACACCGGTTACCTACATGGTAACACATCCACATGCACTTAGAGATGGTTATCTATGGGTCTATAGGTTCATCCTCATACCATGTACTTTTCACTTAGCTTCAAGATCCTATGATACCTCTTTAGGTTAATTTGAACCAACAAAACTGGTATACACCCTACCAAAGGGTCCCTCTCCCAGGATGGGAGGAAACTACAACTCTTGACAATAAGGTCACAAACATCCTTAGGGTTTACATCCATATGAGCATTCTTGACCCTAGCAAGCCATTAAGGCACAAGCAGATCACCTACTAAACCATTCTAGGTCATACTTGTTCTCATTCCTCTGCATTGGATCAAGATCATACCTTCCCTCGTCATCAACTTAACTGTGGGGGGGTTCATCAAACACACCTTAAACTTAAGGGGTTTCCTTTTTCCTCTAAACATTAGGAGTACCATGCTTGAAACTATAGCAACTTAATTCTCATCATGAGCATTAGGTATACCACTTCCCCCCTAGGCCTAGGAACCCTAGGTTTACTTTTAGGTGTCCAACTGCATGCTCTATCTCTTAACCATGAATCAAGCTTACAAAAAGGCATGACATGTACTTCTTGTCATCCTTCAACTCGAGCAACACTTTTAGAGTTGGATCCTCCTCAAGGACAAACAATAAGGTACAAGGCCTCATGACCTGTTACAAATCCTCTTCAGGGTATACAGAACATCTTCTTCCTTTCTCAGAAGGTAAACACGTATACCATAGGCACATAGGTGCCAGAAGCCTCATCCTCTCTCTAGGGTTTGGTCCCTCCCATGGAAACCAAGACATCATCAACCTCTAGGGATCAAGCATGTGGTGACCACTATCATCCACTGAGGTCGCATCATCCTCAACTCTCGACTTCTCCTCATATCTCGGAGTCTAGGATTCCATCCTTCTTGCTGGGTTAACCCTACAACCATCCTCACCATTAGAGGTCCTCTCTTCATGACGGATCAAACTCGAAAGCATGCCCCTACCTGGATGAAGCCTATGTTCCACTTATGTTTGCTCAAGGTTATCCATAACTCTTATGCTTGTGACATAAGCTATTCATCAAACTCATCCCGGCCAGGGTTTCAACCTATTGCTCACACCACTGATGCGTACAGGGTGTCTATTATGCCATGCTCATATCATCTCATGGGGTTCCATAGGTTCTTCTCTAACCTCAACAATGAAGGAGACATCCTTCACTCTAACATGCACGACCCTACCTAGGGTTGGGTTGCCAGAGGTGCTAGGCCATCCAACCTCTCATGGCCCATATGTTATCTAAGGCATGTCCATCCAAACACCTTGTCTAACTCATCATACCATCTCTCTCTCTATCCTTCACTTAGGGTTAGGGTTAACATCATCCTCAAAGGATGTGCCAGGTCTCTACTTTTAATGGAGGTCCCTGCCTGCAAGACTAACTCTCTTTATCTATCCTCCTGATACGAAGGTCTAGCCTCAAGTCTCTTCTGAGGGCATGACAACTTATGCCATACGACCTAAGCATGTATCTATTCTTTATTTTACGCTTACTCTATTAAGCTTATGTTCATGACATCTTATTTACATGCTTTTCATTAATTTGATGGAGGATTCCTTAGACCTTATTAATCTTACCCATACCTCAAGAGGGTGAGGAGAAGAGAGAAGACCCTAATCATTAAGGTCCTTAACAGAATTTGTGATGAGAAGGGATGAATAAGATGAGAAAGTCCTAAAGGTATCTTATTTCAATTCATACCCTAAGACTTTGGCCAGGCAGTCACACAGATCTGGGAGTCCTAATATTCTGACTAGCGGTGCGGAGGAAAATATTGCCAGCCCCCGGTCGTGATCCTTTTCTAGACACCTCCATCTTTTGGATAATCCTCTAATAACTCCCTTGGGTTCTATGGAGTTTGTAAAATTTAATAATAATTAATGGTTAACTGATGAACCTACGCTCTGATACCAAATGTTATGACCCCACCTCCCGATAACCCCCAATTAAGGGAGACCGAGAGGTCAAAGATGCACTCATAATTTCTGGATCAAAGGTTCGACAATTAACCAAGAACCATTATTAAATTTTAACAAACTAAACTAAAAAGTTGTAAGAAAATAAACTTTTTCATACCTTTTGAAAATTTAGATCTCTAACCTTCTATCCACATGTGAATCACTTTTCTAACTAATCCTCCTTGTATTTCAATTCATGTCTTTCTCAATATGACGATTTACTGTTTGTCCTTTTGGCTTTGTACCTAAAACGTCGACAAACAAAATGTCAGTCAGTCGAAGCTGGTATGTGGGGGAAACAATAAATGTGCAACTATGATAATAATGTAATCATTCAATTAATCATTTAACAACCAAGATTACGTTTTAAATATAACTCCACGATCCACGAGTATCCTATCCTCTGTGCTATCCCTGCAGTGGACCCAGATACTACCTTCCTTAAGGTAGATCCCCATTTAACCCCTCATAGTCCCACATATAGGTGAACCAGCTTCTAGGGTTGAGTCACATGGCACTACCCGTAAGTAGCCCACTCCTTAACACATGGCATGCTAATGGGTCTCATGGTACTACACTTGGTAGCCCAATTTCTAACCCACGATAACCTAGACGTTACTCTAGGTTACCCTTTTTTTAGCCTTTACAAGCCACAGAGGTGGACCCTGATCTAGCCAGTTATATATATGTATTCATAGTGATAATCATAGTCACTTTATAGTTGCATGAAATAAAAGGCATTCAACAGTTATTTTCCAGCAACCAATAAAAACATTCAGAAATCACCATGAAACTAAAGTGATTATTCATAAGTGTAACCACATACCTGATCCAGAGTAACTTGATGTCCATGCATTAACATTCAACACAATTAAACAAGCAATCAACAATATCCTGAAAATAATGCATAACATCCAAGTGTCATTTTTTTATTCAAAACATTCCCAAGATCAACTTGGATTCCACCTTATGATTTCTTAGGCCAACTTCAGGGTTTTATTAGGGTTTTAGCCTTCATTATGCATTTATCACTTTTAATGCTCTTTTAGTCCACAAACCCTAATTTCAACATCATAGACAAAATTAAAAGTCAATTAAGTCCAATATGCCTCTTTTACACTAAAACTACCATCTTTACCATTTTAAGTCATGAAATGATTATTAAGGTCAATTATCATGTTTAGGTTCCTTTGAATTGACCACTCAAAAAAAGAATTATAGTTTGATTCCCAAAGGAACCCCAATTACTATATTTCACCTCTTTTAGGTTAGCAAACCCTAATTTATCATTAATTCCACTATTATATACTAGGAAACCCTAATTTCCAAATTATCCACATTAATGATCTTTTATACTCAATTTGAATTTGTAGCAACATAACTCTGTCTTATCCATAAATTTGTACCATTAAAACCATTAAAAGACATATTCTCCTATATTAGGGTTTCTAAGCCCATTAATGCATACTCAGGTATATGAAACCCTAAATTAAGCACATTATGAGTAAAGATCATCTCTTTAGTTATAAATCATCCTTTTTATTGTCAACGGGTAAATATCAACATTAAACATCCATTTAACCTTTCCCGAGTCAGTAATCACCAAAGATTTGGGTTTTGTATTAATTAAACCATTAAAAATAGCATCTTTTCACACTTTTTGAATTGCAAGCATAATTAGGTTTCAATTACATTTTTATTACATTCCTTGCATTTTTATGATAAAAAAGCACTACTTATTTGTATTTTTCGACAAAAGGATCTATTTTTAGCGATTTATACAAGTTTCTATACTTTTCTTGAATATTACCCAGAGAGGCGAGTTACCTGAGTTTTTTGGAAAAAAAGACAACCGTTGGATCCCTGGTCTTCTTTGACCGCACATGATCGCATGGCTCCTGACACTAGCACCCACTTACAGACTTATTTGAAGTCATGAAGAAGCCACACCGTTCATCAATTCTTGTGGCCCATCGTAGTCCATGATCGAACGGAAGATGTTCCTTCTTCCTCGCTCGATCCAGTAGCAGCCTCACGGTGGCGCTACGGCTGAGGGCTCACCGGAGCAAGTTCAATCTTGTTGATCTGGGGGACTAGGGAACAAGGGGAGGTGTGGTTTGGGTGTGCGAAGGTGAGAGGAGTTGAGAGGGGTAGTATATATAGGATTGGGGTCGAGTCCTAGGGCTTCCTGCCCTCGCCGCCAACTACCCTTGAGGTGAAAATAGGCATTTCTTTTATACACCATGGAAGCACGAACAAGTAGGGTCTGGGGAGTTCGGAATCCTACCTCGAACTTAACTGGGGCCTTTCCAAGTTCTCATGCGAACTGGATTTCTAGGAAATCGGAAAGGAAAATCCCTCTGTCAGTGGCTCCTTTCCTATACAAACTCAAGGTAGGAGATGCACGTCCGGCGTCATATCTTGATCTGATGGCTGGCGTCGTCCAGATCTATATCCATTTAAATCGAAAAAGTGTGACATTTATTACAATCACAACACTTAATGGAAATTTGTAAAAATCATAACTTGCAAACCGCTTATCCAATTAATCCCAAATTTTAAGGGAATCTTATTAATGACTTAATCTATCATCATGCCGAATTTGGGCTCATTATATAAAGAAATAGGGTACCTCTCTTTAGTTACAAGTTATTACTCATTTTGGTATATTTCTCACCTAATTTCTCTTTCCCATGCAATTAAATTATTATCTTGGATTTCCTTGGACCTCAAGGAACCTTAATGGCTCGAATTCCCATCTTGGGAATGTTCCTTATCCTTTTTCCTTATCTTTCATCCTTTTTCTTATTATCTTAATTTTTCTTTATTAAAATATCTCTTTTTGAGAATTTCTCTTTATCTCTCTTTTATTTTCTTATTTGGAGTTCCTTCTAATCTTAGGAATCCTTTTGATATGAAAATCCACCAAGATAACTCAATTATACCTTTTTCCACATGTTTTCCACATTTTATCATTATTCTCAATTTCTTTCTTAATAAAGAAATATCTAATTGATCTTCTCTTTTCTTATTGTACTCTTTATGCAAATTTGAACTCCTTGGAACCCAAGGAACCCAAGAGGCACGAAATCCATCCTTGGATTACATATCTTTTGCCTTATAGAGGTTTTTACTTCTTTCTTTTCTCAAATATTCAATTATTCAATTGCTAATTGAATTTTCTTGTTACTTGGGCCCAATAGCCAATAAAGCCCACAACACAACCATCAAGGCTATTGTAAACGAAATCCATTTATTCCAAACAAATTATATAATTTGTTGTTCAAATATATTTAATATGAGAAATTACATTTCTCACCAAATGAACCCAAAATCAGGGTTGTAACATCCTTCCCCTCTTATAGGAATTTTGTCCTCAAAATTCTATCAAACAAACAAACAATTCAGGATAAGACTTTTCCATATCCATCATTGGCCCCTATGTGGCTTTAGCATACTCATGGCACTCCCAAAGAACCTTTATCATCACATATTCTTTTCTCTGAGTTCTTTCATCCCGGTGTTTATAAACTACACAGGTGACTCAGGCCATTTCAGCCTCCCTTGGGGCTCACTAGGTTCATTGCTCAGCACATGGTCAGGGTACCTCACATAGTGCTCTAAATTGGACACATGGAACTCATCACACATCAATTTATCCTGAGGGGTAAGTTCAAACTTAACCTTCTCCACCTAACCATGTCAAAAGAACTCATGCATCGGGGATTCAACTCTCTTTAGCTATAACTTAGAGGGGTCGGATTTTTATGTCACATATTCTCCCACAGTGAACTGTATGTCAGTCTACTTTGCATCTGCTCACAACTCTTGTCATCTCTAGGCTCCTTTCAGCCATTGCACGATCAAAGTGACTTCATCTACACACACTATGGCCATTTTCTAACCATCACATGGTCCTTTCACCAACATCACCTTACTGAAGTGGTGACCGACACAACCTCCCTTACAGAGCTTCTTTAAATCCTGATACTGGATATGGTGGTTATTATCACATCTTTCATAGGACAAGAACTGTCTCTAGATATCACCTTGAATGAGCACACATGCTCTCCTCAGACCCTTTAGTCTGGATCATACTAACCATTAGTTAGGGGTGATAAACTGTATTAACATCGAGTTCTTTACGTACCTACTTCCACCTTTTGGAAGGGAACCTTTAGGTCAAACTCAAGAACTTTTGAACTCAATTCATGGTGTAGTTGAACCATCTATCTCATGAGTAGTTCAACCAGATCTGTCTCGTGACATAACTCTCTCTTTCTCATATTATCTAGGTAAGGCGATCTACCATAACCCATATTACATTTCGACCTTCCTTGGCCCAGGGGAGACTTACAACATCCATAGTGATGAACTCCCTTTCTCTTTTGGGGACTCTTTATCCCTTACATATATGCACTGGGTTACTGGTGTTCGTACCTCTCCCTCAGCTTGCATGGCCACATGCAACCTCATCTCCATGATTCGTAGTACTGCTACCACTCATTATCTCAGTAGTACCATGGTGTATGGTGATCATGATTTCATGTATATCATGATTCCTCAAGATTGATTCTCTGAAACCCTAAACCACTCTCTTTAGGGTTTTATCACCTTCTTTTCCAAAGAAGTACATCTGAGGTTCTACCACCATCCTTTCATTGCATCAAGGACTAGACTGGATAACCAAACAACCATTAACTGATCTCATTACATCAGAGTGTTAGCCAAACATATCTTCTTTTCCAAACTTAGGGTTAGTCTAACAACCTCTTCTAGCCAAACTAGGCAGATATATCTCAACTAGAGCATCCATTACCACTTCACCTTCTTATGTATTAGGTAACATTGAAGACACACACTTCCACGTATTTCACTTATCATCTCAAACTCGAATTCTAAGTCTATCTTTATTGAGCTCATCTTTTTGGTGATCAAACTCAATCTTGTATGACTCATATCTCATGATAAAGATTACCTTAGTACTCTTACTATTTGTAAACCATTTATGTATTATTCACTCTACAAGGATATGTTATCATCTCTATCCTCTTACCTCATAGCAACGTTCCAACTCGTATCCATCTTTTATCCTTGGTGTATGGCATGTGTACTGTCCTATCTCCCACTCCCATAACAAGAGGAAATAAGCATTTGGTGGCTGTCCAAATACAAAGTTCTACCTGTTCCACGAGTAGAGATGGTACACCCCACATTGCCACTACACCTTCCAATCTAAGTTGAAACGCGCAACTTATGTCTCTACATTACAATCATCTCAATATCAAAGTTACCTCCATGGAAAACTAGTCTTGAACCTACTGAGGTTTATATCCTTGGTCATCTCCTCTAGGTCTATAGGGTGCCAGCTCTTTTGGGGTCATCCCTCTTCCCTCATGCATCAAGAGAGTGTCCTACTCATCTGCCCTTTGGGTCCCATGAGTTCATGGAAGTGATCAATCTCCTAACCCATGTCCCTTAGACAATGATAGTTGTTACCTCCCAACCCTATGGTCATGTGCAACTGGGGAATTAGGCAACTCCTACTTCCATCAGTCTTATCCCTACCTGACCCTAGGATAGACTTAGGATTCTCCATTATAGTACATGTCCAATCTTAGAACCTTACCCAAGCCTTCATCATCTCTCTTTTTGCATTCAAGGGCGGACTTTCATCCTTTCATAGGGGTCATGGTGACCTGCCTACCTTAGTCAGGCCCCACGCCGGTTACCTCCATGGTAACACATCCACATGCACTTAGACATGGTTATCTATGGGTCTATAGGTTCATCCTCATACCATGTACTTTTCACTTAGCTTCTCAAGATCCTATGATACCTCTTTAGGTTAACTTGAACCAACAAAACTGGTATACACCCTACCAAAGGGTCCCTCTCCCAGGATGGGAGGAAACTACAACTCTTGACAACAAGGTCACAAACAACTTTAGGGTTTACATCCATATGAGCATTCTTGATCCTAGCAAGCCATTAAGGCACAAGCAAATCACCTACTAAACCATGCTAGGTCATACTTGTTCTCATTCCTCTGCATTGGATCAAGATCATACCTTCCCTCGTCATCAACTTAACTGTGGGGGGGGTTCATCAAACACACCTTAAACTTAAGGGGTTTCCTTTTTCCTCTAAACATTAGGAGTACCATGCTTGAAACTATAGCAACTTAATTCTCATCATGAGCATTAGGTATACCACTTCCCCCCTAGGCCTAGGAACCCTAGGTTTACTTTTAGGTGTCCAACTGCATGCTCTATCTCTTAACCATGAATCAAGCATGAAAAAAGGCATGACATGTACTTCCTGTCATCCTTCAACTCGAGCAACACTTTTAGAGTTGGATCCTCCTCAAGGACAAACAATAAGGTACAAGGCCTCATGACCTGTTACAAATCCTCTTCAGGGTATACAGAACATCTTCTTCCTTTCTCAGAAGGTAAACACTTATACCATAGGCACATAGGTGCCAGAAGCCTCATCCTCTCTCTAGGGTTTGGTCCCTCCCATGGAAACCAAGACATCATCAACCTCTAGGGATCAAGCATGTGGTGACCACTATCATCCACTGAGGTCACATCATCCTCAACTCTCGACTTCTCCTCATATCTCGGAGTCTAGGATTCCATCCTTCTTGCTGGGTTAACCCTACAACCATCCTCACCATTAGAGGTCCTCTCTTCATGACGGATCAACCTCGAAAGCATGCCCCTACCTGGATGAAGCCTATGTTCCACTTATGTTTGCTCAAGGTTATCCATAACTCTTATGCTTGTCACATAAGCTATTCATCAAACTCATCCCGGCCAGGGTTTCAACCTATTGCTCACACCACTGATGCGTACAGGGTGTCTATTATGCCATGCTCATATTAGCTCATGGGGTTCCATAGGTTCTTCTCTAACCTCAACAATGAAGGAGATATCCTTCACTCTAACATGCACGACCCTTCCTAGGGTTGGGTTGCCAGAGGTTCTAGGCCATCCAACCTCTCATGGCCCATACATTATCTAAGGCATGTCCATCCAAACACCTGGTCTAACTCATCATACCATCTCTCTTTCTCTATCCTTCACTTAGGGTTAGGGTTAACATCATCCTCAGAGGATGTGCCAGGTCTCTACTTTTAATGGAGGTCCCTGCCTGCAAGACTAACTCTCTTTATCTATCCTCCTGATACGAAGGTCTAGCCTCAAGTCTCTTCTGAGGGCATGACAACTTATGCCATACGACCTAAGCATGTATCTATTCTTTAGTTTACGCTTACTCTATTAAGCTTATGTTCATGACATCTTATTTACATGCTTTTCATTAATTTGATGGAGGATTCCTTAGACCTTATTAATCTTACCCATACCTCAAGAGGGTGAGGAGAAGAGAGAAGACCCTAATCCTTAAGGTCCTTAACAGAATTTGTGATGAGAAGGGATGAATAAGATGAGAAAGTCCTAAAGGTATCTTATTTCAATTCATACCCTAAGACTTTGGCCAGGCAGTCACACAGATCCGGGAGTCCTAATATTCTGACTAGCGGTGCGGAGGAAAATATTGCCAGCCCCCGGTCGTGATCCTTTTCTAGACACCTCCATCTTTCGGATAATCCTCTAATAACTCCCTTGGGTTCTATGGAGTTTATAAAATTTAATAATTATTAATGGTTAACTGATGAACCTATGCTCTGATACCAAATGTTACGACCCCACCTCCCGATAACCCCCAATTAAGGGAGACCGAGAGGTCAAAGATGCACTCATAACTTCTGGATCAAAGGTTCGACAATTAACCAAGAACCATTATTAAATTTTAACAAACTAAACTGAAAGGTTGTAAGAAATAAACTTTTTCATACCTTTTGAAAATTTAGATCTCTAACCTTCTATCCACATGTGAATCACTATTCTAACTAATCCTCCTTGTATTTCAATTCATGTTTTTCTCAATATGACGATTTACTATTTGTCCTTTTGGCTTTGTACCTAAAACACCGACAAACAAAACGTCGGTCAGCCGAAGCTGGCATGTGGGGGAAACAATAAATGTGCAACTATGATAACAACATAATCATTCAATTAATCATTTAACAACCAAGATTACGTTTTAAATATAACTCCGCGATCCACGAGTATCCTATCCTCTGTGCTATCCTTGCAGTGGACCCGGATACTACCTTCCTTAAGGTAGATCCCCATTTAACCCCTCATGGTCCCACCTATAGGTGAACCAGCTTCTAGGGTTGAGTCACATGGCACTACTCGTAAGTAGCCCACTCCTTAACTCATTGCATGCTAATGGGTCTCATTTCATTACACTTGGTAGCCCAATTTCTAACCCACGATAACCTAGACCTTACTCTAGGTTACCCTTTTTTTAGCCTTTATAAGCCACAGAGGTGGACCCTGATCTAGCCAGTTATATATATGTATTCATAGTGATAATCATAGTCACTTTATAGTTGTATGAAATAAAAGGCATTCAACAGTTATTTTCCAGCAACCGATAAAAACATTCAGAAATCGCCATGAAACTAAAGCGATTATTCATAAGTGTAACCACATACCTGATCCAGAGTAACTTGATGTCCATGCATTAACATTCAACACAATTAAACAAGCAATCAACAATATCCTGAAAATAATGCATAACATCCAAGTGTCATTGTTTTATTCAAAACATTCCCAAGATCAACTTGGATTCCACCTTATGATTTCTTAGGCCAACTTCACGGTTTTATTAGGGTTTTAGCCTTCATTATGCATTTATCACTTTTAATGCTCTTTTAGTCCACAAACCCTAATTTCAACATCATAGACAAAATTAAAAGTCAATTAAGTCCAATATGCCTCTTTTACACTAAAACTACCATCTTTACCATTTTAAGTCATGAAATGATTATTAAGGTCAATTATCATGTTTAGGTTCCTTTGAATTGATCACTCAAAAAAAGAATTATAGTTTGATTCCCAAAGGAACCCTAATTACTATATTTCACCTCTTTTAGGTTAGCAAACCCTAATTTATCATTAATTCCACTATTATATACTAGGAAACCCTAATTTCCAAATTATCCACATTAATGATCTTTTATACTCAATTTGGATTTGTAGCAACATAACTCTGTCTTATCCATAAATTTGTACCATTAAAACCATTAAAAGACATATTCTCCTATATTAGGGTTTCTAAGCCCATTAATGCATACTCAAGTATATGAAACCCTAAATTAAGCACATTATGAGTAAAGATCATCTCTTTAGTTATAAATCATCCTTTTTATTGTCAACAGGTAAATATCAACATTAAACATCCATTTAACCTTTCCCGAGTCATTAATCACCAAAGATTTGGGTTTTGTATTAATTAAACCATTAAAAATAGCATCTTTTCACACTTTTTAAATTTCAAGCATAATTAGGCTTCAATTACATTTTTATTACATTCCTTGCATTTTTCTGATCAAAAAGCACTACTTATTTGTATTTTTCGACAAACGGGTCTATTTTTAGCGATTTATACAAGTTTCAATACTTTTCTTGAATATTACCCAGAGAGGCGAGTTACCTGAGTTTTTTGGAAAAAAAGACAACCGCTGGATCCCTGGTCTTCTTTGACCGCACATGATCGCACGACTCCTGACACTAGCACCCACTTACAGACTTATTTGAAGTCGTGAAGAAGCCACACCGTTCATCAGTTCTTGTGGCCCATCGTAGTCCATGATCGAACGGAAGATGTTCCTTCTTCCCCACTCGATCCAGTAGCAGCCTCACGGTGGCGCTGCGGCTGAGGGCTCACCGGAGCAAGTTCAATGTTGTTGATCTGGGGGACTAGGGAACAAGGGGAGGTGTGGTTTGGGTGTGCGAAGGTGAGAGGAGTTGAGAGGGGTAGTATATATAGGATTGGGGTCGAGTCCTAGGGATTCCTACCCTCGCCGCCAACTGCCCTTGAGGTGAAAATAGGCATTTCTTTTATACACCATGGAAGCACGAACAAGTAGGGTCTGGGGAGTTCGGAATCCTACCTCGAACTTAACTGGGGCCTTTCCAAGTTCTCATGCGAACTGGATTGCTAGGAAATCAGAGAGGAAAATCCCTCTGCCAGCGGCTCCTTTCCTATACAAACTCAAGGTAGGAGACGCACGTCCGACGTCAGATCTTGATCTGCTGGCTGGCGTCGTCCAGATCTATATCCATTTAAATCGGAAAAGTGTGACATTTATTACAATCACAACACTTTATGGAAATTTGTAAAAATCATAACTCGCAAACTGCTTATCCAATTAAGCCCAAATTTTAAGGGAATCTTATTAATGACTTAATCTATCATCATGCCAAATTTGGGCTCATTATATAAAGAAATCGGGTACCTCTCTTTAGTTGCAAGTTATTACTCATTTAGGTATATTTCTCACCTAATTTCTCTTTCCCTTGCAATTAAATTATTATCTTGGATTTCCTTGGACCTCAAGGAACCTTAATGGCTTGAATTCCCATCTTGGGAATGTTCCTTATCCTTTTTCCTTATCTTTCATCCTTTTTCTTATTATCTTACTTTTTATTTATTAAAATATCTCTTTTTGAGAATTTCTCTTTATCTCTCTTTTATTTCCTTATTTGGAGTTCCTTATAACCTTAGGAATCCTTTGGATACGAAAATCCACCAAGATAACTCAATTATACCTTTTTCCACATGTTTTCCACATTTTATCATTATTCTCAATTTCTTTCTTAATAAAGAAATATCTAATTGATCTTCTCTTTTCTTATTGTACTCTTTATGCAACTTTGAACTCCTTGGAACCCAAGGAACCCAAGAGGCACGAAATCCATCCTTGGATTACCCTTCTAGTGGTTTCTACTTCTTTCTTTTCTCAAATATTCAATTATTCAATTACAAATTGAATTTTCTTGTTACTTGGGCCCAATAGCCAATAAACCCCACAACACAATCATCAAGGCTATTGTAAACGAAATCCATTTATTCCAAACAAATTATATCATTTGTTGTTCAAATATTTTTAATATGAGAAATTACATTTCTCACAAAATGAACTCAAAATCAGGGTTGTAACATCCTTCCCCTCTTATAGGAATTTTGTCCTCAAAATTTTATCAAACAAACAAACAATTCAGGATAAGACTTTTCCATATCCATCATTGGCCCCTATGTGGCTTTATCGTACTAATGGTGCTCCCAAAGAACCTTTATCATCACATATTCTTTTCTCTAAGTTCTTTCATCCCGGCGTCTATAAACTGCACAGGTGACTCAGGCCATTTCAGCCTCCCTTGGAGCTCACTAGGTTCATTGCTCAGCACATGGTCGGGGTACCTCACATAGTGCTCTAAATTGGACACATGGAACTCATCACACATCAATTTATCCTGAGAGGTAAGTTCAAACTTAACCTTCTCCACCTAACCATGTCAAAAGAACTCATGCATCGGGGATTCAGCTCTCTTTAGCTATAACTTAGAGGGGTCGGATTTTTATGTCACATATTCTCCCACAGTGAACTGTATGTCAGTCTACTTTACATCTGCTCATGACACTTGTTGTCTCTAGGCTCCTTTCAGCCATTGCACGATCAAAGTGACTTCATCTACATGCACTATGGCCCTTTTCTAACCATCACATGGTCCTTTCACCAACCTCACCTTACTGAAGTGGTGACCGACACAACCTCCCTTACAGAGCTTCTTTAAATCCTGATATTGGCTATGGTGGTTATTATCACATCATTCATAGGACAAGAACTGTCTCTAGATATCACCTTGAACGAGCACACATGCTCTCCTCAGACCCTTTAGTCTGGATCATACTAACCATTAGTTAGGGGTGATAAATTGTACTAACATCAAGTTTTTTACGTACCTACTTCCACCTTTTGGAAGGGAACCTTTAGGTCAAACTCAAGAACTTTTGAACTCGATTCATGGTGTAGTTGAACCATCTATCTCATTAGTAGTTCAACCAGATCTGTCTCGTGACAGAACTCTCTCTTTCTCATATCATCTAGGTAAGGTGATCTACCATAACCCATATTACATTTCGACCTTCCTTGGCCCAGGGGAGACTTACAACATCCATAGTGATGAACTCCCTTTCTCTTTTGGGGACTCTTTATCCCTTACATCTATGCACTAGGTTACTGGTATTCGTCCCTCTCTCTCGGCTTGCATGGCCACATGCAACCTCATCTCCATGATCCGTAGTACTGCTACCACTCATTATCTCAGTAGTACCATGGTGTATGGTGATCATGATTTCCTGTATGTCATGATTCCTCAAGATTGATTCTCTGAAATCCTAAACCACTCTCATCAGGGTTTTATCACCTTCTTTTCCAAAGAAGTACATCTGAGGTTCTACCACCATCCTTTCATTGCATCAAGGACTAGACTGGCTAACCAAACAACCATTAACTGATCTCATTACATCAGAGTGTTAGCCAAACATATCTTCTTTTCCAAACTTAGGGTTAGTCTAACAACATCTTCTAGCCAAACTAGGCATATATATCTCAACCAGAGCATCCATTACCACTTCACCTTATTATGAATTAGTAACATTGAAGACATACACTTCCACGTATTTCACTTATCATCTCAAACTCAAATTCTAAGTCTATCTTTATTGAGCTCATCATTTTGGTGATCAAACTCAATCTTGTATGACTCATATCTCATGATAAAGATTACCTTAGTACTCTTACTATTTGTAAACCATTTATGTATTATTCACTCTACAAGGATATGTTATCAAATCTATCCTTTTACCTCATAGCAATGTTCCGACTCGTATCCATCTTTTATCCTTGGTGTATGGCATGTGTACTGTCCTATTTCTCACTCCCATAACAAGAGGAAATAAGCATTTGGCAGCAGTCCAAATACAAAGTTCTACCTGTTCCACGAGTAGAGATGGTACACCCCACATTGCCAGTACACCTTCCAATCTAAGTTGAAACGTGCAACTTATGTCTCTACATCACAATCATCTCGATATCAAAGTTACCTCCATGGAAAACTAGTCTTGAACCTACTGAGGTTTATATCCTTGGTCATCTCCTCTAGGTCTATAGGGTGCCAGTTCTTTTGGGGTCATGCCTCTTCCCTCATGCATCAAGAGAGTGTCCTACTCATCTGCCCTTTGGGTCCCATGAGTTCATGGAAGTGATCAATCTCCTAACCCATGGCCCTTAGACAATGATAGTTGTTACCTCTCGACCCTATGGTCATGTGCAACTGGGGAATTAGGCAACTCCTACTTCCATCGGTCTTATCCCTACCTGACCCTAGGATAGACTTAGGATTCTCCATTATAGTACATGTCCAATCTTAGAACCTTACCCAAGCCTTCATCATCTCTCTTTTTGCATTCAAGGGTGGACTTTCATCCTTTCATAGGGGTCATGGTGACCTGCCTACCTTGGTCAGGCCCCACACCGGTTACCTCCATGGTAACACATCCACATGCACTTAGAGATGGTTATCTATGGGTCTATAGGTTCATCCTCATACCATGTATTTTTCACTTATCTTCTTAAGATCCTATGATACCTCTTTAGGTTAATTTGAACCAATAAAACTGGTATACACCCTACCAAAGGGCCCCTCTCCCAGGATGGGAGGAAACTACAACTCTTGACAACAAGGTCACAAACATCCTTAGGGTTTACATCCATATGAGCATGCTTGACCCTAGCAAGCCATTAAGGCACAAGCAGATCACCTACTAAACCATGCTAGGTCATACTTGTTCTCATTCCTCTGCATTGGATCAAGATCATATCTTCCCTCGTCATCAACTTAACTGTGTGGGGGGGTCATCAAACACACCATAAACTTAAGGGGTTTCCTTTTTCCTCTAAACATTAGGAGTACCATGCTCGAAACTATATCAACTTAATTCTCATCATGAGCATTAGGTATACCACTTCCCCTCTTAGTCCTAGGAACCCTAGGTTTACTTTTAGGTGTCCAACTGCATGCTCTATCTCTTAACCATGAATCAAGCTTGCAAAAAGGCATGACATGTACTTCCTGTCATCCTTCAACTCGACAACACTTTTAGAGTTGGATCATCCTCAAGGACAAACAATAAGGTACAAGGCCTCATGACCTGTTACAAATCCTCTTCAGGGTATACAAATCATATTTATTTAACAGCAGATATTTTGATGTCTAACAGATTAAATCATTATTCTATATCAAAAGCATTGCAACTGTAACTTGATAGAATAACCATGTTACTATTCCTTTAATGAATATGAAGAACATGTATAACATCTATTCAAACTACAGAATCATTATCACTGCATTAACTCTCTTCAGGCTTAGATCATATGACTAAAGCCTGGCATTATCATTGTGGAGTCATGGCTCGTAGCCATACTCTTTTCACAAGGTGTTGGGATCTTAATCCCTCATTTCAACACTGGGGCTTCTCATCCATTCTCAATTTTAATACCATAACCATGAAATCCTGGGTATTCAAACGCTTTGTTCATCACTTGAGTACTATTACCTCTTTCTCAGGTAACTAACACCTTTAGGTCATTTGACCAAGGTAAGTATGATACTTGCTACACAAGCATCCATCATGGCACTTGATGCACATTTTTTCTCTTGCCACCTCTTACCAGGCACAAGGTATATTATGGCACACAAGGCCCAATTAACAATTCAAACTAATAATACATCATAGCTCATACCTGGCTATGCTCATCATCTCATAATACCTGCATGGTTAGCACATATAATAGCAGTACATCAATTATCTATCAATACCATGCAAAAACAATGTATTAATATTTCAAGGGTATTACCCTTAATCCTTTATTAGGATTTGGGTTTCCATCACACATGGCTCATCAGAACACTGTACATCTTGTCACCTTTCACTAGGCAACAACTTTATTCACATGGCTCACGAAACCATTCACATCTTGTCACCTCTCACTAGGCAACAACTTTATTCACATGGCGCACAAGGCCATTCACATCTTGTCACCTCTCACTAGGCAACAACTTTATTCACATGGCGTACAAGGCCATTCACATCTTGTCACCTCTCACTAGGCAACAACTTAAAACAAAGGCTTACAAGCCCAACTCATCTTGTTACTTCTTTCTCAGTAACAAAAACATAATGGCACATATGGCCAATCAATTCTTATCAAATAAACATCATAGCTCATACCTGGCTATGATCATCAACTCATGAACCCTGCATGATTGTCACACATGATAATAGACTTATCAGGTTTACAACACATCATGCAATACAGGGTAACACCACTATTCCCTTACCAGGGTTAGGGTTTTCCATCAATTAGGGCTTTCTCTCACATATCATTACCCTTCATTAAGAATAGGGTTTTCCATTATTAACCATTTAGGTTTTCAAGATCATATTATCAATGATCAAACCCTAGTTCATTGCTCCCCACATCTAGGAGCCAACATTTATACCATAAGTATTCACTCATACTTATTTATTCTCATCAAGTATTATTAAATGATTATCATCACAAGGTATGAGTATCTCTCTCATCCTTAAATTGAGAATTAACAAAACGACCATGTTAGGTCACTTTCAATTCAGCTCTACGTCAAGCATAGACCACCACGGTCGTTCTACCTTGCACGGTCGTGCAAAGTAAAGCTACCACGGCCGTGCTACCTTGCACGGTCGTGCTGAGTAAAGTCGCCACGGGCGTGCTGCCTTGCACGGTCGTGCTACATAGGATCATCACATGAATCATATTTATATATGAATTCTATTATTTGATCCTTTCAACTTGATTAGGTCACATCAACCCTTCAATCATATGCATACAACTATGATTAACATAGGGTACCAAGTCATTGGTCCTATAAGCAATTAGGGATGCATTCCCAAATAGGGTTTCTCATGAAATCACCCTCAACTAGGGTTCCACATGGATGCACCCTCACTTAGGGTTTCACTTGGAATCACCCTCAACTAGGGTTTCACATTGAATCACCCTCAAGTAGGGTTTCACATGGAATCACCCTCAACTAGGGTTTCACATGGAATCACCCTCAACTAGGGTTTCACATTGAATCACCCTCAACTAGGGTTTCACATGGAATCACCCTCAACTAGGGTTTCACATTGAATCACCCTCAACTAGGGTTTCACATGGAATCACCCTCAACTAGGGTTTCACATGGAATCACCCTCAACTAGGGTTGAATTCAATAACCCTGTCAATTAGGGTTTATATTCATGTTTAGGGTTTCATGATCTCTTTGATTAAGGATCATAACCCCTATACACCACATGATTCATATTCATGTATGAATTCATGCTATCAGCTTCTTAACTTGATTAGGTCATATCAACCCTTCAATCAAGTACATACAACTATGATTTACATAGTGTACCAAGTCATTGATCTTATCAGCAATTAGGGTTCATCCCTTAATTGACACTAATCACTTAGGTACTATTAGGGTTTTAACCTTTGTTCCTTCATTGGTTAACATTACTAACCATCATTGGATCAATAGTACATTCATCATCACATTGGACCTCCATTACATAAGGTATCCAAAGGAATTAGGGTTTACTATTCATCCTAATTAGTGATTTCACATGTAGGCAACCTCTTAATAGAGTTATACATGAAATCGGCCTCAATTAGGGTTTACATCATGTATTGGATCCATGCATTTGTTATGCATTAATGACTAGTACCATTAAAGGTATCTCCCACCTAATCACATTAGGTTTTCAAAAAGGTTTGATCCATTGGACCTTATAAGGTATCCAATTGAATTAGGGTTTCCAATGTTGATTCCTTCAATCATTGGTATCATGGAACCAATCATCAATTGGACCTATACCCATACTTCAATTGAGTTTAAATAGGTCAACCTTCAACTTATTTTACCCTTAATTAACCCTCAATTGGTCATCAATTAGGGTTTGATTCAATTGAATTAGGGTTTGGAATCGATGATTCAACAACACTAATCAATGTAAGACTAGTTGCTTTGAAACCATTGAACCATCATCCAAGTTGGGTATGACCTGACCCCAAACGGTCTTGAGGTCGTTTGGATGACCTCCAAACGGTCTTGAGACCGTTTGCCCATCATATCCCTCAAATCCAAGCCATCCAATTAAGGTTTGGATCATTGGGTTGATCACCAAATCAGCATTGCATTGTATAACAGCTTGGTACCTTTAGACCTTCAAACACCTAACCATACTCAACCCTAGACCTCCAAACGGTCTTGGGTGACCACCAAACGGTCTTGAGACCGTTTGGATGAGCTCCAAACGGTCTTGAGACCGTTTGCCCATCATATCACTCCAATCCAAGCAATCTAATTAGGGTTTGGTTCATTGAAGTGCTCACCAAATCAGCAATCTATTGCAGATCAACTTGATATCTTTAGACCTTCAACCACTGAACTATACTCAACCCTAGACCTCCAAACGGTCTTGGGTGACCACCAAACGGTCTTGAGACCGTTTGGATGACCTCCAAACGGTCTTGAGACCGTTTGGCCCATCCAACCTTTGGACTTTAGTGAACAATCATCATGGATTGGTCTATCGAGTTGATCAACAAATCAGCATTTAGTTGCAGTATGATTTGGTACCTTTGGACCTTCAATTGGTCAACTATACTTGAACCCAGACCTCCAAACGGTCTTGGGGTGACCCCAAACGATCTTGAGGTCGTTTGGATGATCCCCCAAACGGTCTTGAGACCGTTTGGGCTAATCAACCCAAAATCTCAAATTAGCTCATTGTGATTTCAGCACTGATTTCAATTAGGGTTAGCCCAATTGATTAGCCTTCAACTCATGACTCGTTTGGAATTAACCCCTAAAATTTGGAGGGTCATTAACCAACATCATAATGAACAAAAATCGCATACGTTCAACGCTTGTTCAACGCACTCAAATGGTCTTGAGACTGTTTGCCCAAGCAGGTCAAGTTGATCAGGTTGAAAATCAGCACTTAATCCAATTAGGTTTCCCGAATTGATTAGGCTTCAACTCACGATTCCTTGGGAGTTAACCCATAAAACTTGGTGAGTCATTAGCCAACATAATTAGGATCAAAAATATCATACGGTCAACGCTTGGTCAACGCACTCAAACGGTCTTGAGACCGTTTTCCCAAGCAGGTCAAGTTGATCAGGTTGAAAATCAGCACATAATTCAATTCGATTGCCTAATTGATTGGCCTTCAACTCTCGATTCCTTTAGAGTTAATCCCTCAAATTTGGAGGGTTATCATCCTACATAATTAGGAACAAAATTCCCAAACGGTCAACGCTTGGTCAACCATCTCAAACGGTCTTACCGTTTGCTCCCAAACGGTCTCAAACCGTTTGCCCTTAAACGGTTTGCTGAAACCGCATAGCCAATCAAATTAAAACGATTTGGAGTAGCTATCAAAACGGTTTTGCTTGGTAATTTTCTTTGGATAAGCATCTAGGATGATGTCATCATCCCCTTCCTTCAAACAACCAATAACAGCAACCGTTCTTGATGGAAATTGCAGCAAGAAACAAGAGTGCATCAAATTGAAGAAATCAATCAACAAAGCATAGAGAATTGATGCAATAGCAATGTTTAAGGGTTTGAGTTATAAAACCCGCCTCCAATTGAGCTCCAAAGCTCCAAGATCACGCCATTAATGGTGGATGAAGCTCTTGCAACTCCCCCTAGGCTCGTCCTCAAGCTTTTGATTGCAAAAGTTGGCTAGGGTTGAAGAGGAGATCGAAATAAGAAGGAATCCATAATTTATTTTCGATTTCCACCATGAAATCAAGGAGAACGAAGGTCAAGGGCTCACCCACAGGTTGGGGACGTGCTCCCTGCTCCTACCTATCTCCTTGGTCGGTTTTGCAAGCAAGGGGAAGAAGAAAATCCGAAAAAGGCCTTGGTTTGGGCTTGGAAATGGCACTTTTATAAAGAAATTGATGAGAGAGAATATGCCTTATAAAAATGCATTAAATTCCAAAAATATGGCCGCCTCTTCCCCCTCAAATCCCTTAAGGACGAGGCACCTTCCTTTGCCTTTAATTCTCCTTCATTATCCTCAATTTAAAGAAAAGCAAATTAAGCACCTTAATGCTTATTATATTAATATCCATATGTGAGTGGGTTTTCTTTTTCTTATAATAAGGTGAGTGGAATTTCACCTACTTAGGATATTTTCGTTCCTTATCTTGGCAAAGGAACGTCCATCCTTATTCAAAATCAACCCAAAACATTTTGGTTGAAAGCCCTTCAATTATTTTATTCATTTTTGCCCTAAATCAAATTAGGGTTTCAATTAGGCATTAATCTTGATTATTTTAATATCAAGATTCTCTCTCCTCCAACTTAATTCAAATGAGGCACCCATCTCATTTTATTTGCTCTAAATGATTCCAAGAAACATTAGGGACCTTATTGAAGTGGTAATTTGCATATTGAACCCTAGGTTTTGGGTAAATTGCACTTTTCACCAAAACTAGGTTTTAATGCACAACACTACTTTACAAGCTTAATCTTGGTGCCCAAGCTTGTGAAAACCATACCACTACATCATATTCATTCTTATGATGTCTCAACATCAGAGGAACATCTTACCATGCAACATTTGCAATTTAACCCCTCAACTTGGGTAATTTTCACTTTAGTCCAAAATAAGCAAACATTGCTTCAACATTGTTCAAACAGGACCAAAATTGAAACATAAGTTTCTCATGAGCCCTAATTACTTTTCACAAGATAAGATTAAGAATCTACTTAACCTTATTAAGCAAAAAAATCTAGGGTTAATTCATAACCCAGGTCAGGGATGTTACAAATTATACACCCCTAACAAGGATTTCGTCCTCAAAATCCCAAGAAAAGAAGGGATAGATTGTTCATTAACCATGCCCTCAAGTATCCACATATCATCTTAATATCATGGAGATATCATGAACTCTGTGATTCCACACAAAGCTCCTTTCATTAATTCCTCCTTGTCACTGTTTATGTTTATCAAGGCATGAACTCCTAACATATGATGTCCATATCATTGAAAGGAAGAAGCATAAAAGAACATACTTCAATAATCACTCAAGAATACTTATCAAAAGGAAAAACATATATATCTAACAAAGATAATTCACTTAGCAAACTCTATGTAATTGGGAATGTTCACATAGCTTTTCCTTTTTGTTGCGAATGTTCACATAGCTTTTCCTTTTAATTGGGAATGTTCACATAGCTTTTCCTTTTAGTTGGGAATGTTCACATAGCTTTTCCTTTTATTTGGGAATGTTCACATAGCTTTTCCTTATAGTTGGGAATGATCACATAGCTTTTCCTTTTAGTTGGGAATGTTCACATAGCTTTTCCTTTTTGTTGGGAATGTTCACATAGCTTTTCCTTTTAGTTGGGAATGTTCACATAGCTTTTCCTATTTGTTGGGAATGTTCACATAGCTTTTCCTTTTAGTTGGGAATGTTCACATAGCTTTTCCTTTTGGTTGGGAATGTTCACATAGCTTTTCCTTTTTGTTGGGAATGTTCACATAGCTTTTCCTTTTGGTTGGGAATGTTCACATAGCTTTTCCTTTTAGTTGGGAATGTTCACATAGCTTTTCCTTTTGGTTGGGAATGTTCACATAGCTTTTCCTTTTTGTCTCATTATACTCTGTAGATTGTTTCAGAATGACTACTTGATCAGAGTAATCAAAAGATAACAATCTAAGAGTTTCATACTTGCCTTATCTTCAATAATCATATACCTGGCCAGGGTATATATAAGTATTGAGATTAGGTAGTATGCACTTACATGCTGTCATATTCCTTGCTTTTCATATCATCATAAACATAAGATTTAACATACCTGGATTTTATCCAGACATCTCTTCTATACCTCTTATTCTTTCATATAGGTAAGAACAATATAGAGCATTTATAAGAATATTGAACAGAATTCAAATTCTAGTTCTCATCATTTCTTCCCTATATAGAAACCAATAGGGAAATCAAAATCAACAATCTTCCTTTTTATAACAAAAAGGGTTTAGTGTACTCAACATGTACACATTTATAACATACCTTGTCCTCATATCATGGTCTTATTAGTCTTATTACTAATGCAAAAACTAAGCCATGGAATCTTACATGTGAAAGGTTAAGACCTTTACACTTACTTAGTGGCTACTGCCCTGGTACACTAGGCATTTATTGCACTATTAGTACCAAAAACTTGGCTTTTTAAAACCATTAGGCAAATGTCTCTAAAATTATAGAGACCATTCCCTACTTCTCAGTTTATTGCCCCTTCTTGGGCACTTCCATCACAGATATACTATTTGTCCAGATTTATGGCAGAGTCTACTTTCTTGCCATTTATTATTCTTTCCCACATTTTCCCTTGTTCCAACATGACTAAGTCATTTAAGAACTCTTTTAAAGCTCAAGATTTCTGTACTAAGGACTGATAATCTAGGTTGTAAGGCTAGTATCCAGTCCCCTATATGCATTATTGTTGCCCTAATCTGTCCAACAAGAGCATGATCATAGGATTCTCTATCCTGATCAGGTCTTAATGGGGATTCTCAGGCACTCATTCTATTCTTGCATGATCCTTGCACCACTTCTTGGTGCAACAACATTGCCCTAAGCAATGTGTTTCTCGTGTTCTCCAGTCATTTTCAAGTTCTTCTTCTCCTATGTGAGTAGAAGATACTATCAGATAAACTGGAAGATGCTTAGAACAAACTCTACAACCTTAGTCCTATGTCTCTGTAGACTCAGCGAACCTAGAGCTCTGATACCACTAAATTGTGACGACCGTCTCGCGAAAACAAGATTAACTAATGCGGAAGCGTTCATCAAGCAGCGGATTAGCGAAAATCACTAAAAATTAAAACTTTTTGCAAAGGGATCCATTCATAGGAAAACTCTTTCATTCAGAACCAAAGTAAAACTTTACATCCTGGTTCATATATATACATCTCATGTACTTTTGATTCTCGAGGAATACAAACATTAACTACTCTGTCTTAACTGTACACAGGTAGTATAAAACCCTCGAGGCACTAAGCCAAAATCTCGAAATCATTAACTACTACTCCAAGGACCTGAGAGTACAGAGACGACACATAGGACTTCTATATATATCTGAACATGATATGACAGTCAATGTCTCCACCTGAGACTTTACTGTTGTCCCTGCTACTGCTGATGTCCTTCACCTCCTGAAGGATTCCTGTCTCCTCGTCCGCGTCCACCTAAAAATGTGGTTCCCACGGGGGTGAGACAATTATAAAAATTGCCCCAGCGAGAGATATAACTCTCTGCCAGAAACATTATTATTGCAACTTAATAAGATAAATGTGTAACATACTGAATCTCAGGGTCTTCCCTGCAATTTACCCACTTTTGAGCTTTTCTTTGCCTTTTAGTCCATTTGGACCTTTTCCACAAATTTCACATCCTTTTGGATCATTCTTGTACACCTTGTGCAATTTGAGCACAATCTGAGGTTGAAATCACTATTTACCCTCTTTCATGATAATTGAGGGGTGTTTGCACAAATAACCCACATTAGGTGATAAGTTAGGGTTAATATTGTAATTTGGTCATTAATGGGATAATATAGCAGATTATATTTATTTGGAGCTTTTTGGATAAATATATTATTATTAATATGTATTTGAGTTCATATATGTGTATATTAACCTTTATTGTTTCTCTCTCCTCGAAATATGATTTTAGTTCATAATAATATGTTATTTTGTTGAGTAATGAGTAATTGTACTCTAATATGTTTTATATGTCGAATTTACTCACATGTTTCTTATTAATAGCTTTTTCATATAATTCCTTGATTTTAATATATTATTATACTCCTTTATGAGCCATATATTTATTAATGGCCATGTTATGCATTAAACGATATTCTGATTATATAGCATCGTTCTATATGTTATTATGAGCCTATGGTTAAATTTTGGTGGCTTTTGGACTTCATTTGACCCCCCAAATTGATTTTACAAGTCTTTAATATAGTGTAACTGTAATGCATTAATCGATTTCATTTAAATCGGGTGTAACGCTATAGTTCCGTTATTTTCTTGTCACGCGGACAGCCAGCCCTTATGCGCAGCATCCAACGGTTGTCGTTTGCTTCCGATTAGATCCGATGGTGGAGAACTCATCTCCTACCTCAGACCGTTCGCGGGTCGCGGAGCAGAGACGACCACTGGGTTCCTCGGAACCGTCCTCACACCCTCCTTCATCATTGCGTGCGATTCTTATCCCGTTGAGTTCGGCTCTCGACGACGGATTGATTGAGCCCTAGCTCATCGTCTACCTCGTTGGTTTGACGAAACGCCCAAGGTCGGCAACCCCCTCTTCTCCGCCCCAGGTTGCAGAGGGAGTCTCGGCCCCTATTGTGCTTATATAAGGGACTCTATAGCACCCCATACCCCCTTACAGTTCTCCTCTCCCCTCAATTAGGTCCATAGCCTCCTCATGTACCCCAACTTCATCGCCTTCTTCCTCGGCGAGTTCATCGGCCGCCCCGACTCCCCCTCTTCTTCGAGCCCAATTGGTACCCCGGTAAGCACCTGCGGAGCCTCGGCTTCCTTCTCCTACTTCCCATTTTCCACATGGTGCTCTAGGTCGTCGGGTCCTATAGACCCCGGTTAGGAGCTCGCCGGTGATTTGAGGTTTTGACATTCTAGCGATCCTTTGCTCACGAGAACTCTACCAGCGCCTTCGCTCTCTCCCAACGATTGTTTTGCAAGGGATTGTGTTTTGTTTTCAGGTCCTTTTCCTTGGTTGCGACCTCAACCACCTTCTTCTGTTCTTCACCTTCTCCTTGAGCTACAGACCATCGGAGCGGTCTGGGATAGGTTCTCTGAGGTCGCCGGGCTTGGGCGAGTTCAGTGGGATGTCTAGCATCCTGGAATGAGGAACTTACCTATGGCTTGGGCCTCGTGAAGCACTGCCCTGCTGCTCCCTCGCCATTGCTGCGAGTGGAAGAAACTGGGTCATGATATGACCAGTGTACCCATGCCCCAGTCATGGGGCCATTGTTTTCGGGCTTGGGCATTTTGGTCTTTTCCCCCTGGTTTCTTCTTGCTATCGCAAAGCAATCGATGGTTGCAAATGACCGATTTGCCCTCATCGATTTAATTGTTTTGATTTAATATGCAAGGGTAGTTCAGTCTTTTCCCCTGTTATTTACATCGATTTGTATTTCGATTTAAATACATGTCACACTATGGTTTTACTAATTTCTGATTGGTCAGGTTTACTTAATTCATAGTAAATCGATCCTTTGTCAGAAAAATATGAATAAATAGTCGATGGAAAGGATTTTTAACATAGAATCTGATTTTATGGTTTTTGAGACATGATTTGGATTTCTTTTCCGAAGTTTTCTTTGAATGGCATTTTTAGTATGTAAATGTTTTAAAATACATAATTAATTCATTTTAACTCTGTTTTATATAATAAAATATGTTTTATTAATCAGGAGATTATGAGTAATCGTTTGGACTTGGTTTTGAGCTCTAAATCGTAGTTTTGTAAAATTAGGGTTCTTCCTATACATTATGTCTTTATATATATTAATGCATGTGTTATATTTATAACTAGGATATATGGATGGTTTGCTATCTGTTTGGTGGATATGATGGTAATGTTTATATCTAAGGTATGTGAAACTTATTTAGTATGTGAGCCCTATTTTGTATGTGAAGTCTATTTTATGTATGTGACATCTATGATGGATGTGTGGAATATATAATGTGCAAACAATCCTAATCTTTCAGTTGGGCTTTCATCCAACCCTACCAATTATATTTGTGCTAGCCTTGTTATCCCTCTAATTACATTTATTGACTCTTTACTCAGTTTATGTCATTGTGGCTTAATCATTGGAATCATGTGAATCATTCTTCTTCATATGTTGCCTCCCTTACTTGGAAATGATTTAATCTTGTTATTGACTATGTGGCTCATCCTTTTGAGATATTTGGAAATATTATATAATGTTGGTTCTTGGTGACTCTTTTAATTCTTGGAACTCTTGGATATGGTTGTGACCTATGATGGTCTTATTACTTATTTGTTTGGGTTTTATTCCCAATGCTTGTTGCATCTTGTTATACTTTTCACTATACTGCCAAGTGACTATTTAAGCATGATGTATTTTAGGCCAAATGACAATGTAGTGTACATGAGTACAAACCACCCACAGGGCACTGGGGTTTTAGTCCCCCTGCCAGGCACTGGGGTTTTAGTCCCCCTGCCAATTTATATATTTTTGAGGTTTGGGATGTTATTTCCCCTCTCCTCCTGGTTGAGGTCCGGTAGGTGCCTCACCCTACATTGAGATGAGTTTGTGTCTTAATATATTCATGCTTGTGATTTATTATTGTGGTGATTGTATATGGCAGATCTCTTATTCTAATTTGATTATCTATCTTATCCTCTCAAACTCTTGTAACATGGAGAATCCTTTATTATGCAATGTTGTTGATTATTCCTTGTCCTATACTTTCTTTTTAACACATACCTTGTTTATCTTTCTCTTGCTGGATGACCCCAACCATCCAGGATAGGAATCAGAGTGCGCATGGAAGCTTGGTGAACCCAAAGCTAAGGATAGGATAAGAAGAAAGGAATATATAGTTGGAGTGATCATGTTTGCTTTTATGTTATATAGTTGTTTGTTTGGAGACAATGTTGCATTAGTCTAAGTCTTCCTCTACCTAGATCCTTGTAGTTGCTTGTATAAAGTTGTACTCCCATTTGGGAAATTTTATATTGTACTCTTTATACATTTTTGAATAATGTCAAGATTTAATTCTTCCGCTGCCATACTTTTGATGATTTTGTTTATCATGTTTTTAGTAGAGACTTTGGGTCTTTACAGCATGGTATCAGAGCATCAAGGTAGTCGGATTCTTGACTAGTTCAAAATTGTCTCCCTAGAGGATATAGTTTCCCTTTAGCTAGTTTTTCACCTTAGAGTTGACCTTTAAAGAATGTTTGATTTAGGATCATAATAATTTCTTATTAGAAATAAAATTTGTCAACTTTTTGGTGAATTGTCTAACTGAGTAACTATTAGAGCAAGAAGTTGAAGTGATGGTGTCTAGAAAGGGTCAGAGCTTAGGGGCTGGCAATATTTTCCTCCGCCCCACTAGCTTGGTCACGAGGACTCCTGAGCTCATATGACCTGGCCTGGCCTGATCTGAAACGGACAACTCAAAATAGTCTACCCTTAGACATATTACCTTATTGTTGAATAACCTTAGAATCCTTTGTATGATGATTTGATTTCTTTTCTCAAACAAAAATCATCTTGTAATCCTTAAGTATCTTATATGAGCCTTGGATTACCATGTTAGGGTTTAGTGTGCCCTATGCTATACCTTTAGTTTGGAGGATAGTGGATAGTAAGACTTTCATGATGGATCTTATACCCTTAAAATAGTTTGGCTTAGTCAACCCTTTGAGTGGAAAGGTAGTGTTAGTACCTTGATAGATTTTAGGGTTGTTGATTTCGAGGACGAAATCCTCTTTAGGGGGTTGGAATCCCTCAATGCCTTGAAATCAAGAAACTCTAACTCCTTAGACATGGGAATAGAGAGCTTATGTGTTTAGAAGTTTAATAAACCTAATATGTTTGTAATTCATCTTGTTTGATTATAAATAATGAATAAGTCATGTAATTCATATGCTTGAACCTTAATATACTCTTGATGCACCTAATCATTAATTGTTCATATGTAGATATACATAGTTTGGATTAAGTCACCCTAATGATAAAATGTGTATGATAAAATGCACCCTTAGGATGCTTTAATATGTAATGGTCATGTTGACCTAAACCCTAGGATGTAATCATCTAGCCTTGACAACATGTACATATATACCCTTCATGCCTTTCTTGACACATGAGTGACATTAGGTGTAATCACATGATATACCTTAATGCATGTAATTGGATTATAATCCCTTAATCATAGTTGTGACCTAATTATCAGCACATGTTAGGCATAGCACCTTGTTGACTAAAATACATCTCATTGATCATCTTATTGGTTTATGGATCAAATCAGTAATGAGATGATGAGTAATTAGATTCATATAATGTGAGGTTAATTCATAGTAATTAGTGTTGTGAGAGAAAATGATTAGTGATGTCATGGTTATGAGTATGTTAGATGTTGTGATAATATGTTCCTTAGATATAAGCCATTAATGTGACACATTTAGTCTTGCTATTAGATTAATAATTTGTTGGATAAAATTATATGGCATAATTCCACATGATGTAGTTGTTGGGTAATAATGTTGAGTTATTTAGGTTTTGACCTAATACATTAGTGTGGTTGGGAATGGTTTAATATAGGTTGTAATGGCCTTGTAAACCCTAATCATGCTTAAAACCCTTAATGAGGGAGATACCCATGATATATAGTTGAGATATAATTGTTTCGTAATAAAATGTGACACAAGTGTTAGTATAATAGATATGCTGCCTTTTTATGATAGAGTTTATGCATCAAGATGTTGGTTATGTTGAGTTTGATATAAGGCTATAGGTTGTGTGGAAACCTTAGTAACACCTGACTTATGTAGATTTATGTGGTACCCTAGATTAAGGGTTATAACCTAGTGTTTAAGGTTGGGTTGTTGCACACTCACCCTCTCTTTCCTCTTGTTGTGATTTCGGGGACGAAATCCTCTTTAAGGGGTGGTGTGCTGTAACATACTGAATCTCAGGGTCTTCCCTGCAATTTACCCACTTTTGAGCTTTTCTTTGCCTTTTAGTCCATTTGGACCTTTTCCACAAATTTCACATCCTTTTGGATCATTCTTGTACACCTTGTGCAATTTGAGCACAATCTGAGGTTGAAATCACTATTTACCCTCTTTCATGATAATTGAGGGGTGTTTGCACAAATAACCCACATTAGGTGATAAGTTAGGGTTAATGTTGTAATTTGGTCATTAATGGGATAATATAGCAGATTATATTTATTTGGAGCTTTTTGGATAAATATATTATTATTAATATGTATTTGAGTTCATATATGTGTATATTAACCTTTATTGTTTCTCTCTCCTCGAAATATGATTTTAGTTCATAATAATATGTTATTTTGTTGAGTAATGAGTAATTGTACCCTAATATGTTTTATATGTCGAATTTACTCACATGTTTCTTATTAATAGCTTTTTCATATAATTCCTTGATTTTAATATATTATTATACTCCTTTATGAGCCATATATTTATTAATGGCCATGTTATGCATTAAACGATATTCTGATTATATAGCATCGTTCTATATGTTATTATGAGCCTATGGTTAAATTTTGGTGGCTTTTGGACTTCATTTGACCCCCCAAATTGATTTTACAAGTCTTTAATATAGTGTAACTGTAATGCATTAATCGATTTCATTTAAATCGGGTGTAACGCTATAGTTCCGTTATTTTCTTGTCACGCGGACAGCCAGCCCTTATGCGCAGCATCCAACGGTTGTCGTTTGCTTCCGATTAGATCCGATGGTGGAGAACTCATCTCCTACCTCAGACCGTTCGCGGGTCGCGGAGCAGAGACGACCACTGGGTTCCTCGGAACCGTCCTCACACCCTCCTTCATCATTGCGTGCGATTCTTATCCCGTTGAGTTCGGCTCTCGACGACGGATTGATTGAGCCCTAGCTCATCGTCTACCTCGTTGGTTTGACGAAACGCCCAAGGTCGGCAACCCCCTCTTCTCCGCCCCAGGTTGCAGAGGGAGTCTCGGCCCCTATTGTGCTTATATAAGGGACTCTATAGCACCCCATACCCCCTTACAGTTCTCCTCTCCCCTCAATTAGGTCCATAGCCTCCTCATGTACCCCAACTTCATCGCCTTCTTCCTCGGCGAGTTCATCGGCCGCCCCGACTCCCCCTCTTCTTCGAGCCCAATTGGTACCCCGGTAAGCACCTGCGGAGCCTCGGCTTCCTTCTCCTACTTCCCATTTTCCACATGGTGCTCTAGGTCGTCGGGTCCTATAGACCCCGGTTAGGAGCTCGCCGGTGATTTGAGGTTTTGACATTCTAGCGATCCTTTGCTCACGAGAACTCTACCAGCGCCTTCGCTCTCTCCCAACGATTGTTTTGCAAGGGATTGTGTTTTGTTTTCAGGTCCTTTTCCTTGGTTGCGACCTCAACCACCTTCTTCTGTTCTTCACCTTCTCCTTGAGCTACAGACCATCGGAGCGGTCTGGGATAGGTTCTCTGAGGTCGCCGGGCTTGGGCGAGTTCAGTGGGATGTCTAGCATCCTGGAATGAGGAACTTACCTATGGCTTGGGCCTCGTGAAGCACTGCCCTGCTGCTCCCTCGCCATTGCTGCGAGTGGAAGAAACTGGGTCATGATATGACCAGTGTACCCATGCCCCGGTCATGGGGCCATTGTTTTCGGGCTTGGGCATTTTGGTCTTTTCCCCCTGGTTTCTTCTTGCTATCGCAAAGCAATCGATGGTTGCAAATGACCGATTTGCCCTCATCGATTTAATTGTTTTGATTTAATATGCAAGGGTAGTTCAGTCTTTTCCCCTGTTATTTACATCGATTTGTATTTCGATTTAAATACATGTCACACTATGGTTTTACTAATTTCTGATTGGTCAGGTTTACTTAATTCATAGTAAATCGATCCTTTGTCAGAAAAATATGAATAAATAGTCGATGGAAAGGATTTTTAACATAGAATCTGATTTTATGGTTTTTGAGACATGATTTGGATTTCTTTTCCGAAGTTTTCTTTGAATGGCATTTTTAGTATGTAAATGTTTTAAAATACATAATTAATTCATTTTAACTCTGTTTTATATAATAAAATATGTTTTATTAATCAGGAGATTATGAGTAATCGTTTGGACTTGGTTTTGAGCTCTAAATCGTAGTTTTGTAAAATTAGGGTTCTTCCTATACATTATGTCTTTATATATATTAATGCATGTGTTATATTTATAACTAGGATATATGGATGGTTTGCTATCTGTTTGGTGGATATGATGGTAATGTTTATATCTAAGGTATGTGAAACTTATTTAGTATGTGAGCCCTATTTTGTATGTGAAGTCTATTTTATGTATGTGACATCTATGATGGATGTGTGGAATATATAATGTGCAAACAATCCTAATCTTTCAGTTGGGCTTTCATCCAACCCTACCAATTATATTTGTGCTAGCCTTGTTATCCCTCTAATTACATTTATTGACTCTTTACTCAGTTTATGTCATTGTGGCTTAATCATTGGAATCATGTGAATCATTCTTCTTCATATGTTGCCTCCCTTACTTGGAAATGATTTAATCTTGTTATTGACTATGTGGCTCATCCTTTTGAGATATTTGGAAATATTATATAATGTTGGTGCTTGGTGACTCTTTTAATTCTTGGAACTCTTGGATATGGTTGTGACCTATGATGGTCTTATTACTTATTTGTTTGGGTTTTATTCCCAATGCTTGTTGCATCTTGTTATACTTTTCACTATACTGCCAAGTGACTATTTAAGCATGATGTATTTTAGGCCAAATGACAATGTAGTGTACATGAGTACAAACCACCCACAGGGCACTGGGGTTTTAGTCCCCCTGCCAGGCACTGGGGTTTTAGTCCCCCTGCCAATTTATATATTTTTGAGGTTTGGGATGTTATTTCCCCTCTCCTCCTGGTTGAGGTCCGGTAGGTGCCTCACCCTACATTGAGATGAGTTTGTGTCTTAATATATTCATGCTTGTGATTTATTATTGTGGTGATTGTATATGGCAGATCTCTTATTCTAATTTGATTATCTATCTTATCCTCTCAAACTCTTGTAACATGGAGAATCCTTTATTATGCAATGTTGTTGATTATTCCTTGTCCTATACTTTCTTTTTAACACATACCTTGTTTATCTTTCTCTTGCTGGATGACCCCAACCATCCAGGATAGGAATCAGAGTGCGCATGGAAGCTTGGTGAACCCAAAGCTAAGGATAGGATAAGAAGAAAGGAATATATAGTTGGAGTGATCATGTTTGCTTTTATGTTATATAGTTGTTTGTTTGGAGACAATGTTGCATTAGTCTAAGTCTTCCTCTACCTAGATCCTTGTAGTTGCTTGTATAAAGTTGTACTCCCATTTGGGAAATTTTATATTGTACTCTTTATACATTTTTGAATAATGTCAAGATTTAATTCTTCCGCTGCCATACTTTTGATGATTTTGTTTATCATGTTTTTAGTAGAGACTTTGGGTCTTTACAGCATGGTATCAGAGCATCAAGGTAGTCGGATTCTTGACTAGTTCAAAATTGTCTCCCTAGAGGATATAGTTTCCCTTTAGCTAGTTTTTCACCTTAGAGTTGACCTTTAAAGAATGTTTGATTTAGGATCATAATAATTTCTTATTAGAAATAAAATTTGTCAACTTTTTGGTGAATTGTCTAACTGAGTAACTATTAGAGCAAGAAGTTGAAGTGATGGTGTCTAGAAAGGGTCAGAGCTTAGGGGCTGGCAATATTTTCCTCCGCCCCACTAGCTTGGTCACGAGGACTCCTGAGCTCATATGACCTGGCCTGGCCTGATCTGAAACGGACAACTCAAAATAGTCTACCCTTAGACATATTACCTTATTGTTGAATAACCTTAGAATCCTTTGTATGATGATTTGATTTCTTTTCTCAAACAAAAATCATCTTGTAATCCTTAAGTATCTTATATGAGCCTTGGATTACCATGTTAGGGTTTAGTGTGCCCTATGCTATACCTTTAGTTTGGAGGATAGTGGATAGTAAGACTTTCATGATGGATCTTATACCCTTAAAATAGTTTGGCTTAGTCAACCCTTTGAGTGGAAAGGTAGTGTTAGTACCTTGATAGATTTTAGGGTTGTTGATTTCGAGGACGAAATCCTCTTTAGGGGGTTGGAATCCCTCAATGCCTTGAAATCAAGAAACTCTAACTCCTTAGACATGGGAATAGAGAGCTTATGTGTTTAGAAGTTTAATAAACCTAATATGTTTGTAATTCATCTTGTTTGATTATAAATAACGAATAAGTCATGTAATTCATATGCTTGAACCTTAATATACTCTTGATGCACCTAATCATTAATTGTTCATATGTAGATATACATAGTTTGGATTAAGTCACCCTAATGATAAAATGTGTATGATAAAATGCACCCTTAGGATGCTTTAATATGTAATGGTCATGTTGACCTAAACCCTAGGATGTAATCATCTAGCCTTGACAACATGTACATATATACCCTTCATGCCTTTCTTGACACATGAGTGACATTAGGTGTAATCACATGATATACCTTAATGCATGTAATTGGATTATAATCCCTTAATCATAGTTGTGACCTAATTATCAGCACATGTTAGGCATAGCACCTTGTTGACTAAAATACATCTCATTGATCATCTTATTGGTTTATGGATCAAATCAGTAATGAGATGATGAGTAATTAGATTCATATAATGTGAGGTTAATTCATAGTAATTAGTGTTGCGAGAGAAAATGATTAGTGATGTCATGGTTATGAGTATGTTAGATGTTGTGATAATATGTTCCTTAGATATAAGCCATTAATGTGACACATTTAGTCTTGCTATTAGATTAATAATTTGTTGGATAAAATTATATGGCATAATTCCACATGATGTAGTTGTTGGGTAATAATGTTGAGTTATTTAGGTTTTGACCTAATACATTAGTGTGGTTGGGAATGGTTTAATATAGGTTGTAATGGCCTTGTAGACCCTAATCATGCTTAAAACCCTTAATGAGGGAGATACCCATGATATATAGTTGAGATATAATTGTTTCGTAATAAAATGTGACACAAGTGTTAGTATAATAGATATGCTGCCTTTTTATGATAGAGTTTATGCATCAAGATGTTGGTTATGTTGAGTTTGATATAAGGCTATAGGTTGTGTGGAAACCTTAGTAACACCTGACTTATGTAGATTTATGTGGTACCCTAGATTAAGGGTTATAACCTAGTGTTTAAGGTTGGGTTGTTGCACACTCACCCTCTCTTTCCTCTTGTTGTGATTTCGGGGACGAAATCCTCTTTAAGGGGTGGTGTGCTGTAACATACTGAATCTCAGGGTCTTCCCTGCAATTTACCCACTTTTGAGCTTTTCTTTGCCTTTTAGTCCATTTGGACCTTTTCCACAAATTTCACATCCTTTTGGATCATTCTTGTACACCTTGTGCAATTTGAGCACAATCTGAGGTTGAAATCACTATTTACCCTCTTTCATGATAATTGAGGGGTGTTTGCACAAATAACCCACATTAGGTGATAAGTTAGGGTTAATGTTGTAATTTGGTCATTAATGGGATAATATAGCAGATTATATTTATTTGGAGCTTTTTGGATAAATATATTATTATTAATATGTATTTGAGTTCATATATGTGTATATTAACCTTTATTGTTTCTCTCTCCTCGAAATATGATTTTAGTTCATAATAATATGTTATTTTGTTGAGTAATGAGTAATTGTACCCTAATATGTTTTATATGTCGAATTTACTCACATGTTTCTTATTAATAGCTTTTTCATATAATTCCTTGATTTTAATATATTATTATACTCCTTTATGAGCCATATATTTATTAATGGCCATGTTATGCATTAAACGATATTCTGATTATATAGCATCGTTCTATATGTTATTATGAGCCTATGGTTCAATTTTGGTGGCTTTTGGACTTCATTTGACCCCCCAAATTGATTTTACAAGTCTTTAATATAGTGTAACTGTAATGCATTAATCGATTTCATTTAAATCGGGTGTAACGCTATAGTTCCGTTATTTTCTTGTCACGCGGACAGCCAGCCCTTATGCGCAGCATCCAACGGTTGTCGTTTGCTTCCGATTAGATCCGATGGTGGAGAACTCATCTCCTACCTCAGACCGTTCGCGGGTCGCGGAGCAGAGACGACCACTGGGTTCCTCGGAACCGTCCTCACACCCTCCTTCATCATTGCGTGCGATTCTTATCCCGTTGAGTTCGGCTCTCGACGACGGATTGATTGAGCCCTAGCTCATCGTCTACCTCGTTGGTTTGACGAAACGCCCAAGGTCGGCAACCCCCTCTTCTCCGCCCCAGGTTGCAGAGGGAGTCTCGGCCCCTATTGTGCTTATATAAGGGACTCTATAGCACCCCATACCCCCTTACAGTTCTCCTCTCCCCTCAATTAGGTCCATAGCCTCCTCATGTACCCCAACTTCATCGCCTTCTTCCTCGGCGAGTTCATCGGCCGCCCCGACTCCCCCTCTTCTTCGAGCCCAATTGGTACCCCGGTAAGCACCTGCGGAGCCTCGGCTTCCTTCTCCTACTTCCCATTTTCCACATGGTGCTCTAGGTCGTCGGGTCCTATAGACCCCGGTTAGGAGCTCGCCGGTGATTTGAGGTTTTGACATTCTAGCGATCCTTTGCTCACGAGAACTCTACCAGCGCCTTCGCTCTCTCCCAACGATTGTTTTGCAAGGGATTGTGTTTTGTTTTCAGGTCCTTTTCCTTGGTTGCGACCTCAACCACCTTCTTCTGTTCTTCACCTTCTCCTTGAGCTACAGACCATCGGAGCGGTCTGGGATAGGTTCTCTGAGGTCGCCGGGCTTGGGCGAGTTCAGTGGGATGTCTAGCATCCTGGAATGAGGAACTTACCTATGGCTTGGGCCTCGTGAAGCACTGCCCTGCTGCTCCCTCGCCATTGCTGCGAGTGGAAGAAACTGGGTCATGATATGACCAGTGTACCCATGCCCCGGTCATGGGGCCATTGTTTTCGGGCTTGGGCATTTTGGTCTTTTCCCCCTGGTTTCTTCTTGCTATCGCAAAGCAATCGATGGTTGCAAATGACCGATTTGCCCTCATCGATTTAATTGTTTTGATTTAATATGTAAGGGTAGTTCAGTCTTTTCCCCTGTTATTTACATCGATTTGTATTTCGATTTAAATACATGTCACACTATGGTTTTACTAATTTCTGATTGGTCAGGTTTACTTAATTCATAGTAAATCGATCCTTTGTCAGAAAAATATGAATAAATAGTCGATGGAAAGGATTTTTAACATAGAATCTGATTTTATGGTTTTTGAGACATGATTTGGATTTCTTTTCCGAAGTTTTCTTTGAATGGCATTTTTAGTATGTAAATGTTTTAAAATACATAATTAATTCATTTTAACTCTGTTTTATATAATAAAATATGTTTTATTAATCAGGAGATTATGAGTAATCGTTTGGACTTGGTTTTGAGCTCTAAATCGTAGTTTTGTAAAATTAGGGTTCTTCCTATACATTATGTCTTTATATATATTAATGCATGTGTTATATTTATAACTAGGATATATGGATGGTTTGCTATCTGTTTGGTGGATATGATGGTAATGTTTATATCTAAGGTATGTGAAACTTATTTAGTATGTGAGCCCTATTTTGTATGTGAAGTCTATTTTATGTATGTGACATCTATGATGGATGTGTGGAATATATAATGTGCAAACAATCCTAATCTTTCAGTTGGGCTTTCATCCAACCCTACCAATTATATTTGTGCTAGCCTTGTTATCCCTCTAATTACATTTATTGACTCTTTACTCAGTTTATGTCATTGTGGCTTAATCATTGGAATCATGTGAATCATTCTTCTTCATATGTTGCCTCCCTTACTTGGAAATGATTTAATCTTGTTATTGACTATGTGGCTCATCCTTTTGAGATATTTGGAAATATTATATAATGTTGGTGCTTGGTGACTCTTTTAATTCTTGGAACTCTTGGATATGGTTGTGACCTATGATGGTCTTATTACTTATTTGTTTGGGTTTTATTCCCAATGCTTGTTGCATCTTGTTATACTTTTCACTATACTGCCAAGTGACTATTTAAGCATGATGTATTTTAGGCCAAATGACAATGTAGTGTACATGAGTACAAACCACCCACAGGGCACTGGGGTTTTAGTCCCCCTGCCAGGCACTGGGGTTTTAGTCCCCCTGCCAATTTATATATTTTTGAGGTTTGGGATGTTATTTCCCCTCTCCTCCTGGTTGAGGTCCGGTAGGTGCCTCACCCTACATTGAGATGAGTTTGTGTCTTAATATATTCATGCTTGTGATTTATTATTGTGGTGATTGTATATGGCAGATCTCTTATTCTAATTTGATTATCTATCTTATCCTCTCAAACTCTTGTAACATGGAGAATCCTTTATTATGCAATGTTGTTGATTATTCCTTGTCCTATACTTTCTTTTTAACACATACCTTGTTTATCTTTCTCTTGCTGGATGACCCCAACCATCCAGGATAGGAATCAGAGTGCGCATGGAAGCTTGGTGAACCCAAAGCTAAGGATAGGATAAGAAGAAAGGAATATATAGTTGGAGTGATCATGTTTGCTTTTATGTTATATAGTTGTTTGTTTGGAGACAATGTTGCATTAGTCTAAGTCTTCCTCTACCTAGATCCTTGTAGTTGCTTGTATAAAGTTGTACTCCCATTTGGGAAATTTTATATTGTACTCTTTATACATTTTTGAATAATGTCAAGATTTAATTCTTCCGCTGCCATACTTTTGATGATTTTGTTTATCATGTTTTTAGTAGAGACTTTGGGTCTTTACAAAATGTGAATAGGGAAATCATATTTATTTAACAGCAGATATTTTGATGTCTAACAGATTAAATCATTATTCTATATCAAAAGCATTGCAACTGTAACTTGATAGAATAACCATGTTACTATTCCTTTAATGAATATGAAGAACATGTATAACATCTATTCAAACTACAGAATCATTATCACTGCATTAACTCTCTTCAGGCTTAGATCATATGACTAAAGCATGGCATTATCATTGTGGAGTCATGGCTCGTAGCCATACTCTTTTCACAAGGTGTTGGGATCTTAATCCCTCATTTCAACACTGGGGCTTCTCATCCATTCTCAATTTTAATACCATAACCATGAAATCCTGGGTATTCAAACCCTTTGTTCATCACTTGAGCACTATTACCTCTTTCTCAGGTAACTAACACCTTTAGGTCATTTGACCAAGGTAAGTATGATACTTGCTACACAAGCATCCATCATGGCACTTGATGCACATTAATTCTCTTGCCACCTCTTACCAGGCACAAGGTATATTATGGCACACAAGGCCCAATTAACAATTCAAACTAATAATACATCATAGCTCATACCTGGCTATGCTCATCATCTCATAATACCTGCATGGTTAGCACATATAATAGCAGTACATCAATTATCTATCAATACCATGAAAAAACAATGTATTAATATTTCAAGGGTATTACCCTTAATCCTTTATCAGGATTTGGGTTTCCATCACACATGGCTCATCAGAACACTGTACATCTTGTCACCTTTCACTAGGCAACAACTTTATTCACATGGCTCACAAAACCATTCACATCTTGTCACCTCTCACTAGGCAACAACTTTATTCACATGGTGCACAAGGCCATTCACATCTTGTCACCTCTCACTAGGCAACAACTTTATTCACATGGCGCACAAGGCCATTCACATCTTGTCACCTCTCACTAGGCAACAACTTAAAACAAAGGCTTACAAGCCCAACTCATCTTGTTACTTCTTTCTCAGTAACAAAAACATAATGGCACATATGGCCAATCAATTCTTATCAAATAAACATCATAGCTCATACCTGGCTATGATCATCAACTCATGAACCCTGCATGATTGTCACACATGATAATAGACTTATCAGGTTTACAACACATCATGCAATACAGGGTAACACCACTATTCCCTTACCAGGGTTAGGGTTTTCCATCAATTAGGGCTTTCTCTCACATATCATTACCCTTCATTAAGAATAGGGTTTTCCATTATTAACCATTTAGGTTTTCAAGATCATATTATCAATGATCAAACCCTAGTTCATTGCTCCCCACATCTAGGAGCCAACATTTATACCATAAGTATTCACTCATACTTATTTATTCTCATCAAGTATTATTAAATGATTATCATCACAAGGTATGAGTATCTCTCTCATCCTTAAATTGAGAATTAACAAAACGACCATGTTAGGTCACTTTCAATTCAGCTCTACGTCAAGCATTGACCACCACGGCCGTGCTACCTTGCACGGTCGTGCAAAGTAAAGCTACCACGGCCGTGCTACCTTGCACGGTCGTGCTGAGTAAAGTTGCCACGGCCGTGCTGCCTTGCACGGTCGTGCTACATAGGATCATCACATGAATCATATTTATATATGAATTCTATTATTTGATCCTTTCAACTTGATTAGGTCACATCAACCCTTCAAACATATGCATACAACTATGATTAACATAGGGTACCAAGTCATTGGTCCTATAAGTAATTAGGGATGCATTCCCAATTATGGTTTCTCATGAAATCACCCTCAACTAGGGTTCCACATGGATGCACCCTCAATTAGGGTTCCACTTGGAATCACCCTCAACTAGGGTTTCACATTGAATCACCCTCAACTAGGGTTTCACATGGAATCACCCTCAACTAGGGTTTCACATGGAATCACCCTCAACTAGGGTTTCACATTGAATCACCCTCAACTAGGGTTTCACATGGAATCACCCTCAACTAGGGTTTCACATTGAATCACCCTCAACTAGGGTTTCACATGGAATCACCCTCAACTAGGGTTTCACATGGAATCACCCTCAACTAGGGTTGAATTCAATAACCCTGTCAATTAGGGTTTATATTCATGTTTAGGGTTTCATGATCTCTTTGATTAAGGATCATAACCCTTATACACCACATGATTCATATTCATGTATGAATTCATGCTATCAGCTTCTTAACTTGATTAGGTCATATCAACCCTTCAATCAAGTACATACAACTATGATTTACATAGTGTACCAAGTCATTGATCTTATCAGCAATTAGGGTTCATCCCTTAATTGACACTAATCACTTAGGTACTATTAGGGTTTTAACCTTTGTTCCTTCATTGGTTAACATTACTAACCATCATTGGATCAATAGTACATTCATCATCACATTGGACCTCCATTACATAAGGTATCCAAAGGAATTAGGGTTTACTATTCATCCTAATTAGTGATTTCACATGTAGGCAACCTCTTAATAGAGTTATACATGAAATCGACCTCAATTAGGGTTTACATCATGTATTGGATCCATGCATTTGTTATGCATTAATGACTAGTACCATTAAAGGTATCTCCCACCTAATCACATTAGGTTTTCAAAAAGGTTTGATCCATTGGACCTTATAAGGTATCCAATTGAATTAGGGTTTCCAATGTTGATTCCTTCAATCATTGGATTCATGGAACCAATCATCAATTGGACCTATACCCATACTTCAATTGAGTTTAAATAGGTCAACCTTAAACTTATTTTACCCTTAATTAACCCTCAATTGGTCATCAATTAGGGTTTGATTCAATTGAATTAGGGTTTGGAATCGATGATTCAACAACACTAATCAATGTAAGACTAGTTGCTTTGAAACCATTGAACCATCATCCAAGTTGGGTATGACCTGACCCCAAACGGTCTTGAGGTCGTTTGGATGACCTCCAAACGGTCTTGAGACCGTTTTCCCATCATATCCCTCAAATCCAAGCCATCCAATTAAGGTTTGGATCATTGGGTTGATCACCAAATCAGCATTGCATTGTATAACAGCTTGGTACCTTTAGACCTTCAAACACCTAACCATACTCAACCCTAGACCTCCAAACGGTCTTGGGTGACCACCAAACGGTCTTGAGACCGTTTGGATGAGCTCCAAACGGTCTTGAGACCGTTTTCCCATCATATCACTCCAATCCAAGCAATCTAATTAGGGTTCGGTTCATTGAAGTGCTCACCAAATCAGCAATCTATTGCAGATCAACTTGATATCTTTAGACCTTCAACCACTGAACTATACTCAACCCTAGACCTCCAAACGGTCTTGGGTGACCACCAAACGGTCTTGAGACCGTTTGGATGACCTCCAAACGGTCTTGAGACCGTTTGGCCCATCCAACCTTTGGACTTTAGTGAAAAATCATCATGGATTGGTCTATCGAGTTGATCAACAAATCAGCATTTAGTTGCAGTATGATTTGGTACCTTTGGACCTTCAATTGGTCAACTATACTTGAACCCAGACCTCCAAACGGTCTTGGGGTGACCCCAAACGGTCTTGAGGTCGTTTGGATGATCCCCCAAACGGTCTTGAGACCGTTTGGGCTAATCAACCCAAAATCTCAAATTAGCTCATTGTGATTTCAGCACTGATTTCAATTAGGGTTAGCCCAATTGATTAGCCTTCAACTCATGACTCGTTTGGAATTAACCCCTCAAATTTGGAGGGTCATTAACCAACATCATTATGAACAAAAATCGCATACGGTCAACGCTTGGTCAACGCACTCAAACGGTCTTGAGACCGTTTGCCCAAGCAGGTCAAGTTGATCAGGTTGAAAATCAGCACTTAATCCAATTAGGTTTCCCTAATTGATTAGGCTTCAACTCACGATGCCTTGGGAGTTAACCCATAAAACTTGGTGAGTCATTAGCCAACATAATTAGGATCAAAAATCTCATACGGTCAACGCTTGGTCAACGCACTCAAACGATCTTGAGACCGTTTGCCCAAGCAGGTCAAGTTGATCAGGTTGAAAATCAGCACATAATTCAATTCGATTGCCTAATTGATTGGCCTTCAACTCTCGATTCTTTTGGAGTTAATCCCTCAAATTTGGAGGGTTATCAGCCTACATAATTAGGAACAAACTTCCCAAACGGTCAACGCTTGGTCAACCATCGCAAACGGTCTTGAGACCGTTTTCTCCCAAACGGTCTCAAACCGTTTGCCCTTAAACGGTTTGCTGAAACCGCATAGCCAATCAAATTAAAACGATTTGGAGTAGCTATCAAAACGCTTTTGCTTGGTAATTTTCTTTGGATAAGCATCTAGGATGATTTCATCATCCCCTTCCTTCGAACAACCAAGAACAGCAACCGTTCTTGATGGAAATTGCAGCAAGAAACAAGAGTGCATCAAATTGAAGAAATCAATCAACAAAGCATAGAGAATTGATGCAATAGCAATGTTTAAGGGTTTGAGTTATAAAACCCGCCACCAATTGAGCTCCAAAGCTCCAAGCTCACGCCATTAATGGTGGATTAAGCTCTTGCAACTCCCCCTAGGCTCGTCCTCAAGCTTTTGATTGCAAAAGTTGGCTAGGGTTGAAGAGGAGATCGAAATAAGAAGGAATCCATAATTTATTTTCGATTTCCACCATGAAATCAAGGAGAACGAAGGTCAAGGGCTCACCCACAGGTTGGGGACGTGCTCCCTGCTCCTCCCTATCTCCTTGGTCGGTTTTGCAAGCAAGGGGAAGAAGAAAATCTGAAAAAGGCCTTGGTTTGGGCTTGGAAATGGCACTTTTATAAAGAAATTGATGAGAGAGAATATGCCTTATAAAAATGCATTAAATTCCAAAAATATGGCCGCCTCTTCCCCCTCAAATCCCTTAAGGACGAGGCAACTTCCTTTGCCTTTAATTCTCCTTCATTATCCTCAATTTAAAGAAAAGCAAATTAAGCACCTTAATGCTTATTATATTAATATCCATATGTGAGTGGGTTTTCTTTTTCTTATAATAAGGTGAGTGGAATTTCACCTACTTAGGATATTTTCGTTCCTTATCTTGGCAAAGGAACGTCCATACTTATTCAAAATCAACCCAAAACATTTTGGTTGAAAGCCCTTCAATTATTTTTATTCATTTTTGCCCTAAATCAAATTAGGGTTTCAATTAGGCATTAATCTTGATTATTTTAATATCAAGATTCTCTCTCCTCCAACTTAATTCAAATGAGGCACCCATCTCATTTTATTTGCTCTACATGATTCCAAGAAACATTAGGGACCTTATTGAAGTGGTAATTTGCATATTGAACCCTAGGTTTTGGGTAAATTGCACTTTTCACCAAAACTAGGTTTTAATGCACAACACTGCTTTACAAGCTTAATCTTGGTGCCCAAGCTTGTGAAAACCATAACACTACATCATATTCATTCTTATGATGTCTCAACATCAGAGGAACATCTTACCATGCAACATTTGCAATTTAACCCCTCAACTTGGGTAATTTGCACTTTAGTCCAAAATAAGCAAACATTGCTTCAACATTGTTCAAACAGGACCAAAATTGAAACATAAGTTTCTCATGAGCCCTAATTACTTTTCACAAGATAAGATTAAGAATCTACTTAACCTTATTAAGCAAAACAATCTAGGGTTAATTCATAACCCAGGTCAGGGATGTTACAGAGCATCTTCTTCCTTTCTCAGAAGGTAAACACTTATACCATAGGCACATAGGTGCCAGAAGCCTCATCCTCTCTCTAGGGTTTGGTCCCTCCCATAGAAACTAAGACATCATCAACCTATAGGGATCAATCATGTGGTGACCACTATCATCCACTGAGGTCACATCATCCTCAACTCTCGACTTCTCCTCATATCTCAGAGTCTAGGATTCCATCCTTCTTGCTGGGTTAACCCTACAACCATCCTCACCATTAGAGGTCCTCTCTTCATGACGGATCAACCTCGAAAGCATGCCCCTACCTAGATGAAGCCTATGTTCCACTTATGTTTGCTCAAGGTTATCCATAACTCTTATGGTTGTCACATAAGCTATTCATCAAACTCATCTCGGCCAGGGTTTCAACCTATTGCTCAAACCACTGATGCGTACAGGGTGTCTATTATGCCATGTTCATATCAGCTCATGGGGTTCCATAGGTTCTTCTCTAACCTCAACAATGAAGGAGCTATCCTTCACTCTAACATGCACGACCCTTCCTAGGGTTGGGTTGCCAAAGGTGCTTGGCCATCCAACCTCTCATGGCCCATACGTTATCTAAGGCATGTCCATCCAAACACCTGGTCTAACTAATCATACAATCTCTCTCTATCCTTCACTTAGGGTTAGGGTTAACATCATCCTCAGAGGATGTGCCAGGTCTCTACTTTTAATGGAGATCCCTGCCTCCAAGACTAACTCTCTTTATCTATCCTCCTGATATGAAGGTCTAGCCTCAAGTCTCTTCTGAGGGCATGACAACTTATGTCATACGACCTAAGCATGTATCTATTCTTTAGTTTACGCTTACTCTATTAAGCTTATGTTCATGACATCCTATTTACATGCTTTTCATTAATTTGATGGAGGATTCCTTAGACCTTATTAATCTTACCCATACCTCAAGAGGGTGAGGAGAAGAGAGAAGACCCTAATCCTTAAGGTCCTTAACAGAATTTGTGATGAGAAGGGATGAATAAGATGAGAAAGTCCTAAAGGTATCTTATTTCGATTCATACCCTAAGACTTTGGCCAGGCAGTCACACGGATCCGGGAGTCCTCATATTCCGACTAGCGGTGCGGAGGAAAATATTGCCAGCCCCTGGTCGTGATCCTTTTCTAGACACCTCTGTCTTTCGGATAATCCTTTAATAACTCCCTTGGGTTCTATAGAGTTTGTAAAATTTAATAATTATTAATGGTTAACTGAGGAACCTACGCTCTGATACAAAATGTTACGACCCCACCTCCCGATAACCCCCAATTAAGGGAGACCGAGAGGTCGAAGACGCACCCATAACTTCTGGATCAAAGGTTCGGCAATTAACCAAGAACAATTATTAAATTTTAACAAACTAAACTGAAAAGCTGTAAGAAAATAAACTTTTTCATACCTTTTGAAAATTTGGATCTCTAACCTTCTATCCACATGTGAATCACTAGTCTAACTAATCCTCCTTGTATTTCAATTCATGTTTTTCTCAATATGACAATTTATTGTTTGTCCTTTTGGCTTTGTACCTAAAATGCCGACAAACAAAACGTCGGTCAGTCGAAGCTGGTATGTGGGGGAAACAATAAATGTGCAACTATGATAACAACGTAATCATTCAATTAATCATTTAACAACCAAGATTACATTTTAAATATAACTCCGTGATCCACTAGTATCCTATCCTCTGTGTTGTCCCTACAGTGGACCCGGATACTACCTTCCTTAAGGTAGATCCCCATTTAACCCCTCATGGTCCCACCTATAGGTGAACCACTTTCTAGGGTTGAGTCACATGGCACTACTCGTAAGTAGCCCACTCCTTAACTCATGGCATGCTAATGGGTCTCATGGCACTACACTTGGTAGCCCAATTTCTAACCCACGATAACCTAGACCTTACTCTAGGTTACCCCTTTTTTAGCCTTTACAAGCCACAGAGGTGGACCCTGATCTAGCCAGTTATATATATGTATTCATAGTGATAATCATAGTCACTTTATAGTTGCATGAAATAAAAGGCAATCAACAGTTATTTTCCAGCAACCGATAAAAACATTCAGAAATCGCCGCGAAACTAAAGCGATTATTCATAAGCGTAACCATATACCTGATCCAGAGTAACTTGATGTCCATGCATTAACATTCAACACAATCAAACAAGCAATCAACAATATCCTGAAAATAATGCATAACATCCAAGTGTCATTGTTTTATTCAAAACATTCCCAAGATCAACTTGGATTCCACCTTATGATTTCTTAGGCCAACTTTAGGGTTTTATTAGGGTTTTAGCCTTCATTATGCATTTATCACTTTTAATGCTCTTTTAGTCCACAAACCCTAATTTCAACATCATAGACACAATTAAAAGTCAATTAAGTCCAATATGCCTCTTTTACACTAAAACTACCATCTTTACCATTTTAAGTCATGAAATGATTATTAAGGTCAATTATCATGTTCAGGTTCCTTTGAATTGACCACTCAAAAAAAAGAATTATAGTTTGATTCCCAAAGGAACCCTAATTACTGTATTTCACCTCTTTTAGGTTAGCAAACCCTAATTTATCATTAATTCCACTATTATATACTAGGAAACCCTAATTTCCAAATTATCCACATTAATGATCTTTTATACTCAATTTGGATTTGTAGCAACATAACTCTGTCTTATCCATAAATTTGTACCATTAAAACCATTAAAAGACATATTCTCCTATATTAGGGTTTCTAAGCCCATTAATGCATACTATGGTATATGAAACCCTAAATTAAGCCCATTATGCGTAAAGATCATCTCTTTAGTTATAAATCATCCTTTTTATTGTCAATAGGTAAATATCAACATTAAACATCCATTTAACCTTTCCCGAGTCATTAATCACCAAATATTTGGGTTTTGTATTAATTAAACCATTAAAAATACCATCTTTTCACACTTTTTGAATTGCAAGCATATTTAGGCTTCAATTACATTTTTATTACATTCCTTGCATTTTTCTGATAAAAAAGCACTACTTATTTGTATTTTTTGACAAAAGGATCTATTTTTAGCAATTTATACAAGTTTCAATACTTTTCTTGAATATTACGAGAGAGGCGAGTTACTTGAGTTTTTTTGGAAAAAAAGACAACCGCTGGATCCCTGGTCTTCTTTGACCGCACATGATCGCACGACTCCTGACACTAGCACCCACTTACAGACTTATTTGAAGTCACGAAGAAGCCGTACCGTTGATCAGTTCTTGTGGCCCATCGTAGTGCATGATCGAACGGCAGATGCTCCTTCTTCCTCACCCGATCCAGTAGCAGCCTTACGGTGGCGCCGCGGCTGAGGGCTCACCGGAGCAAGTTCAATCTTGCTGATCTGGGGGACTAGGGAACAAGGGGAGGTGCGGTTTGGGTGTGCGAACGTGAGAGGAGTTGAGAGGGGTAGTATATATAGGATTGGGGTCGAGTCCTAGGGCTTCCTGCCCTCGCCGCCAACTGCCCTTGAGGTGAAAATAGGTGTTTCTTTTATACGCCATGGAAGCACGAACAAGTAGGGTCTGGGGAGTTCGTAATCCTACCCTGAACTTAACTGGGGCCTTTCCAAGTTCTCATGCGAACTGGATTGCTAGGAAATTGGAGAGGAAAATCCCTCTGCCAGCGACTCCTTTCCTATACAGACTCAAGGTAGGAGACGCACGTCCGGCGTCAGATCTTGATCTGGTGGTTGGCGTCGTCCAGAGCTATATCCATTTAAATCATAAAAGTGTGACATTTATTACAATCGCAACACTTTATGGAAATTTGTAAAAATCATAACTCGCAAACCGCTTATCCAATTAAGCCCAAATTTTAAGGGAATCTTATCAATGACTTAATATATCATAATGCCAAATTTGGGCTCATTATATAAAGAAATCAGGTACCTCTCTTTAGTTGCAAGTTATTACTCATTTAGGTATATTTCTCACGTAATTTCTCTTTCCCTTGCGATTAAATTATTATCTTGGATTTCCTTGGACCTCAAGGAACCTTAATGGCTCAAATTCCCATCTTGGGAATGTTCCTTATCCTTTTTCCTTATCTTTCATCCTTTTTCTTATTATCTTACTTTTTCTTTATTAAAATATTTCTTTTTGATAATTTCTCTTTATCTCTCTTTTATTTTCATATTTGGAGTTCCTTCTAACCTTAGGAATCCTTTGGATACGAAAATCCACCAAGATAACTCAATTATACCTTTTTCCACATGTTTTCCACATTTTATCATTATTCTCAATTTCTTTCTTAATAAAAAAATATCTAATTGATCTTCTCTTTTCTTATTGTACTCTTTATGCAACTTTGAACCCCTTGGAACCCAAGGAACCCAAGAGGCATGAAATCCATCCTTGGATTACATCTCTTTGCCTTTTAGAGGTTTCTACTTCTTTCTTTTCTCAAATATTCAATTATTCAATTACTAATTGAATTTTCTTGTTACTTGGGCCCAATAGCCAATAAAGCCCACAACACAATCATCAAGGCTATTGTAAACGAAATCCATTTATTCCAAACAAATTATATCATTTGTTGTTCAAATATTTTTAATATGAGAAATTACATTTCTCACCAAATGAACCCAAAATCAGGGTTGTAACAATAAATCTCAATAGCATCACAGATGCTAGGAACTACCCCAAGTTTAGAGATAAACTTCTTGATCCACACAACCTCCTTTTCCGCATGGGATGTAACAATATACTCTACCTCTATCGTAGAATCTGAAACTGTCTCTTATTTGGAACTCTTCCAGCTCACAGCTTCGTTGTTAAGGCAAAATACAAATTCTGATTGCAATCTATAATCATCTTTATTGATTTGGAAGCTTGAATCGGTGTAACCCTTTACCACCAACTCTTCCTCACTGCCATAAACGAGGAACTAATCCTTAGTCCTTCTCAAGTACTTTAGGATGTTCGTCACGGCTATCCAGTGAGCATCTCTGGGATCTGACTGATATCTGCTCATCATGCTGATGGCATACGAGACATCGGGACATGTGTACAACATTGTGTACATGATGGATCCAATTGCTGATGCATATAGAATCTCATTCATGCATTCCCTATCTTCACAAGATTTGGGACATTGAGCTCTAGAGACGGGAACTACATGCCTCATGGGTCTGTTTCCTCTCTTTGAGTTCTCCATGTTGAACTTCTTCAACACTTTGTCATTGTATGTACTTTGACTTAGTCCAAGAAGTTTTTTATATCTATCTCTATAGATCTTGATTCCTAAGATATAGGATGCTTCTCCCAAGTCTTTCATTGAAAATGTATTTTCAAGTCATGACTTTACCTTTTGTATAATAAGGATGTCATTCCCCATCAACAGTATGTCATCTACATACAATGAGGAATGTAGTCATGCTCCCACTAACCTTCTTGTACACACAAGGTTCATTTTCATTTTGACTAAAGCCAAACTCTTTGACTGCTTCGCCAAATTGAAGATTCCAGGTCCGAGATGATTGCTTCAAACTATAGATTGACCTTTGTAGTTTACAGACTTTATATGCAGCCTTTAGATTTATAAAACCTTCAAGTTGTGTCATGTACACACCGTCGATAAGATTCCCGTTAAGGAATGCGGTTTTAACATCCATCTGCCAAATCTCACAGTCATAGTAGACTGCAAAAGCAAGCATTATCCTGATGGACTTAATCATGACAACTGGAGAAAATTTTACAAATCTCATAGTCATAGAGCCATGAGGTCTTAGGCCTTGCATGGACATTTTACAAAAGTATGAATTGATTTGGACCAAGCATCTGCAAAGCCGGGCAGGCATTTCTGAACCCGACTGCTTTGATGATGCATTTCCTTTTTTGAGGCTGTGAACCAGGTCGGGTTCAGTCTCAACTGAAAAAGTGTAACGGGATAAACTTATATCAGTCTTATGCAGCAAGAGTACCTCATCTCTTTTGTCGATATTATACGTAAAAGTACCAGAATAAAACCCACTTGATACCGAATTATAGCAGTAGACGTCCCATCTTTATAAAATTATGAAATTTCACATATCGTACACCCCCAACCTACATATAAACACATTCATTGCTTGAATAAAGTTTCTTGAAATGGTTCAAATCCTTGTCCTCTCATTGGTAAAATAATGTTGACGAATTACAATGGTTTGAAAACAGAAAAAAAAAACACAAATGTCCTGCAAGCTAATTTAATTTCCGTTCCTGACACTTTCTCTGTTAATGATCCTATTAATCTTCTCCGGACACTTTTGCAGGGCAAGTGACTCTTGGTCTCCTGCGTACAACAGGAACAGTTAGTGGAGGCCAGTCCTAGGGAAGATATCCTAGTGTAATCATGTTCACTTTTATTCAACTCAACTTTGTCGGGTGAACCTCTCATCTAACCAAATCTAGAAGGAGTGGCGAGCCACATGTAGGACGAGGTATGCATGTGGCCGTGCCTACCTAAAATTTAAAACCATGTAGTAAATTTAGGTTTAAATTCAGTGGAAATTTTAGAGTAATTATCACTTGTGTCCGTTTTAGTTATTGAGATTATAACGTGACATGCAATTTGATTTGTGTCCCCCTCCACACACACACACACCAGGAAGGTCACAATAGAGTCGGTGGTACAGCCCCTCCTCGTGATTCGATCATATTGAGCCGGCCGCGCGCGCATGAGGCAGATCCGAGTTCCGGGAATTGTTGCGCACGAGTAGTTGATTGCATTTGATGGTGAACGGCATGGATCTTGGATCTGGGGGTGGAGTGGAGTACAGGTGGTGGGGACGTAGTTTAGGGGATAAAATGATGACCTTTTACGACCTGAAAGCAAAGGTTGTGGTGACTAACTGGTGAGGTCGGTTGAGAAAGGCAGACGACAAAGCAAGATTATATATATCTATTTAGGTATGAATAAGAGCAGTGCACCTGTCTGCTATTCCAGATGTCTGCTTCTCATTCCAGCTGCTTGCTTTTGACCTGCCAGCTATTCCAGATCATTGCTTCTTATTCCAGCTGCTTGCTTTTTTCCTCTATTTTATTTACTGCCATGGTTATTTACCTATGAATAAGAGCAGTGCACTTTGACACCTTCACAACCGGTTTATCGTAGGCTTGCCAACACCTGCTGTTGGTCATCAACAAATAAAGGACTCTTGCGGGCAGTAAATTTTCACAAAACTGTGACTGTTCCTGTTCAGGCGGTGCGTTTTCCGTGTGGGGTCACGGAGTGTCGACGGTGCTGTTTTGCTTGTGGGGTCACGAAAAGGTAGCTTCGTAATTGTAGCAGCTGATAAGAGTAGTGCACCTACCTGCTATTTCAGGTGCTTGCTTTTTTCGTCTATTTACTTCCACGCCTATTTACCTATGAATACGAGCACTGAACTTTGACACCTTCACAATCGATTTATCGTAGGCTTGCCAGCACCTGTTGTTGGATACATATTGGTATCTGTCATCAGCAAATAAATGACTCTTGCAGGCCGTAAATTTTCACAAAACTGTGACTGTTCCTGTTCAGGTGGTGCGTTTTCCGTGTGGGATCACAGAGTGTCGACGGTGTTGTTTTGCTTGTGGGGTCACGAAAAGGTAGTGTAGTATTTTTTTATCCCTATCTGTTCAAGACGGTTCCTATAGATAGGGTAACAACGTAACGTTCCGGTGTATCCGGCCGGTGATGCTCTTCTATTACTGGTTTTTTCGTCTCGGCCAAATCCGGCAGTACTGCCTCTGCAGCTATCGGGACAGTGGGTGACTATGGTCTATTGCCAATGTGTGAATCCGACAATGTCCGCAGAACGGGTGAAACAATGATGGAAATTAGACGGGTTTCTCTGGTATACAGAGAAGCAGGGTATGGGGGTAGTGTTTTACTAGAGGAACGTTACTGTTGACATTACTTTCTGGAATATATATTTTCCGGTCTGATACAATGCTCTATTTTCCTTACCCATCAATTATAGCAGTATATAATTTTGACTTTTTATATTTAATTTTCTGATTACGTTCCATGTTCATGTATCTATTTAAACTATAATATTTTTTTCAGCTAATTTTTTTCTACCTTCGTTTTCATTATATTACACGTTCATGACCTGTATTTTTTGTGTGAATATTGTAATCATCAACAGCTGAACATAGTTGTCAAAGGTGTTATTATCGGCATACTTAGATATGCTTCAATAAATAATAGTTACAGTGGGAAGGACATGTAATGGTTCTCATGACATGATGTCGTAACTATATAAACATGTCTTACCTGCAGTCATGACATGGTGTATGGTCAACGAGTATTAGACATACTTTTTTAATAGCTTATTAATGTAGTGTAGATTGGTTTTGGTTCATATAGTACGCGTCTTGCAAACATATATGAAAATAATCGTATTCAAATATCTGTATCAGTTGCAGACAACTTCCAAAAGTTGTAGTAAGCTGTTTTTTTATAAAAAAATAATAATCTTAGTAGCTTAGATGGATTAATATTTTGACAATATGCAAATATGTAAATGTTATAATATTTAGTTATATTATTATTTTGGTATAGGTTAATGGCAAGGACGTATTACAACAAGGCGATTATGACTATCCGTGTAAAAGGAAAAGGAAGAATCCCTATCGGAGAATACATAAAAATGAAACGGTCGGAGAAAATAAAGAAAATAGCTGAACTTGAACAGAAGTTAAAGGAAGCAAAAGGCTTATATTATAAAGTGTGATATAAAGAAGAAGTAGCGGATAATTTCTCAAAGATTTCAACATAAATGTTGAGAGATAAAATGTCACTTCGATAGTTAGAATCTCTATGTACATATCGTACCATGCATGCAAATACCTTGGAAAGTTTATGAATACCTTTTTATGTAAAAAGTCTTTGTTTATGTGAGTTGTTAGGAGATGTGATGGTTTGAAGTTTTATATGTTCCTTTTGTTGGGAGATGTGATGTGACTATTATAGTTAAAGTGTTTAATTTAATGTATAGTAGTACGTACATATCAACCTAGGAGACTTTCAAATGTGACTTTTTCTTGTGAAAAATACACATAATGTATCTACTTAGTTCATTTTTATCGTTGTATGCAAAGTTATTATTGATAAAAATTAAAGAAAGATATCCTAAAGTAATATTTCATGGTTCACACTCACGTTGCATCTAAAATTTCTTAGATGCTTTCAAAAAATAACAAAATATTTTTAAATTTAGCATCAATAAATTTCTATACATTTTGTTATTTGCTTTTGCATACAATCATAACTGCATTTTACATTTTGATTTTGTTTACAATGACTAATATTTCATTTAATTTTCTTTGTCGTTCGTGTCTATTATGTTTCTTGGATTTTGTAACACTTATTATTTTCTATTATAAATAATTCCTAAAAATATAATTAATAAGATGAATTTTGAATAATTTATATAGGATGAAATATTCAAATCTACCGGAGGAAAAGAAGGAAATGATACGGAAAAAACAAAGAGAATATTATGCCAACCTCTCCGAAGATAAAAAGATAGCAAAGCTTGAAAAAAGCAGACAAAATTATGCCAAAAGAAAATTAGAGAAAATCAATGAAACTTTGGAAGACAAAAATCTGGAAAGAAGAAATATTAATGATTCTATTTGTGATCATGTCATGCAACCAGAAACTGTTACTACATGGGAAGTTGGGTCTACATCGAGTGTTAAGGAAACAACTTATGTTCCCTCATGTTCATCGCATATGAAAAAGAAGAGTGCTCATATGATGAAAAGATTCATAATGGATTTATCAATACCTAAAGAGCTATATATACTTCCTAGCTGCACAAACTGTGTACATTGTCATGCAAAAAGATTTCCATATGAAGTGAAAATATTTTGTTGCTATGATGGAGAAATTTCTTTAGTAACAAATATCACCCCATCAGAATTATACTATCTATATTCATCATTGGACAAAGAGGCTATTCACTTTAGACAATGCATCAGAACATACAACGACACCTTTGCTTTTACATCTATAGGTGTGAATGAAGATAGAACACTTTCAAAGAGAAACAAAGGGATATACACCTTCAAGGTGCAAGGACAAATATATCATTTCATAAACAGAATAATACCCGAAGATAGAAAGCCATCACATCTACAATTATACTTTTATGACACTGATCATGAGTTAGAAAACATACTGCATCAATCATCAAGATTAAAGGAGGGTGTAGTTAGAAGATTGATTACTATACTATATAGTAATCCATACTCAATTTTTTTTTCAAAATTTAAGGGATTTGGATAATTTTGATGATGTAAAAGTAATTATACATAGTAATCATACCTACACAGTACTCTAGGTTTCACATGTTTTCTGTGGGGTGTTATGTTTGTCAGGTGTCTTTTATGAGGTGTTATGTACATATGAACAATGTAGTAGTTGTCATACCTACATAGTACTCCAAGTTTCACATATTTTTTGTGATGTGTTATGTTTTTCAGGTGTCTTTATGAAGTGTTATGAACATATGACCAATACATCAGCCATCATACCTACAAAGTACTCTAGATTTCACATATTTTTTGTGAGGTGTTGTATGCCGACCATCATAAGTTATGCACGTGCTTAGCACGTGCACACTGCTAGTAGTATAAGAAGAGCACAACACACGGGAATGGTTCACGTAAAAATGGCAGCAGCTCATCCTCTGATCGGTTTGTCGTTGTTTTGACTGGGGTGCCGATGAAGTATTGGTCACGATTCCAGGTTGTGGGAGAAGGCCTCGGGCAAGCCCACAATAGAGTAGTTTGTGGCACTAGGGGTGTGAGTGAGTGATTGACCGTCCTTGTCGGCTTAAGTCACTATCTCATGGGCACATTTGGTTTGTCAGATTTTTAAAAATTATGTATTCTGTCCATCCTGCATTACTAAAATGTTGCATTGTCAAAATCCCGTAAAGTAAAATTTTATATTTGGTTTGTTGAATTTTATAAGTGTAGGATTTATTTTTTTCGTGCCTGCTGCCTTCGCCATGTTGGATTTTGACGTCCGGAATAATTTTTATAGACACTAAAATACGGAATTTTTATTATGTCTAAAAATATGAGGATTTCTCATTTCTCCAATTCTTCAAATAAATATAAAATTTGTCGGGAGTCCAAAATACAATCCTATACAGTAAAATCTGGATAACCAAACATGTCTTCTTTCACCGTGGATGGGGGTCGTGAGCGACGATACGGCTCTGTAGACGATGAGTTGCTTGCCCAGATCCCACGTTAATCTCGTCTCACACTACCACGACCACGCCATGTGGGCACACGCACATGAAGTACGCACGCATCCCGCCCACGGGTTTGGGGCTGCCTTCATTCACCCTTTTCCATTCTACTCCACCCGGAAAGCACGCCTATGCCATCACGTCACCCCCACGACCTTTATTACTCTCCCTTTCATCGCTAGAATATTTTATTAGAAGATTATTGATGTTGACATGTCCCGGCGGCTCTCTCTCTCTATATAACAACAATCACACTGTGCAGTAGCAACAACACTATAGCATCTAACAATATCAATGTATAGTTAAGAACGAATATTGATAATTGGCGTTGGCATGCGTTCGTTCGGAGTTGGACTCTCTCTCTCTCTCTCTAACAACAATTGCAGTAGCAACAACACTAACATTAACAATATCAAACATATACTAATAAAGAAACAATAATGATCATGATGTTTGGAAGAAAACAAAGCTACTAGCTCAAAAGCGCTAACAACTAACAGCCCGTGCACGGTGCTGTGCAGTGAGCTGGTGGACAGCCGACCAGAACGCAACTGCCGGTTGGTAGCCACTGGGTCCAGTCGGCGGTACGCTGGAGTTGCCTTATTCCTTACTCGAGACACCCAAATCACGTTGGTTAAACCAATTCGTATGAGTTTATTTGAACAATTTGATTAACCCATCCCACCACACCGCTGGTCGGTCCACAAGGGAAATGCATCGCATGATGCAGAACGATGTGCAGCGGTGGTCCACTCTCGCTTTCACGTTCATCTCACCAATCTCAATCACACGAATCTATTCTCTACTAATCTCTCATGTCGTGTGGTTTATTTCCTCCTTTCGATCCTTCGTTAGCTGAGATTTGAAGCAAGTTCGGGATCCAACTACTGCCTCCTCATACGACCTATGCATCATGCTTGTCGCTGGCCTTGCTCTTTTTGAACAAGCCGCAGGGAGACACCATAGCAATACACATTGATGTTCACGATCGAACCACCACCTCCTCTCTTGAACGCTTCTACAAAATCAAGTACACATTTCGAGCCGGGTGGGAAAAAAACTCAATCATGAGGTTGTTAAATAGTATAGATCCAATAAATAGGAATACTTTATCCACTATTTTTTCCAATAAAAAAAACTCTAGTATTTTCAATACATAATTTTCTCATGCTTGGCAATTTTGTTCAAGGCGCCTTGGAGAACATCCTATCCCACAATAAGATCCAATCATTAAGCCCACCCAGTAGAGAAACCATTATCAAATCTACACATGTATGCTTCCCTCGAACCCGTCCAAAAGTTGAGACATTAATTCCCATGTCTTGAGTATGTCATGTGTTTTTTTTTCTTCAATCCTTAATTAAATGAGACTTTAAGTAAGGTTGAGATCCAACTGCTACCTTCTCATTATACTTTTTCAATTTTTACCTCTGTAAGCTCATGCTTGTCTTTGGTTTTGTTGTTTGATTAGGTAGCATGAACATGCCCCTACACCAAAAAATATATATTGAATCAATCATGACACCACACACAATGTTGTTTACGACACCACCACCTACTCTCTTGACCATTTTACGAAATATGGTGCCATTTTGAACTCAGTTGTGAGAAAACTCAATCACGTGGTTTTCTCCTAATTAGCATTGGTTTCATATTCGACTTTATTACAACTTAATTCAACATGGATTGATAAAATAAAGTGTTAATCAAAATATGATATGCAATACATCAAGATTGAAGGTAAGTGGGCAACAAGTTGCACCATTCGTCGCTTCTAGATGGAAAAACTAATCTTACTGAACATTGCATCCATAGACTTTGAAGGTCATAGTGTTAGTATGCATAACTTTATAGACACTCTTGAGAAGCTCCACAGCCTCATGCTATGAACCCAAAAAATGTTAAATCAAAAGCATACAAAAAAGTATGATTGACAGACAATATATGTTTTTCTCATGCTTGACAACTTTGACTGGGTTAGCTTTGAGGCATCTTAGCACAAAGTAAAACCTCCGCTCCTCAACCCTATCACTGGGAAAACTGCTATTGGACCTACAAAAATATTCTTCACTTGACCCATCCAAATTACATGACATTGACTAGTCTAAGTGCTCATCTCCCCTCCTGAGGTTCCTCATTAATAGAAGAAACTTCCATGTGTCTTATTTATGACATAAAGAACATACCTTACTAGTTCATGTCTATCATTAAAACCCAAGGGCTCTCTATAATGGAAAGCATGCTGAAAAAAAGCATATGAGCATGCCTTGCGGGAAACTGAATACCTTATCAACTAAAAATAAAGAATTAATAACATACAAGATAATAATGCAATGCCCCCTTGTTTCTGACTATATCATGTATATCCTTAAAACCTACAGGCTCCCTACAATGTACTGTACGCTGAACAAAAGCATTTGACAATGCCTTGTGGCAAACTGAACATACCTCATAGGCTAAAAACAAAGAACTAGTAAGATACATGATAATAATACAATACTCCCATGAGGTTGACTAGATCATGTCTATCCTCGAAACATACGACTCCTTATAATGAACCACATGTTGAACAAAAGTGTGTGAGCATGCCTTAAGGAAAACTAGACATACCTCGACAACTAAAAATAAAGAATTCATAAGATACTTGGTAATAATACAATACTCTCCTACACCTTACTAGATTATGTCTATCCTTGAACCTGGGGGCTCCCTACAATGAACTGCACACTGAACAAAAGCATATGGGATCGCCTTCTGACAAATTGGACATACATCATCATATAAAAATAGAGAGTTAATAAGATTCTTGATAATAATACAATTGTGAAAACGTGCGGAACCATATATTACCGAAAACACAGGTTAATTAAAACTGATTGCGAAAACATACGTACAGAACATTTGCAACCAGGCCCTACAAGAAGATCAGGTCATATATAGATATATTCAAGGTCACCTACCAGATATGTTCACATCTTAAAGCCACCCACTGTCACAACAGTGCATATTAGTTCATCACCTATTTATACATACATAACAGGCCACGTACGGCCAGTAGCAGGATATACAAAAATTACAGTAGCTAAACATCGTGAAACGTCGTCAAACACCTCTGAGGACCTGAGAGTACCGGGATGACTCTAGGACTCTACTACAAAACCACCAAAACAACAACATGTCCATCTCTTTCCTTCTACTTCTCTTCTTACTGCTCGGCTGCAGCCTCACGATCACCACCACGTCTAGAGCGATCACCTAAAGAGTGTGTAAACCAGCGGGGTGAGACACACAGTCCCAGCGAGAAACATAACTCCCCGCCGCAACTATAAAACCTCAAAGGTTAAAGAAGATAACAACATATAACTGATAAAGCATATAACAAGAGAAGCATACTAAGCAAAGCTATTATTACCATCAAGCTTACCAAGATATTTGGGAGGCATATAAATAAGTATTTCTTTATGGAACATGATTGACAAGATAAGCTTTATAAGAACTTATCACAAAATATATGGATAGTACACATATTTGCAAGGTGTAACTAGATCAGCTATATAAGCAAGGCCTCAATCAATGTTTCATGTTTTGCTCTAAGCAAGATATACTTATTCGACTGGATTACATTTTAGTATGCCCTGAGGAAGTGAGCCTTCCCTGCTCAAATCCAACCATTGGCTGCGAAGCCCAATCTGGTGCCATACAAGGTCTAAGGAGATCCAGACTCCATGACCTCACCTTCTCGTGGTCAGTACACTAATCATCAAGCAAGACCGCATTCTTATGCTTATAGGCCTCAGCCTCTGGGTTAGCTTCGCAAGTTACCCATCTCTAGCTCACCTCATCATAGGTGCTAGTACATACATCCGAGCCATGAACGCATCATGCTCATCATCACATATCCTGAGCCATGGGTATGTTCACCATGCTCCATACATCCTGAGTCTGCAACCACAGTTGCACTCAATTCTCCTATTTTAGGCTAGGAGAAACCTCACATATTCAAAAATATGTGCTCTAGGTAATCCCACAGGATAAACCTATTTCACCATCACCAATTACTGACGGTAATGGGTCTATGGCCAGGGCAAACTACATGATATGTTCATCTGTAATTGATTAGTATATTTTAAGCCAATTGTTGAGGCAAAACAAGGTACAAACATAGCCTTATAGAATTACATCATTATTGCTATCAACATATTGTCATGGGACCTCAATCCCTCATGATATCAACCATTGCCTCTCAAGGCATAACAAACATGCATTAGCATTCTGGGAATGCATCCCTTATCTCATCATCAGAGGATAACACCTCAACTAGGCACTCAGCCTTATATCAGGTCCTCAGACCTATCAACTTGTTACTTTATTAACAAGGATTATCATCACATTGTGCTAGTCAAAGCACATATATCTCATAGCTCTTACCAGACTATGAATCCACATGAAATACATGCATGGTTAGTATACACATTCACAATGATTACTGAAACCATCATGGATTAACAGAATGACCATGCTATCAAGTATAAATAAGCATCCGTGAGTATATCACACAAGCTTTATTATTCATAGTATTATTATTAGTCATGGGCATCTGTTATGCCTTATACTTGTGATCATATGCATGTATTATATCAACATGTGAAGAAACATCATAAGCTTCCAAGCTTCCTAGTTCACAACCTTATCATTATATCTCATCATCATATTTGCAGGATGCAAGGTGATTACATTATGTCACTTGCGTTATCATTATTAAAAGAGAACCATCGACTATATACATTCTAGGTTATCAGAACCCTCACCAAAACTCCTTGCAACCCTCACTACAGGTATGGCGAGCAGCGCCAACCCTCACCAAAGGGTGTACCGGCTAGGGTTCCAACCCTAAAGCAACTCACCATTAAACGGCCAACCTCAACACCAACTATCGTGCAACAAGGACTCACCAACTCATGGTGTCAGGCAGAGTGTATCGTGCATCAACAAATGCTATCTGCCCAAGACCTATCATGCACCAAACTAGGGTTAGGGTTAGGTTCCACTATCGTCTAACCATCAGCAAAGACCATATCGACCCAAGGGTATCGCCCAAGGCACCCAACATCCATCCTCTTCATATTGTCCAAGAGGCCTTCAAGGATAACGGCCAAGGACACCTAAAGACAAGGGAGTGCATCGAGCACCTTCTCTACATGGTGTGTCATCTGAGACTAAACCCTAAGGAGGGTATCAGGCAACATCTCATCAAGGGTGTATCGCCCACCCAACAACTCCACCAAGGGTATCATCCAAGGGACCATGATGGGCACCAGCTAAGTTTCCACTTAGGTGTAAGGACCCTGACCTCTGTTTAGGGCTTATCCAGTTTGTTTTGCTTAACCCTGATGCTTAGTTGGTTGCTAATCACCTTTAGTGGTGATTAGGATTGGTTGGTGCTTTGTTGAGAGCCAGAGGTGCTACTTGCAATTAACCCAAGTCTAGGGTTTGTGGGCAAGTTTGTCACCTTGTGAGGTGTTTCTCCCTCTTCTTGCTTCCTCTAGTGTTGAGAGGAAGGGTTGGGCTCGTTGCTTGAGTTGCCTTTGGCTTGGTTGAGTTGTTGGGCCTTATGGTGTGTTGCCTTTTCCTCTTTGGACCTTGTGTCGGGCAAGAGTGTGGTGTGTCGGCCTGTGGTGTGTCGGCCTGAGTTGTGTCGGCCTAGGGAGTGTGTCGGCCATGGTGTGGGTGTGTGTCGCCCATGGCCCCTTTGACCTTCTTTGACCTCGTTTGTGTCACCACTAGTGGACACTTGGATCTTGATGCTTGCATGTGGAAATGGCCTTGGGCATGTGTTTAGGACATGTTAGAGTGGTGGTTTTGCACATGGACAAGTGTCCCTAGGTGGGCGACACCTTGCCTTGTCTTTCCTTGGTTTCTCCTCCATCCTCTCCTATATATGTATTCCCTTTCTCTTTCTAAGGATCCCTTTAGTTCCTTAGTTTCCTCTCTCCCTTGGTGCATGACACCCTATTCCTTTGCAAGCTTGGTGGCTGATCCTTATCTTGGAGTCTCCTTCTTCCTCTAGTGGTGGCCGAACCTAGAGTGCCTTGCTCTTCTTCTTGTGGTGGAGCTTGGAGCTTGGTTCTAGGAGCTTGGAGCTTGCTTAAGGTGGGTTACATAACTCCTAACCCTAACTATACTACCATCTTTTATGTTCTTGTATGTTTCTTATGGTTATATCGGCTATGTATGTTGTTAGTTGAGTTTCTTGCTTAAGTTGTTTCTTATTGGCCGAACCTTGTCCTAGGGTTTCTTATTGAGCAATACCCCTCTCCCTCCTTTGGTCTTGAGAAGTGAGCTTGAACTCTAGTATCATGGGCAATACTCCTCTCTCATTTAAGTTGAGAGGTGAGCTTGTGTTCTAGTTGCTTGAGCAACACCCTTCTCTCACCATGGATTCGAGAGGTGAGCTTTGTGGTGGATGTAGACCTTTGTTAGGGTTGATCCTTGTATTGCCCGATTGGTGATAAGAAGTTGTGCAAGACCCCTCTCTCTTGGTTGTTGAGAGGTGAGCCATCTTCTTGATCCACTAGGGTTTTGGTGCCCTTGTGCTTGAGGTTAGTGACGAACTTGTTGTGAGTTGCATCTTTCCCGATATGGTTTTAGAGGAGGTGTTGCCCGATATCCTTCTTTGGCTTAGACCCTTGGTCGACATGATCTTGGGGTTGTGTCGGGCGTCACACCTGGTTTCTGCCCTTGTGTGTGTCGGGCGTTGCTGAGTACCCTGCCTGATACCCTTAGTTCATGAGGTTGCTTGGTGTTGTTACCCTTGGACGTTGAGGCGATGTGATCTGGTCTTGTGTCGGGAATCACACCTCAGTCTTTGCATTGTGTTGGCCGATAAGGGAGGATAGGCTGGTGGGACGACAGGATCCTTGCTGCCGTTTGAGTTGCACCTTTGCACGGTATGTTTTGTTGAGTGGTGTTGCACGATACACCTAGTGCACAACGCGTCATTGCACTATATCTCTCTGGCTGAGCTGCATGTTATGCTGGTGGCTATTTTGTCTTAGTTGCCCATTAGCAGATGGTTGCACGACACGCCTGGCTCAAGTGCCCATTACACCTTTAATGATATAGAGGTCAGTGGCTAGCTTTGTGCTGGGCGTCATGGTGTGGTAGTAACCGTAGCTGTTGCACATGGACGCACGTTACACCTGTTGCTCGACGCCTTCTCAACTGCACGATAGGTTATGTGGGTGCACGACACAGCGTTGCACGATACACCCTAGGTGCTGCTCGTTATCCTTGCTGGTTTGTTTGACCGTTGTGTGGTTTGTGTGTTGGGCGATATGGGAGAGTACCCTGCCTGATGTTATCTTCTAGTGAGGGTCTTGTTCATGCAATCACGTTTGGTTTATAATGGTGACCATTGATATGTTTGAGATAGTAGATTACATCTATGTATCTTGACACCACTTTACATGTGATTATGATCATCTAGAACGATATATATAATGTTGAGTAAATGATAAGCATATAAGATGCTTTCCATGATGATATGACCTATGTCTATGGTCACAAGTTGAGGCATGAATGATAAAGCACATAATCATCAATGTTGCCCTATGTTGAGAATATTATCCTTCTGTTAATCCATGACGATTGTGTATACTAACCATGCAGGTGTTTCATACAGATGCATAGCCAGGTAAAGGGCTATGAGGTATATATGTTTGAGTAACATTGATTGAGGCCTTGCTTGTGTAGTTGATCCAGTTATACTTGCAGTTACTTATATGTTCCTTACGTTATGTTGTAAGATCTTATAAATCTTATCTTGTTAATCATGTTCTATAAAGAGATATGTGGTTATATGCCTTCCGTACATCTGGTAAGCTTGATGGTATGAATAGCTTTGTTATATAGACTGATCTTGTTCTATATTCTATCAATTATCTGCTGCTTTCACTTTAATCTTCCTTTGGTTTTATGGTTTCAGCAAGGAGTTATGTTTGTTGTTGGGACTGTGTGTCTCACCCCGCTAGTTTACACCCTTTTTAGGTGTTCGAGCTGGATGTGGTGGTGGTCGCGGGGTTGCGGCCTAGTAGCAAGAAGAGCAGTAGAAGGCAAGAGATGGACATGATGTTGTTTTGGTCATTTTGTAGTAGAGTCTTAGAGTTATCCCTGTACTCTCAGGTCCTTGGGAGTGTTTCGACGTTGTTTCATAATGAATAGCTGATGATGTTTTGTATATCCTGCTGCTGGCCGAATGTGGGCCATTCTATATGTAATAACAGGCGATGAACTCATGTGGTAGTAAGACATCTGATCTCCTAAGTTGTCGACACGTGTCAAGATCTTGTATATGTTTATATAACATGTTTCCTTACAAGATGAGGATATGAATGTAATAGTTTCTTGGTTTATCTACTTTCTACAATTAGTTTTAATTAACCCGTGTTTTGGTAATATGTGATTCATGGTGTTTTCCGCACATTTTCGTGTAACACCTCGCCGTCTGTGTGATAGCGGGATGTGTTGCCACAAGTTTTGGTATCAGAGCCCTAGGTTTGCTGAGTCTACAGGGATTTAGGACTAGGTTGTGTCTGTTCTTGTGAGTTCTCCAGATTTTCTTACAATCATCTTCTACCCTCAGCGGAAGAAAAAGCCAAGATGTCTGGAAACCATGAAGAACATGCTGCTGAGAACAGCGATGTTGCATCAGTTGATGGAGCTATAGGGCAGGCACATGAAGATCGGGTGCCAGAGGTCCCCTAACCTGACCCAGCCATTTTTTAAAACCCTACCTACCAATAGTTTATGGGGCAGATGATGGCTACGATGAATCTCATGGTAGAGAGATTGGCAGTGCCTCCGCCGAGAGCACAGGCTCCCCATGGTGAAACATCGGGTATTGGGAAGACCGTTGAGCGGCTTCGCCGAGTCAGAGCTTCAGACTATGCTGGGACGACTGATCCAGCAGATGCAGATCTGTGGCTGACAAGTCTTGAGAAGGATTTTTGGATCCTCGACATCCCCAAAGCAGACAAAGTCAAGCACATTGTCTACATGCTGAAGGGTAGTGCTGGTCACTGGTGGACCATCGAGGAGGAGAAGCGACCCGGTGAGGTGATCGGTTGGGAGGTTTTCCGACACAAGTTCGTCAATAGATACTTTCCGAAGACGTATCTGGATGAGAAGATCAGTCAGTTTGAGTGTTTATGCCAAAGAACGATGAACATCACTGAGTACGAGGCCAAGTTCATGGACTTGTTGAGGTTTTGTCCTCACATGGCAATGACAAATGATGAGCGAATCAGACGTTTTGAGAAAGGTCCTAGCCTTGAGGAGGTGTCGGTTATCCGAGAGTTTGCGGATGTATTTCCTGATGAGTTTCTTGGTGTTCCTCCACCCCGAGAGATTGATTTCGAGATCAATCTGGTTCTAGGAACACATCCAGTTCCACAGACACCGTATAGGATGGCTCCAGTAGAGATGGTAGAACTTAAGAAGCAGTTGCAAGTGTTGTTGGAGAAAGGTTTCATCCGACCGAGTACGTCGCCTTGGGGTGCTCCAGTACTCTTCGTTAAGAAGAAGGATGGGTCGATGCGGTTATGTATAGATTACCGGTAGTTGAACAAGGTCACGATCAAGAACAAGTACCCGTTGCCGAGAATAGATGATCTGTTCGATTAGTTGTGTGGTGCTACAGTGTTTTCAAAGATCAAACTACAGTCTGGATATCATCAGTTGAGGATTAAGGTGGATGACATACCAAAGTCATCTTTTAGGATGAGGTATGGTCACTTCGAGTTTGTGGTTATGCCATTCGGGCTAACCAATGTGCCTGCTGCTTTCATGGATTTGATGAATCAAGTGTTCCGTCCGTTCCTAGATCAGTTTGTTGTAGTCTTTATAGATGGCATCTTAATCTATAGTCGGGATAGGCAAGAGCATGAGCGACATCTTTGACTAGCGTTGAATCTTCTTCACCAACATCAGTTGTATGCCAAGTTCAGTAAGTGCGAGTTTTGGTTGGAAGAAGTAACTTTCTTGGGTCATCTGATATCTGTAGAAGGAGTTAAAGTGGACCCGAAGAAGGTGGAGTCTGTTGCAGAATGGGAACAGCCGAAGATGCCGACAGAAGTTTGTAGTTTCCTAGGTTTAGTAGGATACTACCGAAGGTTTATCAAGGACTTCAGTGCGATTGTGTTGCCGATGACAAAGTTGACCAGAAAGGATGTACCTTTTGTCTGGACTGATTGTTTCCAGCAAGCTTTCCAAAGTTTGAAGGAGAGGCTGATGAGTGCTCCACTACTAGTGCTGCCAGAGCCTGGGAAGGGCTATGTTGTTTTCTGCGATGCTTCCAAGAAAGGTTTAGGTTGTGTGCTGATGCAGGAGGATCATGTGGTTTCTTTCGCTTCACGACAGCTTAAGAAAAATGAGGAGAACTATCTGACTCATGACTTGGAGTTGGCAGCAGTGGTTCATGCGTTAAATATTTGGAGATGCTATCTTTAGGGGGAGGTATGTCAGATCTTTACAGATCATAAGAACTTGAAGTACATCTTTTCGCAGAATGAGCTAAACATTCGACAACGCCGATGGATGGAGATAATCAATGATTACGACTGCACCATCGAGTATCATCCTAGTAAGGCGAACATGGTAACTGATGTGCTTAGCCAAAAGTCTTCTTCACCCTCTACAAAGAAGGCACAGTTGAGTTCTTTGGTATGCCTTAGACGGGATATGCTTGTTTCCTTGCGGCAGATGAATGTACAGATGGAAGTTTCCTTGTTAGCAGGACTTTTAGTACATATTCAAGTCAAGCCTATGCTGAGACAGAAAATCAAGGATGCACAACAAACAGATGATGCAGTGCAGTTGATCAGATCAGAGTTTGGCAGCGAAAAGCATGATGGGTTCCATGAGTCCGAGGATGGACTAGTTTGCTATCATGATAGGATGGTGGTCCCTGATGCTGATGATCTAAGAAAGCTAGTACTCGAGGAAGCACACATGTCGATGTATGCTATGCATCCAGGAGTCACCAAGATGTACCATAATCTGAATGACTTGTATTGGTGTCCTGGCTTGAAGAAAGATGTAGTCGAGTTTGTGGCTAGGTGTGCGGTATGCCAGTAAGTCAAGGCTGAGCATCAGAAGCCGGCAGATACGTTACAACCCCTGTCAATACCGTTGTGGAAATGGGATCATATAACCATGGATTTCATAGTTGGTCTACCCAGGATAACTAGGAATCATGATTCCATTTGGGTAATAGTGGACAGATTGACGAAGTCTGCCCATTTCATACCCGTAAAGACAACGTATACATCCGAGAAGCTCGCTCGAGTATATGTAGATGAGATAGTATGTTTGCATGGTGTGCCAGTGACAATAGTTTCCGACAGAGGTCTTCAGTTCATGAGTCGTTTCTGGGAACAGTTGCACAAAGCGTTGGGAACACAGTTGAGGTTCAACACTGCTTTCCATCCACAGACAGATGGACAGTCTGAGAGGACTATTCAAACTTTGGAGGATCTCCTTCGAGCTTGTGTTTTGCAGTTCCTAGGCAGTTGGGATGTGCATCTCAGTTTGATAGAGTTTGCCTACAACAATAGTTATCAGTGGAGCATTGACATCGCTCCTTACGAGGCCTTATATGGCAGGAAGTGCAGATCTCCGTTGTGTTGGTATGAGTCTGGTGAATATCAGCTTTTAGGTCCTGAGTTAGTACAGCAGACAACATAAAAGATCAAGGTGATACAACAACAGTTGAAAGCGGCACAGGACATGCAGAAGTCTTATGCAGACAATCGTCGATGACCTTTGGAGTTCCAAGTAGGAGACAAAGTGTATCTTAAAGTCTCATCGTGGAAAGGTGTGTTAAGGTTTGGCCGGAAGGGTAATCTAGCACCCAGATATATGGGGCCATACCCAGTCATAGCACGTATGGGCATGGTAGCTTACGAGTTAGAGCTACCGCCAGAGTTGCACAGGTTACACCCAGTGTTCCATGTCAGTATTCTGAAGAAAAGTCATCCGGATACAGGAACAGTGATACAACCAATCGAAATTGAGCTTGATGAAGATGTGACCTACGAGGAAGGTCCTGTGATGATCCTTGATAGAAGAGTTAAGAAGATGAAGAAGAAGGACCTGGTTCTGGTTAAGGTTCTTTGCAATCATCGTGGCGTTAAGGAAGCCACTTGGGAGCTTGAGGAAGAGATGAGGAGGAAGTATCCCTCGCTTTTCTCTTCGGATTTCGAGGACGAAATCCCTTTGTAGAGGGTTATAGCTTGTAAGGACCCTGACCTCCATTTTGGGTTTATCCTGTTTGTTTTGCTTAACCCTGATGCTTAGTTGGTTGCTAATCACCTTTAGTGGTGATTAGGGTTGGTTGGTTCTTTGTTGAGAGTCGGAGGTGCTACTTGCAATTAACCCAAGTCTAGGGTTTGTGGGCAAGTTTGTCACCTTGTGAGGTGTTCCTCCCTCTCCTTGCTTCCTCTAGTGTTGAGAGGAAGGGTTAGGCTCATTTCTTGAGTTGCCTTGGGCTTGGTTGAGTTGTTGGGCCTTGTGGTGTGTTGCCTTTGCCTCTTTGGACCTTGTGTCGGGCAAGAGTGTGGTGTGTCGGCCTGTGGTGTGTCGGCATGAGTTGTGTCGTCCTAGGGAGTGTGTCGGCCATGGTGTGGGTGTGTGTCGCCCATGGCCCCTTTGACCTTCTTTGACCTCGTTTGTGTCACCACTAGTTGACACTTGGAGCTTGATGCTTGCATGTGGCAATGGCCTTGGACATGTGTTTAGGACATGTTAGAGTGGTAAATTTGCACATGGACAAGTTTTCCTAGGTGGGCGACACCTTGCCTTGTCTTTCCTTGGTTTCTCCTCCATTCCCTCCTATATATGTGTTCCCTTTCTCTTGCTAAGGATCCCTTTAGTTCCTTAGTTTCCTCTCTCCCTTGGTGCACGACACCCTCTTCCTTTGCAAGCTTGGTGGTCGATCCTTATCTTGGAGTCTCCTTCTTCCTCTAGTGGTGGCTGAACCTAGATTGCCTTGCTCTTCTTCTTGTGGTGGAGCTTGGAGCTTGCTTAAGGTGGGTTACATAACTCCTAACCCTAACTATACTACCATATTTTATGTTCTTGTATGTTTCTTATGGTTATATCGACTATGTATGTTGTTAGTTGAGTTTCTTGCTTAAGTTGTTTCTTGTTGGCCGAACCTTATTCTAGGGTTTCTTGTTGAGCAATACCCCTCTCCCTCCTTTGGTCTTGAGAAGTGAGCTTGAACTCTAGTATCATGGGCAATACCCCTCTCTCGTTTAAGTTGAGAGGTGAGCTTGTGTTCTAGTTGCTTCAGCAACACCCTTCTCTCACCATGGATTCAAGAGGTGAGCTTTGTGGTGGATGTAGACCTTTGTTAGGGTTGATCCTTGTATTGCTCGATTGGTGATAAGAAGTTGTGCAAGACCCCTCTCTCTTGGTTGTGGAGAGGTGAGCCATCTTCTTGATCCACTAGGGTTTTGGTGCCCTTGTGTTTGGGGTTGGTGATGACCTTGTTGTGAGTTGCGTCTTGCCCGATATGGTTTTGGAGAAGGTGCTGTCCGATATCCTTCTTTGGCTTAGAGCCTTGGTCGACATGATGTTGTGGTTGTGTCGGGTGTCACACCTGGTTTCTGCCCTTGTGTGTGTCAGTCATTGCTGAGTACCCTACCCGATACCCTTAGTTCAGGAGGTTGCTTGGTGCTATTACCCTTGGACATTGAGGCGATGCGATCTGGTCTTGTGTCGGGTGTCACACCTCAGTCTTTGCGTTGTGTTGGCCGATAGGGGAGGATAGGTTGGTGGGACGACAGGATCCTTTCTGCCGTTTGAGTTGCACCTTTGCACGGTATGTTTTGTTGAGTGGTGTTGCACGATACACCTAGTGCACAACGCGTCGTTGCATGATATCTCTCTAGCTGAGCTGCACGTTATGCTAGTGGTTGTTTTGCCTTAGTTGCTCATTAGCAGTTGGTTGCACGACACGCCTGGCTCAAGTGCCCGTTACACCTTTAATGATACAGAGCTCAGTGGCTAGCTTTGTGCTAGGCATCATGGTGTGGTAGTAACCCTAGCTATTGCACATGGATGCGCGTTACACCTGTTGCTCGACGCCTGATCAGCTGCACGATAAGTTATGTGGGTGTACGACATAGCGTTGCACGATACACCCTTGGTGCTGCTCATTATCCTTGCTGGTTTGTTTGACTGTTGTGTGGTTTGTGTGTTGGGCGATATGGGAGAGTACCCTGCCCGATGCTATCTTCTAGTGAGGGTCTTGTTCATGCAATCACATTTGGTTTATAATGGTGACCATTGATATGTTTGAGATAGTAGATTACATCTATGTATCTTGAAATGACTTTACATGTGCTTATGATCATCTGGACTGATATGTATAATGCTGAGTAAATGATAAGCATATAAGATGCTTTCCATGATGATATGACCTATGTCTATGGTCACAAGTTGAGGCATGAATGATAAAGCACATAATCATCAATGTTGCCCTATGTTGAGAATATCATCCTTCTATTAATTCATGATGATTGTGTATACTAACCATGCAGGTGTTTCATACAAATGCATAGCCAGGTAAAGGGCTATGAGGTATATATGTTTGAGTAACACCACTTTGATGGTTACTCTTGATGATGAGATAACGTGCATGACGTGTTTTGGTCTGAGGACTTGAGTTGGCTAAAATTGCCTAAATGTTTTGTAGTAGAGTCTTAGAGTCATCCATGTACTCTCAGGTCCTTGGGAGTGTTTTTACGTTGTTTCACGATGAATAGCTGATGATGTTTTGTATATCCTGCTACTGGCCAGATGTGGTGTTGGTATGTATGCCCATAGAGCAAGTCATGTGATGATTGTAATGGGATACTTTGTAAATGATTTGAATAATAATATAGGCAATTTCCGATCTATATGTTTAAACTATTTCTGAGATGATGGTGTAACATGATAGATGTCTAAAGAATGATTTTACTCAATGACGTATGCTTTTGGGTTAAGGACCTAAACGATGATATCATACGGATGTTAAGAGTATACATTCTTGTTTGGTCCCTAGTCAGTTGTTATTGTGGAAATAACCATAGACATCAATAACACTAAAGACTAGATTGTGTGTTGGTTGATGACATAATCTCATTAGTCATGATATAGTGATATCAAACCAAGCACATAGGTACTTGTTAGAGAACAAGGTACTGGACAGACCCACCGTGAGAGTGACACATGGAACCATGACTTGGTAGTCACAGTCAGCTCTCACAGTGATGGTGGTGAGTGTGATTCTTAGACCTAAAATCACTACACTCAACACATGTCGTTGGGTACACTTTGACATCATCAAACGCAATCCTGAAACATGGGTTGTTATAAAGGTGATGATTGGGTGGCTTTGACACATGGGGCTTTTGAGGGGTGAGTGATAGATATGGGATTTGTCCCTCCTGAGGGAGTTTGATATCCTTGGCCACTTGATGAGTAGGATTGAGAAAGGCATGCACATGCACGTGTGAATCAATAAGTGATATTGATGTCACACACATCTCACCCAGTCTGCTCTGAGATCAAGGAAATGAATGAATGTTGACAGGATGACTGTTCCATGCCTCGAGTTCATTCAGGATATCAGTGATAAAGGAATTATACATTCACTGTAACACCATTCATTGATTGTAGGATTAAAAGTTGTTCTCCAATTTTCTATTTCACTTGGGTAGCACTGATGTGTGACTAGGCACCGCTCTTTGCTTGTGAAGTCATAAGTGTTATGGACTTTTACTGCCAACGTGAAATGGACCTGCAACACACATAGGATTTAACCTGGAAGAGGAGTTTTGTCCACAAGCAATGTTTAGATTGATTACTAAAGGAGTTTAGTAGTTCAATTAAACACTCAATCAATTGATATCTCAATATCATAATGTTTAAGGTGTTGGACACATTGATTGGAGTATCGGATTGATTGAAATCGCAATTGACTGATTCTGCACAATCTGCACACCCAACCAATCGGCTCATGTGATGAACCGATCGGCTGAGCTTGATGAACCGGTCGGATCAAGTGTTGAGTCGATCGGCTAAAGATCAGGGTGAACCGATTGCTTCAAGTGTTGAAACGATCGATTCAACTGGTGCAACCGAGCAAGTTGGGAAAGTAGGATTGGTGAGAATTTTCCTTTCGTTTCAATTGCCCAATTTGATTGGGAAATAGGATTGGTATTCGATACCAATTAGAAACAAAAGAAGGAAAGTCAATCGGGAACTGATCAGGACCACCAACTGGCCGGTTCAGAAATGAACCGACCGGTTTATGGGTCCCAACCGATCGGTTGGTGTTCCAACCGACCGGTTCAGATCCCCAACCGACCGTTTCAGTTATGAAACGATCGGTTCAGGTTGCGAGTTGGTTGTTTTGTGGAAAATCTCGAACCCTTCTACTCCTGCTTTTAGTCCCATATTGTCGGGGACAGAGAACCCTGTCCCATGACCCGCCTATATATAGGGGTATTGGGGGCTTCTCAGAACACAACTCAGTGCAAGCCGGTTGCTCTGCAAAGTTGTCATTCTCTCTAGTTTTGGTAACCGAGAGAGCCTGAGCAAGTGCTGCCCGAAAAGGGAGGCACGACAAGGGAAAGACAACTGCAGTTGCAACTGGTAGCAGGAGAGTGTGTTGGTGACTAGTACGCCGACAGGAGGGTGCGACTCCTTCCGGTTCCTTGTGCGACAAGAAGATCGGAGTTCCAGGTGGTCCGTGTGGACGACTGCAGAGGCGGGAGACCTCTGCCGCTCGGAGGACAACTGTCAATCCCCACAGTCCGGTAAGACCAGGAATCTTTAGTCCCAGTGTGATCAGGAGTTGCACAGACACCGTCCAAGACCGGAGGTGAAGACCACGCAAGGCGCGAGGTACTGTCACCGAGCAAGCCTCGGGACAAGGTATGCATCTACAAACCATCTTTCCTATTATATAGACGTTGACGCGATTCCTTTTGTTCTGGGTTTTTGGGGAGAAAATTTTTGTTTCTGCTGCTTCTCAACCTCCTCTAAAACCCAACAGTGGTATCACAGCCACATGAACTGTTCTATATTTTAGGATTATCGATATGATCGATTTTGGTTTGTCGCCTTTATTTATTGCATACGATGCAAATAAAATTGGCTTTATGCATGTCCAATCCACAAATCCCAAATATACATATATGATATGTAATATTAATGCACTCGATACGCGTCACCCTTAAACGAGTTTTGTGGTGGATGTGTAGCATGGTTATGGCCTATAAACCCTATATTTGTGTGTGGTTGTATGTGGTTGCTTGCATCTTGATTTGCGCACCGATTCCCCTTCTCCTATTCCTGATGTAACTCAAAATAATTCGAGAATTCTTTTCCTACCTTTGCTCCCCCTGAATGTAACTCGGGGTTTCACAATTAAATTGTAAATATGATAGATTTTATTTCCTGTTATGTCAAAGAACGGCAGACGACCTGAGACGATCGGTTCAAGGCGTGAACCGATCGGTTGGTGATCCAAACGGCCAGTTTGAGGAGCCAGATGAGAGGGTGGCGACCTGAGGAGATGCACGACGACCGGTGAACCGATCGGCTGGAGGTGCCAGTCGATCGGCTGGTGGCACCCGAACAACCAACCTGATGGCGAGTCGATCGGTCATGGAGATGAGCTGATCAAACCCAGAAAGGCAGGCATAGATTTCATCTTGTACAAGTTGCATGTGATGTAGACCTAGATGACTGTGATTCCTCTTGGCTCGAGGAATCACAATAGGATGGCCATAATCATTGCTTTTTATCGTTTTGCATGTTTTCTGTGGGATATAGCATGTATACGATACTTACTGTATATTGTGGTGATTGGATATATATATGTATATAAAACCAAATCCCTCATTAAAATATTAAGTCTTATACGCCTTCCATTAGCGACACACATGGCAAACTTGATCGACCAAGCGTAGGTTATGCCAAAGCGTGGTGTGTCGTCTATCTTGTGGAAGTGTGAAGGGTCGACATGCAGGTTCTGCCAAAGCAGGGTGCATGTTTACCGTGTCGGCTTTTGGGATAGACTTAACTGGTGATGCTTAGAGCGTCTAATCCCAGAGGCACAGAATGTTCATGGCAAGGTGTTGCACATGTTCATCATCAAGAGTTGCATATGATGTAATTGGCATGATGGCCTACCTAAATAATCAAGATTATGGGCGATCAGCCAAAGCTGACTCATGACTTGATGAAATATTGATCTTGACCCACTAGAAGATTGTACCCTGCAATCTTCCAAATTGATGGTGAGGGTTGTCAATTTGAGTCAAAATAGTGGGAGAGGTAATTAATTAAAGGCCTAATTAACTATCGTCAAATTTTATTCAAATCAAATCAAAAGGGTTTTGACAAAATGCATTTTCTCTTGTAGAATGGCAAAGGAATCATCTTTTAAAATGGGCAAATTAATTGAGAATAAATTCCATAACTGGTTGAGGACTGTGAGAAGTGTTCTGCACAATCCATATATACCAAGAGCCTTTGAATCCACTCTATGTACGCTTAATGCGTTGGTGAAGAAGAAAGAAAGTTCATTGATAGAGATCAATGGATCGAAAGGTGAGGGAGAGAAGGGTTCTCTCGCCAAACCAATTTCTTCTACATGGAGAGGATGGAAGGAATGATGGAGGAAGAAGTCAGAGATAGAGATCTCTACTTCTGGTGTATACGTGATAGAGATTAACTTTACTACTTCTTCGTCATGGGTACTTGATACCGGATGCGGATCTCACATTTTTTCAAATGTGAAGGATCTTAAGAGAAGTAGGCCTCTAGGGAAAGGCAAGGTTGAACTACGTGTTGCTAATGGGGCAAGGGTTGCCGCCAGTGCCGTAGGAACCTATGAGTTAACTATACCAAGTGGGCTAATAATAGAGTTGAAGAACTGCTATTATGTACCTGCCATAAATAGGAATATCATTTCCGTCTCTTGTTTGGACAAAGATGGATTTGAATTTCTTATTAAGAATGGAAAATGTTCCATTTCTAAAGATGGGATCTTTTATGGTAGTGCCCCAATGTCTTATGGTCTATACTTGATAGACTTGGAGACAAATGTATACAACGTAAACACCGAAAGGCAAAAACTCAACAACTCAAATAAAACATATCTCTGGCATTGTCGTCTAGGGCACATAAACAAGAAGCGCATTTCTAGACTCCATAAAGATGGTTATCTAGACTCTTTTGATTATGAATCAATAGAGACATGTGAATCTTGTTTGTTGTGCAAGATGACCAAGACTCCCTTTTCAGGTAAAGGTGAGAGAGCTAGTGATCTATTAGGACTCATACATACTGATGTATGTGGGACTTTTAGAACTAATGCCAGAAATGGGTATCAGTACTTCATTACCTTTACTGATGACTTCAGTAGGTATGGCTATGTGTACCTGATGAAACATAAGTCAGAAACCCTTGAAAAGTTCAAGGATTTCATGAATGAAGTACAGAACCAACTTGGCAAAAGTATTAAGGCACTTTGAAGACCTTCTGTGAGCCCGTGGTATTGTATCACAATGGACTCTGCCTGGAACACCACAACATAATGGTGTGTCTGAAAGAAGGAATCGCACATTGTTGGATATGGTGCGATCAATGATGAGTTTTGCTGATCTTCCAATTTCCTTCTGGGGTCATGCTCTTGAAACCACCACGTTTACACTTAACTCTGTACCATCTAAATCGATTCAAAAGACACCATATGAGATATGGACTGGGAAGCGTCCCAATTTTTCTTTTATGAAGATTTGGGGTTGTGAGGCTTACGTCAAGAAAATGTTTCCTGATAAGCTTGGACCCAAATCTGATAAATGTTATTTTGTTGGATATCCCAAGGAGACCAAGGGATATTATCTATACCACCCTACTGACAACAAAGTGTTTATTTCCAGGGATGCTGTATTCCTAGAGATGGAATTTATTTCCAAAGGAAGCAATGGGAGGAATATAGAGCTTGAAGAGGTTCAAGCCCAACAAGAAAACATTGAACCGGTAGATGTACCAGAGGAAAATGCAGATTCACAAGGTGTTGTGGAATCTCAGTCTCCTCAGGTAACAAAAGGACCTCGTAGATCTAGTAGGACCCGCCTTGAACCTGAGAGGTTTGGATACCTTGTGACTCAGGAAGGTGGTGAGTTGATCATAGATGATGATCCAACTACCTACGTAGAGGCTATGGAGGGACCAGATTCTGAGAAATGGCTTGAAGCCATGAGATTCGAGATGCAATCCATGTACTCCAACAAAGTATGGACTTTGGTGGAACCACCCGAAGGGGTAAAACCCATAGGGTGCAAGTGGGTCTTTAAGAAAAAGACCGACATGGATGGAAATGTGCAAACTTATAAAGGCAGATTGGTTGCGAAGGGATTCGACAAGTTCAAGGTGTTGACTATGCCGAAATCTTTTCTCCAGTTGCCATGATTAAGTCCATCAGGATCATGCTTGCTATTGCTGCTTATTATGACTATGAGATTTGGCAGATGGATGTTAAAACTGCATTCCTTAACGGGAATATAAATGAAGATGTGTACCTGACATAGCCTGAAGGTTTTGTAGATCCAAAGAATGTCAATAAAGTCTGTAAGCTGCAAAGGTCAATCTATGGATTGAAGCAAGCATCTCGGAGTTGGAATCTTCGATTTGATGAAGAAGTCAAAGTGTTTGGCTTTATTCAAAATGAAGATGAACCTTGTGTGTACAAGAAGGTTAGTGGGAGCTCAACCACATTCTTCATATTGTATGTGGATGACATACTTTTGATGGGGAATGATGTCTTATCCTTAGAGAAGGTAAAAACTTGTTTTGGGAATACTTTCTCAATGAAGGACTTAGGAGAAGCATCCTACATTCTAGGAATTAAGATCTATAGAGATAGATCTAGAAGGCTTCTCGGACTAAGTCAGAGCACGTACATTGACAAAGTGCTGAAGCGGTTCAGCATGGAGAACTCAAAGAGAGGCAACATCCCCATGCTACATGGAGTCACCGTATCTAGAGCTCAATGTCCCCAATCTTGTGAAGAGAGGGAGCGTATGAATGGGATCCCATATGCATCAGCCATCAGATCCATCATGTACGCTATGTTGTGCACACGCCCAGATGTCTCGTATGCTCTCAGCATGATGAGCAGGTACCAGTCAGATCCCGGGGATGCTCACTGGACAGCCGTGAAGAACATCCTCAAGTACTTGCGAAGGACTAAGGATCAATTTCTTGTTTACGATGGCGAGGAAGAGCTGGTTGTAAAGGGTTACACCGATGCAAGCTTCCAAACCGATAAAGATGATTATAGATCGCAGTCAGGATTTGTGTTTTACCTTAATAATGGAGTTGTGAGCTGGAAGAGTTCCAAGCAAGAAACAGTTGCCGATTCTACTACAGAGGTCGAGTATATTGCTGCTTCACATGCAGCAAAGGAGGCTGTGTGGATCAGGAAGTTCATTTATGAACTTGGTGTAGTTCCCAGTAGTTGTGATGCAATTGAGCTTTATTGTGACAATAATGGAGCTATTGCACAAGCTAAGGAGCCCGGATCACATTAGTGGTCCAAGCACATACTGCGGCGCTTCCATCTCATTCGAGAGATCGTACAGCGAGGAGATGTGAAGATTTGCAAAGAACCAACTGAAGACAACATAGCTGATCCACTGAATAAGGCCCTTTCTCAACAGAAGCATGATGGTCAAGCTAGGTCACAAGGATTGAGGTTCCTTGGTGACTGGCTCTAAGTGCAAGTGGGAGTCTGTTGGTATGTATGCCCATAGAGCAAGTCATGTGATGATTGTAATGGGATACTTTGTAAATGATTTGAATAATAATAAAGGCAATTTCCGATCTATATGTTTAAACTGTTTCTGAGATGATGGTGTAACATGATAGATGTCTAAAGAATGATTTTACTCAATGACGTATGCTTTTAGGTTAAGGACCTAAACGATGAGATCATATGGATGTTAAGAGTATACATTCTTGTTTGGTCCCTAGTCGGTTGTTATTGTGGAAATAACCATAGACATCAATAACACTAAAGACTAGATTGTATGTTGGTTGATGACATAATCTCATTAGTCATGATATAGTGATATCAAACCAAGCACATAGGTACTTGTTAGAGAACAAGGTACCAGACAGACCCACCGTGAGAGTGACACATGGAACCATGACTTGGTAGTCACAGTCAGCTCTCACAGTGATGGTGGTGAGTGTGATTCTTAGACCTGAAATCACTACACTCAACACATGTCGTTGGGTACACTTTGACATCATCAAACACAATCCTGAAACATGGGTTGTTATAAAGGTGATGATTGGGTGGCTTTGACACATGGGGCTTTTGAGGGGTGAGTGATAGATACGGGATTTGTCCCTCCTGAGGGAGTTTGATATCCTTGGCCACTTGATGAGTAGGATTGAGAAAGGCATGCACATGTACGTGTGAATCAATATGTGATATTGATGTCACACACATCTCACCCAGTTTGCTCTGAGATCAAGGAAATGAATGAATATTGATAGGATGATTGTTCCATGCCTCGAGTTCATTCAGGATATCAGTGACAAAGGAATTATACATTCACTGTAACACCATTCACGGATTGTAGGATTAAAAGTTGTTCTCCAATTTTCTATTTCACTTGGGTAGAACTGATGTGTGACTAGGCACCACTCTTTGCTTGTGAAGTCATAAGTGTTATGGACTTTCACTGCCAACATGAAATGGACCTGTAGGGTCACACACATAGGATTTAGCATGGAAGAGGAGTTTTGTCCACAAGCAATGTTTAGATTGATTACTAAAGGAGTTTAGTAGTTCAATTAAACACGCAATCAATTGATAGCTCAATATCATAATGTTCAAGGTGTTGGACACATTGATTGGAGTATCAGATTGATTGAAATCGCAATTGACTGATTCTGCACAATCTGCACACCCAACCGATCGTCTCATGTGATGAACTGATCGGCTGAGCTTGGTGAACCGGTCGGCTCAAGTGTTGAGTCGATCGGCTCAAGATCAGGGTGAACCGATTGCTTCAAGTGTTGAAACGATCGATTCAACTGGTGCAACTGAGAAAGTTGGGAAAGTAGGATTGGTGAGAATTTTCCTTTCATTTCAATTGCCCAATTTGATTGGGAAATAGGATTGGTATTCGATACCAATTAGAAACAAAAGAAGGAAAGTCAATCGAGAACTGATCAGGACCACCAACCGACCGGTTCAGAAATGAACCGACTGGTTCATGGGTCCCAACCGATCGGTTGGTGTTCCAACCGACCGGTTCAGATCCCCAACCAACCGTTTCAGTTATGAAATGATCGGTTCAGGTTGCGAGTTGGTTGTTTTGTGGAAAATCTTGAACCCTTCTACTCCTGCTTTTAGTCCCATATTGCCGGGGACAGAGAACTCTGTCCCATGACCCGCCTATATATATAGGGGTATTAAGGGCTTCTCAGAACACAACTCAGTGCAAGTCGGTTGCTCTGTAAAGTTGTCGTTCTCTCTAGTTTTGGTAACCGAGAGAGCCCGAGCAAGTGCTACCTGAAAAGGGAGGCACAACAAGGGAAAGACAACTGTAGTTGCAACTGGTAGCAGGAGATTGTGTTGGCGACTAGTACACCGACAGGAGGGTGCGACTCCTTCCGGTTCCTTGTGCTACAAGGAGATCGGAGTTCTAGGCAGTCCGTGTGGACGACTGTAGAGGCGGGAGACCTCTGCCGCTCGGAGGACAACTGTCAATCCCGACAGTCCGGTGAGACCAAGAGTCTTTAGTCCTGGTGCGATCAGGAGCTGCACAGACACCGTCCAAGACCAGAGGTGAAGACCGCGCAAGTCGCGAGGTACTGTCGTCGAGCAAGACTCGGGACAAGGTATGCATCCACAAACCATCTTTCCTATTCTATAGACGTTGACACGATTCCTTTTGTTCTGGGATTTTGGGGAGAAAATTTTTGTTTCCGCTGCTTCTCTGCCTCCTCTAAAACCCAACATGTGGGCCATTCTGTATGTAATAACAGGCCATGAACTCATGTGGTAGTTAGACAACTGATCTCCTAAGCTGTGGACACGTGTCAAGATCTTGTATATGTTTATATAACATGTTTCCTTACAAGATGAGGATCTGAATGTAATAGTTTCTTGGTTTATCTGCTTTTTGCAATCGGTTTTAATAAACCCGTGTTTTGGTAATCTATGATTTATGGTGTTTTCCGCACGTTTTCGTGTAACACCTCGCCGTCTGTGTGATAGCGGGATGTGTTACCACATTAGGCATATCGGCCACAGATAGAAGGATCACCCAAGCAAGCTTATCTACCAGGGGTCATACCTCAAGAACATATCGTGCACTAAGTGTAGACAACTCATGTCTCCTAGAGCAGAACTAACACCCAAGCTTGGGTTGAGGCTTCATATCGACCAAGATGCCCATCTAAGGGTTTAGCAACCATCTCGCCCAAACCCTAACTCTAGGGTGGATATGGGATATCGGGCACCAAGGAAAAACTATCTCACAAGGGTGTATCGGGCAGGGCACTCAACAACCCATAACACCCAAGCACAGAAGGGTATCAGATAAAGGTACAACCCAAGACAAGAAGGTTATCGAGCATCACTAACCCCAAAGCCATATCGTGCAAGATACAACCCAACAAGGTCGTCTTCAATCTCAAACACAAGGGCACCAAACCCTAATTGATCAAGAAGGTCGGCTCACCTCTCAACAACCAAGAGAGAGGGGTGTTGCACAACCTCTTTCACAAATCGAGAAACCACAAGGATCCAACCTCAACCTAGGTCTTCAAAAGCTCACCTCTCAAATCCATGGTGAGAGGAGGGTATTGCCCAAGCAACTAGAATATAAGCTCACCTCTCAACTTAAATGAGAGAGGGGTATTGCCCACACTACTAGAGCTCAAACTCACTTCTCTAGACCAAGGAGAGAAAGGAGTGTTGCTCAACAAGGAAACCCTAAACTATGGTTCGGCCAACTTGGTGTAAAGGCATATAAACCATCAACAACAACAACAACATCATTCTCATTATATCCATAAGATCAACAACATGTTCTAGAGCAAGAAACATACATGCATGGCCGATTGTCAACATATATGAAACATGCAACATAGAGAAAATAGTATACCTAGGGTTAGAAGTTATGTAACCCACCTTAAGCAAGATCCAAGCACCTAGCACCAAGCTTCCAAGCTCAAGCACCACCACAAGAAGGAGAACAAAGCACTCTAGGGTTCGGCCACCACTAGAGGAAGAAGAAGACTCCAAGGAGAAGGATCAGCCACCAAGCTTTGCAAAGGAAGAGTGTCGTCCACAAAGGAAGAGAGAAACCAAGGAAATAAAGATATCCTTAGCAAGAGAAAGAAGGTACATATATAGGAGAGGGTGGAGGAGAAACCAAGGTAAGACAAGGCAAGGTGTCGCCTACCTAGGGACACTTGTCCATGGGAAACGCCACCTCCTTATCTCGCCTTATACACATGTCCAAGGCCATTGCCACATGCAAGCATCATGCACCAAGTGTCCACTAGTGGTGACACAAACGAGGTCAAAGGGTCAAAGGGGTCCATGGCCGATACACCCCATCTCCATGCCCGTCACACCTCCCAGGTGACACACTTATGGTCGATACAAGGCACTCTAGCCCGACACAAGGTCTAACAAGGCAAGGGCAAGGCCCAAGCAAGGCAAAACAAGGCCCAACAAAGCTCATCCATACCCAAAGCAACTCAAGCAACGAGCCCAACCCTTCCTCTCAACACTAGACGAAGTAAGGAGAGAGAAGAACACTTCTTAAGGTGACAACTTGCCCATCAACCCTAGACTTGGGTAAATTGCAAGTAGCACCTCCACACTCAACAAGCACAAGCAAACCCTAATCACCACTAAAGGTGATTAGCAAGCAACTAAACACTAGGGTTAGGCAAAACAAATAGGATAAGCCCAAAACGGAGGTCAGGGTCTTTACAAGCTATAAACCTCTACAAAGGTATTTTGTCCCCGAAATCCGAAGAGAAAAGCAAGGGATACTTCCTCCTCATCTCTTCATCAAGCTCCCACGTGGCTTCCTCAATGCCACAATGATGCCAAAGAACCTTCACAAGAACCAGGTCCTTTAGGTTATGATACATCTTGGTGACTCCTGGATGCATAGCATACATCGATGTGTGTGCTTCTTCGAGCACTAGCTTCCTTAGATTATCAACATCGGGGACCACCATTCTACCATGATAGTAAATTAATACATCCCCAGACTCATTGAACCCATCATGCTTTTCGCTACCAAGCTCTGACCTGATCAGCTGCACTGTATCATCTGTCTGATGTGCGTCTTTGATCTGTTGTATCAGCGTAGGCTTGACTTGCATTTGTGCCAACAGTCCTGCCAACAAGGAAACTTCCATCTGCACATTCATCTTCCATAGGGACACAAACATATATCGCCTATGGCATACTAAGGAACTCAACTGTGCCTTCTTTGTAGAGAGAGAAGAAGACTTTCTGTTAAGCGCATCAGCTACCACATTTGCCTTACCAAGATGATACTCAATGGTGCAATCATAATCATTGATTAGCTCCATCCAACGACGTTGTCGCATATTCAGCTCATTCTGCGAAAAGATGTACTTCAAGTTCTTATGATCTGTAAAGATCTGACACACTTCCCCATAAAGATAGTGTCTCCAAATCTTTAGCGCATGGACCACCAGTGCCAACTCCAAATCATGTGTCGGATAGTTCTCCTCATGTTTCTTAAACTGTCGCGAAGCAAAAGAAACCACATGATCTTCATGCATCAGCACACAACCTAAGCCTTTCTTGGAAGCATCGCAGAAAACATCATAGCCCTTCCCAGGATCTGGCAGCACTCGCACTGGAGCACTAGTCATCTTCTCCTTCAAACTTTGGAAAGCTTGCTGACAACGATCATCCCAAACAAAAGGTACATCCTTCCTGGTTAGCTTCGTCATCGGCAACGCGTTTACACTGAAGTCCTAGATAAACCTCCGGTAGTATCCGGCCAAACCCAGAAAACTATGAACTTCTTTTGACGTCTTTAGTTGCTCCCAATCTTCCACTGACTCCACCTTTTTAGGGTCCACTCTGACTCCTTCTGCAGATATCACATGACCTAAGAAAGTCACTTCCTTCAACCAGAACTCACATTTGCTGAACTTGGTATACAACTGATTTTAGCGAAGAAGAGTCAACGCTTGTCGAAGATGTCGCTCATGCTCTTTCTTGTCCTGACTATAGATCAAAATGTCATCTATAAAGACTACAACAAACTGATCTAGGAACAGACGGAACACTCAGTTCATTAGGTCCATGAATGCAGCATGTGCATTGGTTAGCCCAAACGGCATAACCACAAACTCAAACTGACCATACCTCATCCTAGATGCTGATTTTGATATGTCATCCGTCTTAATCCTCAACTGATGATATCCAGATCATAGATCGATCTTTGAAAACACTATAGCACCACGCAACTGATCGAACAGATTGTCTATCCTCAGCAATGGGTACTTGTTCTTGATCATGAATGTAAGGACCCTGACCTCTGTTTAGGGCTTATCCTGTTTGTTTTGCTTAACCCTGATGCTTAGTTGGTTGCTAATGACCTTTAGTGGTGATTAGGGTTGGTTGGTGATTTGTTGAGAGCCAGAGGTACTACTTGCAATTAACCCAAGTCTAGGGTTTGTGGGCAAGTTTGTCAACTTGTGAGGTGTTCCTCCCTCTCCTTTCTTCCTCTAGTGTTGAGAGGAAGGGTTGGGCTCGTTGCTTGAGTTGCCTTGGGCTTGGTTGAGTTGTTGGGCCTTGTGGTGTGTTGCCTTTGCCGCTTTGGACCTTGTGTCGGGAAAGAGTGTGGTGTGTCGGCATGTGGTGTGTCGGTCTGAGTTGTGTTAGCCTGTGGTGTGTCGGCCTGAGTTGTGTCGGCCTAGGGAGTGTGTCAGCCATGGTGTGGGTGTGTGTCGCCCATGGCCCCTTTGACCTTCTTTGACCTTGTTTGTGTCACCACAAGTGGAAACTTGGAGCTTGATGCTTGCATGTGGCAATGGCCTTGGACATGTGTTTAGGACATGTTAGAGTGGTGGCTTTGCACATGGACAAGTGTCCCTAGGTGGGTGACACCTTGCCTTGTCTTTCCTTGGTTTCTCCTCCATCCTCTCCTATATATGTGTTCCCTTTATCTTGCTAAGGATCCCTTTAGTTCCTTAGTTTCCTCTATCCCTTGGTGCATGACACCCTCTTCCTTTGCAAGCTTGGTGGTCGATCCTTATCTTGGAGTCTCCTTCTTCCTCTAGTGGTGGCCGAACCTAGAGTGCCTTGCTCTTCTTCTTGTGGTGGAGCTTGGAGCTTGGTGCTAGGAGCTTGGAGCTTGCTTAAGGCGGGTTACATAACTTCTAACCCTAACTATACTACCATCTTTTATGTTCTTGTATATTTCTTATGGTTATATCGACTATGTATGTTGTTAGTTGAGTTTCTTGCTTAAGTTGTTTCTTGTTGGCCGAACCTTGTTCTAGGGTTTCTTGTTGAGAAATACCCCTCTCCCTCCTTTGGTCTTGAGAAGTGAGCTTGAACTCTAGTATCATGGGAAATACTCCTCTCTCGTTTAAGTTGAGAGGTGAGCTTTTGTTCTATTTGCTTGAGCAACACCCTTCTCTCACCATGGATTCGAGATGTGAGCTTTTTGGTGAATGTAGACCTTTGTTAGGGTTGATCCTTGTGTTGCCCGATTGGTATTAAGAAGTTGTTTAAGACCCCTCTCTCTTGGTTGTTGAGAGGTGAGCCATCTTCTTGATCCACTAGGGTTTTGGTGCCCTTGTGCTTGAGGTTGGTGACGACCTTGTTATGAGTTGCATCTGACCCGATATGGTTTTGGAGGAGGTGCTGCCCGATATCCTAATTTCGCTTAGAGCCTTGGTCTACATGATGCTGTGGTTGTGTCGGGCGTCACACCTAGTTTCTGCCCGGGTGTGTGTCAGGTGTTGCGGAGTACCCTGCCTGATACCCTTAGTTCAGGAGGTTGCCTGGTGTTTTTACCCTTGGACGTTGAGGCGATGCGATCTGGTCTTGTGTCGGGCGTCGCACCTCAGTCTTTGTGTTGTGTTGGCCAATAGGGGAGGATAGGCTAGTGGGACGACAGGATCCTTGTTGCCGTTTGAGTTGCACCTTTGCACGATATGTTTTGTTGAGTGGTGCTGCACGATACACCTAGTGCACAATGCATCGTTGCATGATATCTCTCTGGCTGAGCTGCATGTTATGCTGGTGGTTGTTTTGCCTTAGTTGCCCGTTAGTAGTTGGTTGCACGACACGCCTGGCTCAAGTGCCCATTACACCTTTAATGATATAGAGCTCAGTGGCTATCTTTGTGTTGGGCATCATGGTGTGGTAGTAACCCTAGCTATTGCACATGGACGCACGTTACACCTGTTGCTCGACGCCTGCTCAGCTGCACGATAGGTTCTGTGGGTGCACGAAACAGCATTGCACGATACACCCTAGGTTCTGCTCGTTATCCTTTCTGGTTTGTTTGACCGTTGTGTGGTTTGTGTGTTGGGTGATATGGGAGAGTACCCTACCCGATGCTATCTTCTAGTGAGGGTCTTGTTCATGCAATCACGTTTGGTTTATAATGGTGACCACTGATATGTTTGAGATAGTAGATTACATCTATGTATCTTGAAATGACTTTACATGTGCTTATGATCATCTGGAATGATATGTATAATGTTGAGTAAATGATAAGCATATAAGATGCTTTCCATGATGATATGACCTATGTCTATGGTCACAAGTTGAGGCATGAATGATAAAGCACATAATAATCAATGTTGCCCTATGTTGAGAATATCATCCTTCTGTTAATCCATGATGATTGTGTATACTAACCATGCAGGTGTTTCATACAGATGCATAGCCAGGTAAAGGGCTATGAGGTATATATGTTTGAGTAACACCGCTTTGATGGTTACTCTTGATGATGAGATAACATGCATGACGTGTTTTGGTCTGAGGACCTGAGTTGGCTAAAAGTGCCTAAATGAGGTGTTATCCTCTGATGATGACTTGGGATTGCTATCCCATGGTGATGATGTAAGCCTTGAGAGGAAGTGGCACTATGTGATGAAGGATTGAGATCCCATGGCAATGTGATGATCCTTGTGATGGATCTAGATGATTGGCAAGAGGCCAAGTGGTAACATGTAAGGTTGGATCCTGGTGATGGATCAGGATGATGTTGATGACAGTAAAATCATGATATTGAGTTTCATGTTGTTTATTCTTGTTCTTATTTGCATGTTATACAACTTGGCTGAATCTTGCAATCCACTTAAAATATACTAACTAATCACAGTGGAACATATCATGTATTTTGCCCTGGCCATAGATCCATCATCGTCAGGAGATGGTGATGGTAAAACGGGTTCTCCTGCGGGTTAACTTGGAGCACATATTGTTGAATATGCGAGGTTTCTCCTAGCCTAAAATAGAGAGGACGCGAGTGCAGTTGCGGTTGTAGACTCGGGATATATATATAGAGCATGGTGAACAGGCCCATGGCTCAGTGTGATAGAGCATGAATGTGTTCATGGCTTAGAGCACGGTGAATAGGCCCGTGGCTCAGATATACTAGCGCTGAGACCTGTACCGAGGCAGGCTAGAGGATGGATAGCCTATGGAGCTGACCCTGTGGCTGAGGCCACTTAAGCATGAGACTGCAGTCCTTCTTGTGTTGTACTCGTGCACTGACCATGAGGTGGGAGGTCGTGGAGTCCGGCTCTTCCATTGACCTTGTTTGGCACTGGCTTGGGTTTCGCAACCTAAGGTTGGATCTGAACGGTACGGCTCACTTCCTTAGGGCATAATAATATGTAATCCAGCCGTATAGTATTTATTGCTTAAGGCAAAATACAGAACATTGATTGAGGCCTTGTTTGTGTAGTTGATCCTGTTATACTTGCAGTTACTTATACATTCCTTATGTTATGTGGTAAGATCTTATAAATCTTATCTTGTTAATCATGTTCCATAAAGAGATATGTGGTTATATGCCTTCCGTACATCTGGTAAGCTTGATGGTATGAATAGCTTTGTTATATAGACTGCTCTTGTTCTATCCTCTATCAGTTATCTGCTACTTTCACTTTAATCTTCCTTTGGTTTTATGGTTTCGGTGGGGAGTTATGTATCTCGCTGGGACTGTGTGTCTCAGCCCGCTGGTTTACACCCTTTTTAGGTGTTCGAGCTAGACGTGGTGGTGGTCGCGGGGTTGCGGCCGAGTAGCAAGAAGAGCAGTAGAAGGCAAGAGATGGGCATGCTGCTGTTTTGGTCATTTTGTAGTAGAGTCTTAGAGTCATCCATGTACTCTTAGGTCCTTGGGGGTGTTTCGACGTTGTTTCACAATGAATAGCTGATGATGTTTTGTATATTCTGTTGTTGGCCGGATGCGGGCCATTCTGTATGTAATAACAGGCAATGAACTCATGTGGTAGTTAGATAGATGATATCCTAAGCTATGGACACGTGTCAAGATCTTGTATATGTTTATATAACCTATTTCCTTTCAAGATGAAGATCTGAATGTAATAGTTTCTTGGTTTATCTGCTTTCCGCAATCGGTTTTAATTAACCCGTGTTTTGGTAATCTGTGATTTATGGTGTTTTCTGCACGTTTTCGTGTAACACCTCGCCGTCTGTGTGATAGCGGGATGTGTTGCCACAGTGACTTTGTTGAACTGTCGGTAATCTATGCATAGCCGCATCGACCCATCCTTCTTCTTAACGAACAACACTAGAGCACCCCAAGGCGACGTGCTCGGTTGGATGAAACCTTTCTTCAACAACTCCTGTAACTTCTTTTTCAACTCTACCATCTCTGCTGGAGCCATCCTATATGGTGTCTGTGCAACTGGCTGTGTTCCTGGTATCAGACTGATCTCGAAATAAATCTCTCGAGGTGGGGGAACACCGGGGAACTCATCAGAAAACACATCCGCTAACTCTTGGATAAATGTTACCCCCTCGAGGCTAGGACCTTTAGCCTTAATATCCACAATGTGAGCCAAAAATGCCTTACAACCTTGCCGCAACAACTTTTCTGCCACCATCGCTGACACTAGACATGTCGGAAGAATCTTCATTTCTCCTTGGAAGATCCACTTCTCTCCATCTTCATCAAACACTATCTGTTTGGAACCACAGTCCAACACAGCCTTATACTTCTCTAAAGTATCCATTCCAAGGATCACATCGAATCCATGCATATCAAGAGGTATAAGATCCACTTGTATATTGTGTCCCGAAAAAGATAGAACACAGGATGGACACACTTCTCGAAGTATCGAGGAACCATCAAGAGGGGTTTCTAACAACATGCTATTTTTCTTACAACTAACAGGTAAAGGACAACTATCAAGCAGACTACGTGCGATAAAAGAGTGTGTAGCACCCAGGTCAACCAAAATGGATATAAAGCAAGAAGAAGACAAATCAGAATGAAATAACTCCATCTGACCTGTCACCACTCGCGGGTTGACTATCGCCTCCGGCTAACTCATAGCATAGAATCGAGTCGTTGCTTGTTGTCCACGTCCTCTGCTTCCTTGAGCAGACGATCCCACTTGCGACGCTTGACCGCGTCCTCACCCTCTGCTAGCACTCGGTTTTTGTCTGTCTAATCCTTGTTGATTCTGTCTTTGCTATTGTGTTACTTCAACATCTCTCTTTGGGCAGTTTGACCTCAAGTGCCCAGTCTGTCCACAGTGGTAACATGACCTGACTTCTGTCTACGGTCTAGATGGCTTTCTTACTGCCATAGAAGTTGTACTATGTGCCTTCAATGGTGAAGAAACATGACCTCTTCCCTTACTCAGAGACCACTGTGACGATGCACTAGAACCTCTCATCATGGAAGGTGTTGAAAACCTTGACTTCTTGAAGCCACCAAATCTTTGTCCCTGGAACTGAGCAGGCCTTTTCCTGGTCATGGACTCCCTTTTCTCCTTAACAGATCGTTCAATCCTACGGACGGACTCCACAAACATGGAAAACCGCTCCCGATTCTCTAAAGCAGCAGCAGGTGTCAACAGTTCAGCACTCAAACCTTTCTCGAACTGCCTGATCCGCTCATCATCTATCACTGCCATGTGAGGACAAAACCTCAACAAGTCCATGAACTTGGCATCATACTCAGTGATGCTCATAGATCCTTGGCGTAGACACTTGAACTGGTTGATCTTCTCATCCAGATATGTCTTCAGAAAGTATTTGCTGACGAACTCTTGCCGGAAGATCTCCCAACCGATCTCCTCACCGGGTCGCTTCTCCTCCTCGATGGCCCACCAGTGGCCAGCACTGCCCTTCAGAAGGTAGACAGCATGCTTGACTTTGTCTGCTTCGGGGATGTTGAGGATCTAGAAGGCCTTCTCAAGACCTGTCAGCCACAGATCTACATCTGTTGGATCAGCCATCTCAACATAATCCGAAGCTCTGACTCGGTGAAGCCGCTCAAAGGTCTTCCCAATACCCGATGCTTCACCATGGGGAGCATGTGCTCTTGGCTGAGGTAATGGCAACCTTTCCACCATGTGATTCATTGTAGCCATCATCTGCCCCATCAGCTGTTGGTAGGTAGGGTTTTCAAGAATGGCTGGGTCAAGTTGGGGGACCTCAGGCACCCAATCTCCATGTGCCTGTCCTCCTACTCCATAAACTAATGTAGCATCGCTGCTCTCGGCAACATGTTCTTCATGGTTTCTAGACATCTTTAAGCTTTATCTTCTGCTGAGAGCAGAAGGTTATTGTAAGAAAATTTGGGAAACTCACAAGAACATACACAAACCTAGTCCTAGATGCCTATAGACTCAGCGAACCTAGAGCTCTGATACCAAACCAACTATGACACCCCACCATCACATAGACAACGAGATTACACGCGAAAACGTGCGGAACCATATATTACCGAAAACACGGGTTAATTAAAACTGATTGCGGAAACATACGTACAAAACATTTGCAACCATGCCCTACAAGAAGATCAGGTCATATATAGATATATTCAAGGTCACCTGCTAGATATGTTCACATCTTAAAGCCACCCATTGTCGCAATAGTGCATATTAGTTCATCACATGTTTATACATACATAACAGGCCACGTACGGCCAGCAGCAGGATATACAAAAATTACAGTAGCTAAACATCGTGAAACGTCGTCAAACACCTCTAAGGACCTGAGAGTACAGGGATGACTCTAGGACTCTACTAAAAAACCACCAAAATAGTAGCATGTCCATCTCTTTCCTTCTACTGCTCTTCTTACTGCTTAGCTGTAGCCTCACGACCACCACCACGTCTAGAGCGATCACCTAAAAAGGGTGTAAACCAGCGGGGTGAGACACACAATCCCAACGAGAAACATAACTCCCCGCCGCAACTATAAAACCTCAAAGGTTAAAGAAGATAACAGCAAATAAATGATAAAGCATATAACAAGAGTAGCATACTGAGCAAAGCTATTATTACCATCAAGCTTACCAAGATATCTGGGAGGCATATAACTAAGTATTTCTTTATGGAACATGATTGACAAAATAAGCTTTATAAGAACTTATCACAAAATATACGGATCGTACACATATCTGTAAGGTGTAACTAGATTAGCTATATAAGCAAGGACTCAATCAATGTTCCATGTTTTGCTCTAAGCAAGATATACTTATTCGGCTGGATTACGTTTTATTATGCCCTGAGGAAGTGAGCCTTCCCTGCTCAAATCCAACCATTGGCTGCGAAGCCCAATCTGGTGCCATACAAGGTCTAAGGAGATCCGGACTCCATGACCTCACCTTCTCATGGTCAGTACACAAATCATCAAGCAAGACCGCAGTCTTATGCTTATAGGCCTCAACCTCTGGGTTAGCTCCACAAGCTACCCATCTCTAGATCACCTCATCATAGGTGCTAGTACATACGTCTGAGCCATGAACGCATCATGCTCATCATCACATATCCGGAGCCATGGGTATGTTCACTATGCTCCATAAATCTCGAGTCTACAACCACAGTTGCACTCAACCCTCCTATTTTAGGCTAGGGGAAACCTCGCATATTCAACAATATGTGCTCCAGGTAATCCCGTAGGATAAACTTGTTTCACCATCACCAATTACTGACGGTAATGGGTCTATGGCCAGGGCAAACTACATGATATGTTCATCTGTAATTGATTAGTATATTTTAAGCCAATTGTTGAGGCAAAATAAGGTACAAACATAGCCTTATAGAATTACATCATTATTTCCATCAACATACTGTCCCGGGACCTCAATCCCTCATGATATCAACCATTTCCTCTCAAGGCATCACAAACATGCATTAGCATTCTGGGAACACATCCCTTATCTCATCATTATAGGATAACACCTCAACTAGGCACTCATCCTTATATCAAGTCCTCAGACCTATCAACTTGTTACTTTATTAACAAGGATTATCATCACATTGTGCTAGTCAAAGCACATATATCTCATAGCTCTTACCAGGATATGAATCCACATGAAATACCTACATGGTTAGTATACACATTCATAGTGATTACTGAAACCATCATGGATTAATAGAATGATCATGCTATCAAGTGTAAAGAAGCATCCGTGAGTATATCACACAAGCTTTATTATTCATAGTATTATTATTAGTCATGGGCATATGTTATTCCTTATACTTGTGATCATATGCATGTATTATATCAACATGTGAAGCAACATCTTAAGCTTCCAAGCTTCCTGGTTCACAACCTTATCATTATATCTCATCATCATATTTGCAGGATGCAAGGTGATTACATTATGTCACTTGCGTTATCATTATTAAAAGAGAACCATCGACTATATACATTCCGGGTTATCAGAACCCTCACCAAAACTCCTTGCAACCCTCACTACAGGTATGGCGAGCAGTGCCAACCCTCACCAAAGGGTGTACCGGCTAGGGTTCCAACCCTAAAGCAACTCACCATTAAACAACCAACTTCAACACCAACTATCGTGCAACAAGGACTCACCAACTCATAGTGTTGGGTAGAGTGTATCGTGCATCAACAAATGATATCATCCCAAGACCTATCGTGCACCAAACTAGGGTTAGGGTTAGGTTCCACTATCGGCTAACCATCAGCAAAGACCATATCGACCCAAGGGTATCGCCCAAGGCGCCCCAACGTCCAACCTATTCATATCATCCAAGAGGCCTTCAAGGATAATGACCAAGGCCACCTAAAGACAAGGGAGTGCATCGAGCACCTTCTCTATAGGGTGTGTCGTCCGAGACTTAACCCTAAGGAGGGTATCGAGAAACATCTCATCAAGGGTGTATCGCCCACCCAACAACTCCACTAAGGGTATCGTCCAAGGGACCATGACAGGCACCAACTAAGTTTCCACTTAGGTATATCAGCCAGGGATACAAGGATCACCCAAGCAAGCTTATCTACCAAGGGTCACACCTCAAGAACGTATCATGCATTAAGGGTAGACAACTCATGTCTCCTAGAGTAGCACTAACTCCCAAGCTTGGGTTGAGGCTTCATGTCGACCAAGATGCCCATCCAAGGGTTTAGCAACCATCTCGCCCAAACCCTAACTCTAGGGTGGATAAGGGATATCGGGCACCAAGGAAAACCTATCTCACAAGGGTGTATCGGGCAGGGCACTCAACAACCCATAATTCCCAAGCACACAAGGGTATCGGCCAAAGGTACAACCCAAGACAAGAAGGTTATCGGGCATCACTAACCCCAAAACCATATCATGCAAGACACAACCCAACAAGGTCGTCTTCAACCTCAAACACAAGGGCACCAAACCCTAATTGATCAAGAAGGTCGGATCACCTCTCAACAACCAAGAGAGGGGTGTTGTACAACCTCTTTCACAAATTGGGCAACCATAAGGATCCAACCTCAACCTAGGTCATAAAAAGCTCACCTCTCAAATCCATGGTGAGAGGAGAGTATTGCCCAAGCAACTAGAATATAAGCTCACCTCTCAACTTAAACGAGAGAGGGGTATTGCCCACATTACTAGAGCTCAAACTCACCTCTCTATACCAAGGAGATAAAGGAGTGTTGATCAACAAGGAAACCCTAAACCATGGTTCGGCCTACTAGGTGTAAAGGCATATAAACCATCAATAGCGACAACAAAGTCATGCTCATTATATCCATAAGATCAACAACATGTTCTAGAGCAAGAAACATACATGCATGGCCGGTTGTCAACATATATGAAACATGCAACATAGAGAAAACAATATAGCTAGGGTTAGAAGTTATGTAACCCGCCTTAAGCAAGCTCCAAGCTCCTAACACCAAGCTTCCAAGCTCAAGCACCACCACAAGAAGGAGAACAAAGCACTCTAGGGTTCGACCACCACTAGAGGAAGAAGAAAACTCCAAGGAGAAGGATCGGCCACCAAGCTTTGCAAAGGAAGAGTGTCATCTACCAAGGAAGAGAGAAACCAAGGAACTAAAGAGATCCTTAGTAAGAGAAAGAAGGTACATATATAGGAGAGGGTGGAGGAGAAACCAAGGTAAGACAAGGCAAGGTGTCGCCCACCTAGGAACACTTGTCCATGGGCAATGCCACCTCCTTATCTCGCCTTATACACATGTCCAAGGCCATTACCACATGCAAGCATCATGCACCAAGTGTCCACTAGTGGTGACACAAACGAGGTCAAAGGGTCAAAGGGGTCCATGGCCGATACACCCCATCTCCATGCCTGACACACCTCCCAGGAGACACACTTATGTCCGATACAAGGCACTCTAGCCCGACACAAGGTCCAACAAGGTAAGGGCAAGGCCCAAGCAAGGCAAAACAAGGCCCAACAAAGCCAAGCAACGAGCCCAACCCTTCTTCTCAACACTAGAGGAAGCAAGGAGAGAGAAGAACACTTCTCAAGGTGACAACTTACCCATCAACCCTAGACTTGGGTAAATTGCAAGTAGCACCTCCACACTCAACAAGCACAAGCAAACCCTAATCACCACTAAAGGTGATTAGCAAGCAACTAAACACCAGGGTTAGGCAAAACAAATAGGATAAACCCAAAATGGAGGTCAGGGTCCTTACAACAATACTCCCATGCACCTGACTAGATCATGTCTATCCTTGAAACCTAGGTGCTCCCTATAATGAACCACACTCAAACAAAAGCTTCTATGCATACATTGCAACAAACTAGACATACCTATCAACCAAAGACAAAGAAAAATGAGATACTTGATAATAATACAATACTCCATTTCATCTGACTAGATCATGACTATCCTTGCAACCTAGGGGCTCCTTATAATGAATCACACGTTAAACAAAAATGTCTGAGTATACCATTGTGGAAAACTAGACATATCTCATCACTTAAAAATAAATAATTAATAAGATACTTAATAATAATACACTACTCCCATGCACCTTATGTCCATCCTTGAAACCTAGAGGCTCCCCACAATTAACATCACATCGGAAAAAAGCATATGAGCACACCTTAAAGTAACTTGGACATACCTCATCACCTAAAAACAAACAGTTAATAAGACACTTCATATTAATACAACTCTCCCTTGCACCTGACTAGATCATGTCTATCGTTGAAGGCTAGGGAATCCCTATAATGAACCGCACACTGAAAAAAATGTATGAGCATCCCCTATGAAAAATTAGGCATACCTCATCAGCTAAAAACAAAAAATAAATAAGATACTTGATGATATTACAATAATCCCATGCACCTGACTAGATCATATATACACTTGAGATTGAGTTCCTCCCTTCGATGAACTGCATGTTGAGCAAAAGCATCTGAGCATGCCTTATGGAAAATTGGATATATCTAATCAACTAAAAGAAAGAACTAATTAAATACTTTCCTAATAATATAATACTTTCCTGCACCAAATTGGATCATGTTTATCCTTTGAATCTAAGGTCTCCCTTCAATGAATCACACACTAAGAAAAAGTTTCCAAGCACATTTACACCCAGATCACGATCGTTCCAACAATACCTTAGTGCCCACTAGAACTCTACCCTGAGGAGGAAGAGGTGGGCAGGGGGGATTTTTTGACTGCCCATGTGTTAATGTATAGGTATCCTCACTTTAATATGTATATGTACTCAATGTATTAGAATTGGTTATGTGTATAAAAATATGTTATATAAAGAAAAAGGAATGAAAATTTTCAATCTTATGTCTCTTTGGTATAAGTTTTGTCATTTTTTTGCTGAACAATGTAAGGAGATATGAGTAAGATGTCATAACATGGCTTAACACATAAAGAATTGTAAAAATTATAAAAAACACAATGAATTAGTAATGTACAATTTTATATTAGGTTTATTTTTTTAATTTTGATACATCATTAATCCATACTATTTTTTCAGTTATGTTATAAAAGGTGAAGAGATGTAAATATTGGAATTTGTTATTTTTTATTATTGTATGAGGATAAGTGTGACAATATATGAAATAGATTTTACAATGTGGGTTTATGCATAGAAAAATTTAAAAATTATGAAAAACTTATTCAATTAGTATCATGTTATTTTATACCACATCAAATTGTTGATCACTTGTAGCATTCTAATGAACATTAATGAGTGTTGTTCTGGGGTTGAGTAATAAATTTTGAAATTATTACATTATGAATAATCAATATTTTTAATTACACTCACAAAGCAAAAATCCTTTATGAAATGTGAAAAAATATATCAAGATTTATGGTTTCATTTAATATTGCCTTAGAAGTATATTAAAGGATGGGATAATTATATATAATAACTTTATTAACTTATTACACAAACATAAAGAAATACTAACTTGTCTGACTAAACACACTATGCTAAATAATTATAGATCTAGCTGTTTAAATGATTGGTACTGGTTGAATAGAATTAAGTAATATTTTCATACTTCACAACAAATATGCAAAATATAATTGTATGCATGTCACATGTTATATCTAGCTTAGAAGTGGAGGGAAATGAGAAAAATATATTGATTTGTTTGTCAGAATGATAATAAACATAAGTTGTTGGATTGTATGTGATTGAGCGATAGAATTTATTACAATAGTTGCATGTTTACAGTAGGGAAGCCCACTAGCAGACTTCTCAAATAGAAGAATGTGTTGCACTAAGATAAAAAGTGCATATATGGTCCGGCCATAGTAGCCCGGGTGGTAAGAGCTCGGTAAGTCCCAATGAAGGACCCGGGTTCGAACCTCACTGAAGGCACTTTGTGAACGACAATCCACGTTGATTAGGTGCAGGGGGTGACCAGACCACACCCTCTCATGCCTCGAGAGTTTACCATGTCAGCTTCGCCCCGGGTGGGTTCTCTCAGTCATTAAAAAAATTGCATATATGGGATGCTATGCATATTCCCTTAGTGCAGGTATAGAAGTTGGTGGAGTAGGTGTTGTACAAATAATTTCTCTTCTCTTCTCTCCTATCCATCATTAGATGAGATTTGAAGCAAGCTTGGGTTCCAATCACTGCCTCCTCATTACAAATTTCACTTTTCACCTCTACAACCTCATGTTCTTCATTGGTCCTGCTTTGATTATGCAGCAAGGAGAGACCCAACAAAAACACGAACCAATCATTCCAACACACACACTTTTGTTTACGACACCACAACCTACTCTCTTGGATGCTTTTGTAGAATCTAAATACCTTTAAACACGGTTGCGAGAATACTCAATGATGTGGTTTCTTCTTTCATAAGTGTTGTATTGATGGTTAACATGCTTACATGAGTTGGGATTTGGTGAAGAAAATTGTAGGTTCAACTGAACTAGAAATTTTAGGGTGAATGACTCTTTTCAACGTGTTAATTTTATTATTATAAAATATGCTAAATCAAAATTTTCTTCTTGACCATGATCAATTTTGCAAACACTCACAAACTACTTTATGTATAACATTCTTATTGAACTTAACTCCCATGCCCTCAACAATTGTTCCAAAAAGGGCACTTGATATAGCATGTTGGGCCTTAACAAGGATGGTATCACAACTAAGGTTGAAAGCAGCAAATATAACATGAAGATAAATCTAAAGCTTTGTCAAAACTCTATGTTGTCGATCCCACTACCTTGCAAAATATGATCTAGAAGCATCCATGATAGATATATGGAAATCATAAAAGCATATGAGGAAGCACCTACTACTAAGTACAACCCCAATCCACTTATTCAAATAAATAGTGAATCGACTCCCCCATTGAAGGTCCATGAATAAAGAACCCTTGCAAACCACAATGTCATCAATACAAATTTGTAAGCCTTTATCAAACAACAAAGATGCCTCCTCTTTTGTCAAAACACCCTTTTCACACTACGTAACTTTACCTCTACATTACTGGATACATCAGAATTAATACATTTTTTAGCTATAATGGATCTTATCATGGCATTGGTTGTCGTTGAAAATGAAATTACATGTGGTAGAATCCATTATATATAGATAAGCAATGATGTATGTCAATGGATGTTGATGAGGAAAAAACTCAATTATGGCTTTTCATATAGCATTAATTTATGATGATAAACCATCAATACAAACATCCCACTGACATCCTATGAAATAAATTTTCCCTCAATTCTACAACCAAATGAGACATAATAGCATCATTGTTAATTGATAAGTAATGATGAACCTCATTGGATTAAATCCTATGTATCACTTCATATAGCATCATCTTTAATTGGGAAAATGATGCTACATGTATCTAACTAGTAACCCATGATATAATTTTCCCCTCCAATCTCAAAATAGTGAATTATCATGGTGTCAAGTTTTGGAGTTAGGAGTCGCTAGTTGTCTCTTGATTAAAACTAGGGGTATCACACCCTAGTGTCGGTTTCTAGTACATAAACAATGTTATCAGCACTTAACCTAGCATTAATTACAGATGAACAATTGACATTATATTAAAAATTGGGATATCACTTCCCTACGATGTCTTTTTTGGGAAAAACATATGTGTTCCTACTAATACACATAAAATAAGATTTTCCCCATTCTTCCATACTCATTAAATCCTCCTGCAAAATCCAACCACAAAAACCTTCTCTCATCATTCATGCACCTACCTCAACCACACACTATCCGTGGTACCTCTGTTGTTGTCATTGGTGGTTGTTGTGACCACCATTTTGCTAGCTGACACCTACCCATGCTAGTTGTTGCTACTGTCTCCACCATCCCTACATTCATCGACCAATTGTCCTTATAGATTCTACCACTATTGTTCCTACTTCCACCTATCAGCCATCCTTTTTGCTTCGGTTGTCTTCATCCCTATTCACCGATTGGACATCATTATTTCATCCACTGCCACTGTCATTGCTCCAATTTCCACCAAGCTTCTATCTTAAGACGGCTTGAGGTGCTTTTTCTCCTTATTACCCTAACCCACCCTTTCCTTAATTTTTTTAGGAAAATGTATATGGAGATTTATTTAGTTAAATAGAATCTCCTTTAACATATGTCTAGGTCCTCCTATTTGTGGTACATAAGAAAATAGAATCCTTCTTGTTTGATTTGTTGATCTTGAACAATATATAACATTACTACCTAATTAGAAATTATTTATAATTGTTGAAATATAATTACATAAAATTATGAATATTGTCTAGCTCTTCTGTAGATGGAATATGATAGGTATCGTGTCTTGCTTATCTAAAAAATAAAAAATATGTTATTTATCTTAGTGCATATTTGATAAGCAAATTATGATGAATGTCCCTTTATCATCTTTGTGTTGATTGTCTTATCTATTTTTAGTAATGTGAACATTGTATAAATTAGACTATGACTTAGTAGTAGAATATTTCTCATCTTCATTTAAGTATTTTTCTAGTATAAGGAAGAACCTAAATGTCCTTTAATACAAAATTTTAGTTTTTAATGAGTTGCTCTTTTTAATTTTGGGTAAATAAATATTATGTAGTTCTATGTTTTAGCTTATAATTTCAATTTAAGGAATTTCCGTCAATACAAAAGATGTCTTTGACATGTTCTTTCTTAGTAATAAGTAGTGGTAATTGTCAGTGATTAGTCCAAGCTTAATGATTATGTATTATATTGTGCCATTTTGTAGAACATGAATGGGACATTTATTAAATTCACAATTATAAAGTAATTATAACTCTATACACATCAAAACATTAATTAATATAAATTCATAATGATATATCTACTTAGTCAACTATCTTATTTATTAAATTTATAGAGGTGTAAAGCATTTCATGAAAAAGGATGACATATACATAAAAAGTGAACTCATCAAATTGAAAGAACATCAAGCCAGTTTGATGGTTATAAACACTAATGTCAACTATGTTTGTTGTTATTATTAACTTTTCATATAACCCTTGATTTGTTATGTTCTATCAAAAATAATGGTTGAGAATGTAGATACTATGCTATGAAATGTGTGGAAGTCATTTCCAAGATAGTGTCAAAGGACATCCCTAAGTATAGCACATAGTAATGAGTAATACCATAAGTTTAAATGTATAATTTTGATTGTAATCATACTTTATATATTAAAATATACTTATAAACATTTTTATTGCATGCATTTGAAATTCTGACATACTCACTAAGATTCAAAATGTGCTTCACAGAGATTGGGCAGATTGTTTTATAATAGAAATTGACTTTGTGATTAAGTAGTTCAAATTCTGAGTTTTGATATTATAAATTTTTATATTATCATACTTTGTACATATTTCTCATGATTAGTGCCCTAATAGGTGTTCTTGAAGATACAACTCATGCATACATGTTGTGGTGTTGTACATCTAAAATAAATTCTAGAAGAGTTTTTTGTGACAGATATCTCATCAAGCAATGTGATTAGTGCCTTCACTATCATGTAAAATGAATATAGGAGACATGCTGAGTTGTTGTTTGGCCCAACGAGATTTTTTGTAAACAAGTATCACATGGGTGTTTTTCGCATTAGTTTGGGACTTATGCCTTCCCTTAAATTTTTCAAGGAAAACACCTATGTGCCAATTCTTTTATGATTCCCAATTTTCACTTGTAATTATGTCTGAGGTGTATTTCCTAATAATTTGTATTGAGGTGGATTAATTTAATGGAAATGAAAATTAAGAGGTGTCATTAATTGTGTCGCAATGAATGTGGGTTGTACATATGAACTAATGCAAAGACAAAAAAAGGTTATTGAGAAACCAACATGTAAGGAGTGGGACCCGAGAGGGGATCCAATCCTTACTTAATTTGAGAATAAAGCCATATATTCAAAACACACTTGGAAGGTGCGTTGAAATAGATGTATTTTTTCTCTCATATGATGATATACAAAGACCAAAGTATAGCAGCAAAATAAAACTTTATGACTATATTCAATTTAAACATGATTATAATGTATTCTCCCATTAAGGGGCTTATATGAAAGTTACAACATCACCAGGTGATAAGTAGAGAGATATCCAGTTATTTTAAGTTTATATCCCAAGTGCTCCACCTAGAAGGTCCATGTCACATAGTCCAGTCTTCCAAGTCTTACACCTGGGGTTGGATGCATACCCCAACACAAGGAGAAAAAGTAGAAGAAATCAGCATAAAGGCTGGTATGTGCATAGTAAATATGGATTGAGAAACTTAAGAAAAAAGTACATCAAATGTAACAAAGCTTCCCATAGAAGAGGTAAGAACCACCCAATAGGGTATCCAATAATATGAATTTCAAATACAAGGATAATCACAGTTATAGATTGCTTGCCTTAAAATAATATCACATATATAAGCAGTGCATAAAACTATAGAGACTAAAGTTATTTCAAGTAGGACTGAGACACCATAAGAACTCGGCCTAAAAATAAATATTGGGTGGATATAGCACACCTTGGGCGGAGATAGTGCACCCCTATATAAACGAACGGAAAAGCACACTTGGGGCGGAGAAAATGTGCCCTATATATATGGCGTACACATGTGCCGCTACAAGAAATAAAATTAGTCTAAGCATGCACTTAAATAGATAAAGGCAAGTTAAAGTTTAGTCAAACTGAAACAATAGAATGCTAACATCCAACAGTTATCATATGGGATCAGAGGACACATAACCAAATATATTTTCATGTCAACATATAAGATGCAACATAAGATCATAAAGTCCATCACAAGAAGGTTAGAGCATCAAATACTCAACTTAGAGTTTTCACATGGAATAAAATGAACAAGATATATAAGAGTCCAATAAGAATATCCATCAAATTAGGTAATCAGGATCAATAAAATAATATAAGTATTCCAATGAGGCAAATTTTCAAGTGAGATAAAATAGTGTGCCAGGCAGATGTCTAAAGGACGAAGACAGAGATATAAAAAGTGGATGATTTTTCAATTTAAAATAATAGGGAATGCAACATACCTCATATCAAGTCTACAAATTTCCAAGGTTAAAATTGTAATTCCATCTTAGTCCACAATCAACCTATTAAAGGGATAAATAAGAGGGTTGGGTTTACATTAACTATATACACCCTAAAAAACTCCTTTTTACTTTTATTGAACTATGTTAGAAAATAATGTGATGTTCTAAATCATATTTTTGGGAGTATTTTATTTTATTTTTTATACTTACAGATTTATTAGTTATGAATTCTATAATTTTTAACCAATCAAGAAAAACTATTAAAACACATATATTTATTATATTTGAATAGTTATAAAACTTATACCATTGGATAGAGAAAAATCCCACGATCCTAAATCATATTTTAGTTTATTTTCTTGAGTTACCAAAATTTAGTTACAACTTTTTCAAAAAAATAGCATTAACTTATTTATTACATAAAATTGGTTGGTGGATTACGAATATGCCCCCACATAAGTTATTATAGTCTTACCACGCGACATAACAAATCACTTACGCGGTTGGATTCATTAAACCAAGCAAAACGACCCGAATGCCCTCAGGCCTCAAGATAAATGAAATTAGTGAAGAGGGGCAAACACGGGAAAACAAGTCATTGTTGCTTCTGTTCTAAAATGAGGAATACATCTCGATTAGAGGTTCACATTGGAATACATCTACAGATTCAATCATCAATCAAAATATGTGGTATCATCGATCATGTTCCTCACGCCTCGTCGAACATGGTCTGCCAACAAAAACCCTTCAAAAACCACATGTACACCAATACTCATCCTCCTCTACAAACGAACAGGAGGAGAAAATGACACATGAACCAATCTAGGGAAATAGGCCAAGAAAGGGACAGCCGTGAGTTAGCAGTGGATGTGCGGATCTAGGGAACTAGAAATGACCAACGAAGCACAACTAAAACTCAAGAATAACACTCCAGATCAAAACCACGAGAAAGAGGGGAACTCGACCCTCCAGTTCTGGGACAAAATTGGGGGTCTCAGAATCTTTGTGGAGTATACCTGAGAGATTTTGGGCCTCCTTTAGGCGAGCTACGACGAGATTCTCGTTTCTGAGCTCTAGGATCTCACACAAACCACTGCATGTAGGGGGATATAGATGCAGGGCTAAAGAGGTGCAAATGATCACTTGGAATCGATCATAAGACTTCAATGAAGGTGGATGAAGAGCTATTTATACATGTAATGGGTTGAAGAGGCAAAAATATAAGATGAACATAAAAAATAGAGGAAGTGGAGAAAATTCCTTGTCAACTGGGGTGTGGATACCACAAAACCCTAGAAATTTTAGCATCGCCTGATGCGGAAAGATGCAAGGAGGGTGAGGGAGAGCAAATCAAGAAGAGATATTTAACTGGGAGAGAGAAACCATCCACATAAATCATAGAAAACTATTTGTCATGTTTCCATACTCAGTCCAAGGTAGAAGAAAAGGGCTATATCACTCGATCAGGATCCTACGACTGAGGAAAGGGTCGAAAAAAGGCAAATTATATGGGTTTCCAACTATAGAGTGTCATAGGAAAAGATAACAAAATCACAAATCTCATAGTATTTCCGGTTTTGCACTTGTCACCCTTTTCTTTCTTAAATTATTTAAGAATTCAATTAATGTTCAAACTAGGTGAAACTTGACACCTAGGATAATGTGAGGGTACAGAATCTAAATATGTGATCAATTTTTTCTTTTGAGATTGTTTATTAAATTGTTTAATATTTTAGACCTTGAGTTATATTCTCTCTCCTAATAAACCTAGGATAATTAAGATTATCCAATTAGTGTGAAGATTGGCACATAGACTAATTTGGTGGGTAGAATCCAAATTTAGATCTTCTTCACTTTTGAATATATTTAATAATTAACTTAAAATTTTTGATCTTATCCTATATTTTCTTTTTCTAAATGAAATCGGGAGAGTTATTATTGTTCAAATAATGTTAAACTTGGCACCCAAGCTAATTGGGACCCAAGGGAAATGATTTTGGAATTATATTTCACTTTTGGAACTTCCTTTTGTGTGTTATATCACCATTATGGTTTCAATCATTTATTTATGTATATAGTATTGATCATACCCTTTTTCATTAATAATTTTGAATTTGAGTCCCATCAAATTTCACATTGTTACCAAGAGAGTCATCTTTTATTATCAGGCATAAAAACCTATATATTCCTTATTTATCTCATTAAATTGATTAAAACTATATTTGTTTGGGTAATGCAACATTATTCACAATTATGGACATGTAAATTCACATTGTTCTTCTAATACATGTTCTAAGCATATTATTTCTCTTAACAACACATCTTAGTCAATATTATCTCATGTGACATATTTTATGTATTCTTTACTGGTCATTTAGTTACTATTAGAGTATTATGTAATATTTATTTACAAGCCTATTCATGTTTCAGTTAGGTATTTAATGCTATCCTTGTTTGGTTAAGCCTACGAAACCAATCTGCCTAGATTTATAATCCATGAGAATAGGATAAGATCCTAGATTTTGGGACATTACAATACTCCACCCCTTAAAAGGATTTCGTCTACAAAATCACATCATCTAAAACTTATCTACCAATCCTCTCTACCCCTTAAAAGTTTTAAACTAGTAAGACAAAATAAACAACATCAAGGCATTAGGGTTACTTATCTATCTTTTAGTTCTAAATATTTTAGGGGTATGCACCCAACCTACAGGTTCAACTCACCTAGGGTTGAGTTTTAGGTCCTTGTGTTACTAACCTATCAACCCTAAAGGTTCACATAAGAATCTAATAAGTCATAGGGTGTAAAAGGTAGGTAATCAAACCTTTATCATAAGACACACCATCCTAGTCGTTACTCCAAACATCAAAACTAGGGCTGAGATTTCCATTCAAACTAAACCTAGGGTTTATATATCAAACTTCATTCCTCTCTTACTTGTGACTCAATTTGAGAAACATCGATGAATCCCTAATTTTTTTACATACAGTGTAATGGAATATAATTTTTCATGAGGAGATCTATTCAAATTAAAGCAAAAGATGGATCTAAAATCAATCACGAGAAGTGAGTCACAAGGTACTCCATATATCATCTCCCTATCAACTACTCTCTCATCCTCAAGCCAAAAACCAACCTAAAGTTGAAACTCATAACTTCCAAAGGGATATATTACAACAACCTATGTATGATCTTAAGGGTCTCTCCTCACACTAGGGTTTTCTCATCAAGATTCTTATTGTGCAAATTATGATTCCAAATCATTCATTCATCACCACATAAACAACTTAGGTAATCTCTAGGGTTAACATATCTCTTAGAGGGTAACTATGTAAGGAAAGGATTCTAATTAGGGATACAAAATTGAAATAGTCAGAAATCTAACCACTATGGGCTCAGATTCCATCTTGTAAGGAGTGAGACCCGAGAGGGAATCCACACCCTACCTAATTTGAGAATAAACCCATCTATTTTGAGAATAAACCCATCTATTTCAAATACACTTCGAAGGTATTTTTCTCAAATGATGATATAAAAAGATCAAACTATAATAGCAGAATAAAATTTTATGACTATATTCAATTTAAAGATGATTACAAAATATCCTCCCATTAGTGGGCTTACATGAAAAAGTTACAACATCACGATGTAAGTAGAGGGATATCCAACTATCTCAAATTTATCTCCCAAGTGCTCCATCTAGTAGTTCCATGTCACCAAGTCCAATCTTCCAAGTCCTACACCTGGGGTTGGAAGCATACCCCAACACAAGGAGAAAAAGTAGAAGATATCAACATAAAGGTTGGTATGTGCATATTAAATATGGATTGAGAAACTTAAGGAAAAAGGACATCAAATGTAACAATGCTTCCCATAGAAGAGGTAAGAATCACCCAAGCAGGTATCAAAAGAATATGGACTTAAAATAAAATGACAATCAATACTAATAAATTTCTTGCCTTAGAACAATATCACAAATATAAGCAGTTCATGTAAACAACAGAAACTAAATATATTTAAAGCAGTGATGAGACACCATAGGATCTCAGCCTAAAAATAAATATTGGGTGGAGACAGCATACCTTGGGTGAAGATAGCACGTCGTTGTATTAAGAATGAGTAGAAAAGCACACTCGGGAGGAGAAAGACTGCCTTATATATATGGTTGTACACATGTACCACTACAAGAAATAAAATTAGTCTAAGCATTCTCTTAAATAGAGAAATACAAGTTAAAGTATAATCAAACTGAAACAATAGGATGAGAACATCCAACAGTTATGATGTGGGGTCAGAGGATCCATAACCAAAGATATTTTCATGTCCACACATAAGATGCAACATAGGATCATAAAGTCCATCATATGAATGTTAGAGCAAAAAATACTCTCAAGTTAGGGTTTCCACATGTAATAAAATGAACAAGATATATAATAGTCCAATAATAATATCCATCAAATTAGGTAGTTTGGATCAATAAAAGAATGTATTTCAATGAGGCAAATTCACAAGAGAGAGAAAATAGTGTGTATGACATATGTCCAAAGGGCCAAGAGAGAGATATAAAAAGTGGGTGATTGCTCAATATAGAACAATAGGGAATGCAACATACCTCATATAAAGTCTACACATGTCCGAGATCAAATCCCTAATTCCATCTCAGTCCACAAGCAACCTATTAAAGGCATATATAAGATTAGGGCTAGGTTTCCATTACTTACATAAACCCTAAAAATCACCTTTGTGCTTTTGTTGAACTAGTTTATCAAAACCATGTGATGTTGCAAATCATATTTTTGTAAGTGTCTAACATATTTTATTTTATTTTTTAACTTACATATTATTAATTATGCATTTTATATTTTTAACCAATTAGGAAAATCCATTCAAAACACCTATTTGTTATATTGGAGTTAGCTTGTAAAACTTATTCCATTAGATAGAGAAAATCACATGATTGTAAACCATATTTTAGTTTATTTTTTTGAGTTACCAACAATTAGTTATGAATTTCTGGAAAGAATATCATTAACTTGTTTATTATATAAAATCAGTTGGTGGATTACCAATATGCCCCCACATACTTCCCAATATAAAGTTAATTCTTTCCTATCCTTGCTCTTCTCAAATGTAACTCGAGGTTTCTCAATATTAATGTAAAAGTAGGATAGTTTACTTTCCTATTATGACGAAGAAGATGGTGTCTCAAAGATGAGCCGACCAGAAGGAGGACTAAGGAGGACCAGGTGGATGAGCCAAGCTGATTGGCTGGTGGACCCAACCGATCAGGTGGAGGAGCCAGCAGATGGTGGACTGACCAAACCAGACAACTGGTGAGACGACCAAACGACCGACTAGGAGGCGAGCCGATCAGTTCAAGGGTTGAACTGATCAACCCAGATTCACAAGAACGGATCTTCATCAACAACAAGTTTCTACATGTGATGTGGTCCTAGGATGTGGTAATTCCTTGTGGCTCTAAAGAATTACATTAGGCTGGTCATAACCATCACTTTCGTTTATTGCATATTTTCATTGTTGGATACAACATGATACATACTATATATGTGATGATTGGATAAAGTATATGTACTTATAAATACAAACTCCCTCAAATAAAAATTATATGAAGTCTTAGATGCTTTCCAACATGAACACACATGAAAATCTTGATTGACCAAGCATATGTTACACCTTCCCGTGGTGCTCCATCTATCTCGTGGAAGTGTGGTGGTAGATATGTAGGTTCTGCCTTTGTAGGGTGCATATCTATCGTGTTGGTTGTTGGGCCAGGCTTAAACTGGTGATTCTTAGAGCGTCTAAGCCCATAACCATGCATATGAGTATCACAAGAAGTTGCACATATCATCTATCTAGAATTGCATATGATGCAACTGGAAAAAAAATCCTATCTTGATAATTGATTGTATTTTGTGGTTTTGATTGGGCCAAAATTGAATTATCCTAGATTTGACCCACTAGAATATTGTACGCTGCTATATTCTGAATTGATATGTGAGGGCTATCAATTTGAAATAGAATATTTGGAGCAATAATAATCAAAGACCTAATTAATATCATAAAAATTTTCAAATCAAATCAAAAGTTTTTTGACAAATGCAAATTTTCTCTTGTAGAATCAAATGATGAACAAATCCATCTTGCGATCGGTCCTTAAGAAGGACAGACTTGACATGATGAATTTCCATGACTGATTTTGAACATTGAGAAGGGTTCTCAATGAAGAGTGCAAGTTCTATGTGCTTGATAAACAAGTGCCAAAAATACCTACTCCTGATTTACAATCTTACCGCATGACATGGAAAATCACTCGCGCAGTTGGATTCATTGAGCCAGGCGAAAAGACCAGAATACCTTCTCGCCTCAAGACAAAATAAATCAGCAAAAGAGGGGCAAACACGAGAAAATAAGTCACTTTTCCTTCTATTTTAAACAATCAAGAAGACATCTCGATCAGATATTCACATCGGGGATACATTTGCAGATTCAATAAGCAAGAAAAAGATTTGGTATCTTCGGTCGTGTTCCTCATGCCTCACTGAACACGGTGAGCCAAAGAACACCTTTGGAAACCACATGTACACCAATACTCGTCCTACGCTAGGAACGAACATGAGGAGAAATTGACACATGAACCAATATACAAAAACCATCTAGGAGAGGATCAACAGTGAGTTAGAAGTGGTTGTGTAGATGTAGGGAATTGGAAAGGGACCAATGAAACACAAAAAAAACTGAAGAATAACACTCTGGCACAAAACCATGAGAAAGAGGGGATCTGAACCCCCTGATTCTGGGACAAAATTGGGGGTCTCACAAGCTCTGTGGAGTATGCCTGAGAGATTTTAGGCCTCCTTTAGGCGAAGCTACGGAAAGATCCTCATTGGTGAGATTTAGGATCACACACATACCATTGGATGTAGGTTAGATATGGGACAAAAGAGGTTCAAAGGATCACTAGGAATATATCATAGGGATTCATAGAAGATGGATGGAGAACTATTTATACATGTGAGGGGTTAAAGAGGCAAAAATCTAAGATGAACAAGGAAAATAGGGGAAGTGAGAAAATCCCTTATCGACTTGGTTGTGGAGACCACAAAACCCTAGAAATATTAGCATCCTCTGATGTGGAAAGACACAAGGAGAGTGAGGGAGAGAAAATCAGGAAGAGATATCTAACTGGGAGAGAGAAACCATCCACAGAAATCATAGAGAACTATTTATAATGTTTCCTTACCAGATCCAAGGTAGAAGAAAAGGGCAACATCGCCCGATCAAGATCATGTGTCTGGGAGAGGGCCAAAAAAGGTAAATTATCTGGGTTTCCAATTATACCATAACATAGGAAAAGGAAACAAAATCACAAACCTAATAATATTTCCAGTTTTACACTTGCCACCCTTTTTCTATATTAATTTATTTAAGGGTTCAATTAATGTTCAAACTAGGTGAAAGTTCACACCTAGGATAATGTGAGGGTATAGAATCCAAATATGTGATCAAATTTTCCTTTTGATATTGTTTATTGTATTATTTAATATTTAGAACCTTTAGTTATATTCTCTCTCCTAAATAAAACTAGGATATATAAGATTGTCCAAGTAATGTGAAAATTTGCTCATAGACTAATTTTGATGGATGAAATCCAAAATTTAGATCTTTTCCACTTTTGAATACATTTAGTTATCAACTTAATATTTTTGGCATTATCTCATATTTTCTGTTTCTAAATGAAATTAGGATAGTTATTATTATTCAAACAATGTGAAAGTTGGTAACCAATCTAATTGGGACCCTAGAGACACGATTTTGGAATTATATTTCACTTTTGGAACTTTTTTTGAATTACATAATTGTTATGGTTTAGGCCATTTATTTATATATATTATTGTAAATCCCCTTTTTCATTAATAATCTTGAATTAGAGTTCCATCAAATTTCAAATTGTTACCAAGAGAGTCATCTTTTATTATCAGGTACAAAAACCTATATATTCCTTATTTATCCCATTAAACCCATTAAATGTATATTTATTTGGGTAATGCAACATCATTCACAATTATGGACATGTAAATTCACATTGTTCTTCTAATACATGTTTTAAGCATATTGTTTCTCTTAACAACACATTTTAGTCAATATTATCTCATGTGACATATTTTATGTATTCTTTAATGGTCATTTGGTCAACGTGAGAGTATTATGTCATATTTGTTTACAAGCCAAATCATGTTTCAGTTAGGTATCTAATGTAATCCTTGTTTGGTTAAATATAAGAAACTAATCTCACTAGATTTATTATCATGGGAAATGGTATAAGATCCTATATTTTGGGACATTACACAATAGATCATCACTAGCCTCATTATCGTGAGGATGAGTTTAACTCTTTTTATCCCGTCAATTAGCAACGACTTCACTACAACCATAAGTACTTAAAAATCATACACCCACGAAGCAATTTATTTTAATCAAGGAAATATAGTACAACATTATGTACATATTATCACACAAAATCATTTATCTTTCTCATAAACTGAGTCCAAACTAGAAATTGGAAAACTTTTGACTACGTGAATTGAAAATTCTATTTGGCTGCTTTGAAGGGTTTGGATTTCCTTCCAAGTAGCTAAAATGGATTAATACTTGCTTCACCACCACTTTATTTTCCATCCACATAGGTGGAAGCCTCTATAACTACTTAAAAGCTCCATGTACTTTAAGAAAATGATCCCCTCTCTCCCCAGTCATTCTAATGACTCCTACTATCAGTAGGCTTCTTCGAATGATCTTGTTGATGATCTCTAAATTAAGTGGTTCTACATCCTTGAGTAAAAGGTACATGCACTTTAGCAATTTTTATGAAACATAGTGTTGGTTGAATCCATATATTGGCACTTTGTTGCATTTTATTAACTCATTCTATACATAATCAATCTCACTGTAAGTAATTTGCAATGAGACTAGGTTAAAGGGGTGATTGTTGGTATGTATGCCCAGAAAGCCAATCATATGATGATTGTAATGGCATGTCTTGTAAGTGATTTAATTAATAGTGAAGACAATCTTCCAAATTATTCTATTTTATTCAGTTATGAGATAATGATGAAGCATAAAAAAATGTCTAAAGAATGATGTTACTCAATGATGTATGTCTTCGGGTGGAGGACCTGAACGATCAAATTATACAGATGTCAAGAGTATATGCAATCTTGTTATGTCCCTATTTGGATGTTATTTTGGAAGGCTAATGGATAGAAATAACACATAAGACTAGAGTGTGTGTTGGTTGATGACAGAATCTCATTAGTCATGATATGTGATATCAAACCAAGCACATAGATACTTGTTAGAGAACAATGTCTCAGACATACCCACCTTGAGAATGACACTTGGAAACCATGATTGGTAGTCAGAGTCATCTCTCATAGTGATGGTGGTGATTATGGTTCTTAGACCTAAAATTACTACACTCATCACATATTATTTGATGTGCTTTGACATCATCCACCATGATCCTGAATAAGGGTTGTCATAAAGGTGGTGCTCGGATGCACTGTGACACATGGGGATGATTGTGAGTGATGTAGATGGGATTTGTCCCTCTTACAGGAGTTTGATATCCTATCCACTTGATAAATAAGACTGAGAAATGCATGGCAATGCTGATGTGAGTCAATATGGGATATTGAGCTTATATATATCTCGGAGTCTCTGCTCTAGTTCAAGAAACATGGATTAAATGTTGAAGAGGATGATGCTTCCGTGCCTTGAGTTCAATATGGATATCAGAGACAAGGGAACTATATAGTCATTGTAACACCAATCACATATTATAGATTGAAGTTGTTCTCCAACTTCTCCAATTACTTAGGTAGAAATGAAGTCTTTCTAGATATCAATCATTACTTGTGAAACCATAATATGATTATGAATATCATTGTCAACGTTATTTGGAGCTTATTAGGTTACAAGAATAAGATTTTATTGGAATAGGAGTATAATTGTGGGTGCGATTGAAAATATTCTGAATCAAATTAATTACTAAAATGTTCTGGTAATCAATTAGAATAATATTGAAATATAATATGAGTTAGTTTTGGTTAAAATGTTTAAGCCAATTAAATAGATTTAAATAGTTAAGTTGGATGGTTGATCATGAATGATTGACTAGAGTCAAATAATGAAATTAGTTGATAAGTTAATATGATTAATTGGTTAATTAACTACTTCTAGAATATTCTTTTAATAGTCCATGAGTGGCTCATTTTAAACAAACCAGTAGTCTTTTGTTTCCTTAGGGTTTTGGGAAACTATGCTTCCATTCCTCTACTATTTATATGGGCATGACAACCCACTTTTGGGAAATGCTTAGACATGCTCTTGTACGTGAACCCTAACCGTCATCATCCCCAAGAAAGAGAAAAAGAGAGAAACTGCGATGTTGGAACATCGACAAGTAGAATGCTACTCCTTCCCGCTGGATTGAGAAGTGCGACGTGGAGTTCCAGTCCATCCGTGTAGATGAAGTAGAGACAAAGACAATGAGTTTCCTACATTCATAGGACGTCGATGACCGTCCATGAATGTGAGGAGCAATGCACATCATCATGTAAAGGGATGTCACTGGACTTTCTCAGATATGAGATATATCATAGGCACCCTCTTTCTGAATATGTTATTATCGACGAGATCTGCTAGTAGGGTATGTAGAGAATTTTTTTCTATTGCGCCTATCTCCTTCACAAAACCCAATAGTGATAAGGTCAAAATCAACAACGCTCAAGCCCACAACAAATGATAAAGACAAATTCAGGCCACTACCACTCCCGTAGAATGATTGTCCATTATTGGTGGTTGTTGATGCAACATCGCAAACATTTTTTCTTACACTTCTAGTAAATTCCCTACCAATCAGAGTTTTTGTAACTATGTGGACAACCATATACATGATTGCATTGGGAGCATACAAATAATGAGATGGTACCTTGTATCTACATATTAGGCTTAGTCCGTCAGACACGTTGTAACACCCCTCTAAGTATATAAAGCAAACCCTATGTTGTCCATAGCATGGGCCACTTGACTTGGAGGAACATTGCAAAACATGATAAGCATAGCAACAAGATAAATGAAATACCATGCATTATTTGGAAATATAGATTCATACATTGTTCTTTGAAAGAGAAAACTAATACTATAAACTATCTCATCCTTGAACTAAAATCTAATACATGAAAGATAAACCAATTCTATGGCATAAATCTTCTCTAAAACTTGATATTGGATCTTTTAAAGTGTATATGGCACCCCACCAAGATAAACACCTAATTTTTCCTTGAGAGTTATGCTCCTTGGTTAAGCTCCCTTATTCTTTCCTCCTACATACATCGTGTCCCCAGCCATGCATTCAAAATGGAAAACACATTAGAGTAAGCGGCATTGAGTACTGAAAACATAAAACTAATTGAACAGTAAATCTTGGATTCACATAATATGATCATAGCGGTTAACTATAATGTCCTCTACTCTTATGCACCAACTGTGCTCATAAGGCTCGTAGGATCAACTGATGTTCCACTTGAACTCATGATTTACACCAAAGTGCCATAACTATGCTCCAATTGAGCTCATGATTTGCACCTTAAGTGCCATTAATAATGCTCTACTTGAGCTCATGATTGCACATACGTACCACTATGTTCAATTTGAACTCATAAGGCCTGAGGGATCAACAGTAACATGATGAGGACAAAATAATATAACTAATGATTAATCATTGACATGATGATTCTTTACTTTAATTGAATTTCATTTGATCATGACATAAGATCTTGAAAATAAAACTTGAAATCATAGAAAACATTTAATAACTTTGATATGAGTAATATTCAAAATTGAAGCACATAGTTATGCATATAAGTCATCTTGATCAATATAATAACCATAAGGCTGTTGAAAACCATTATTTAATAGTGCATGGATCAAGCTTACCTTTATTGGAGCAAATATTAACTTAGTCTCCTTGATCCTGAGTCACTCCTATGTTCCTGAAATTATATGGTTTATATTAATTATCATCATTAATGCATCCTAAACCCTAATTTTATTCTTTCAAGAGAATTATTTATGATCATAAAGAACTAGGATTTGAAAACACTGAAATCATGTTCCTCTTCAAAAAAACCTTTCCAACGACTATTTTTGGCCATTTTTCTGATTGGTGGATAATTTACTATGATTTCTTATTCTATTGACCAATAAGAAATCTCTGTTAATACATGTGTTCAAAATTATCCAGTTGGCGGGGCCTTTCCTAGATGTCCCAATTGGGGCCGGCCAGAGGGCTCGACATGCCCAAAAATAAAAGGACCCACAAAAACCCGAAAACCCCCTTACAAAGCCAATCAGCCAATCAGATTGTCAAGGGCAAACTGGGGAAATCACCACCCCGATTCTTCTTCTTAGATCTGACATGAACAAAGTAAATATAGAAAAGATCCTTGTTCCACAAATCATCGAGATCAATATCGTGCAAGAAACTAGGATTACATGTGAACCCTTTACAACCTTAAGAATGCAACGCGCCCTAATTTGGGTTGTTCTATGCTCTGGAAGACCATTAGCTTGTCCCGCCATGGCAAGAGAAGGTGAAGGTGGAGCGCCACTTGTCAGTCAAGAACAACAAAAACTACAATTGCAATTTGACATTCCATTTAAAATTGAAACTACTAGTGAAGGAGGCGAGTAAAACCACAATGGTATGCTAGAGAATTTGGGTACAAGTCTAAAGAACAGAACAAGAGGGAAATCGTGAAATCACCTCAAAAGAGGAAATTGAATTCGTGGGTAGCAACTCTGGATATCCACAAACTAGGAATAGGTAGTAGTCTTTGTGTGATGTCCCCTGCAGTCGTGTCGAACTGTCAGACCTTGGGCAGGGAAGATCGGATTTGGGAAATGTTTCTTTGAGCAACGAGGACCACATAAGACCGCCTATCAACTTCTAGATGTTACCTTATGCTTTCCGAATGGATTATATATAGGTGATTTCTAGTAATGACATGGTGTAAAAAGACTCAGAAACAGGGGAGGGAACGGAGTCCCTTGCAGTTTGGGGGAACTAGGGCATGAAACCCTAACAAGTTAGGGATCTACGGATTCTTTGTACAAAGAGGAACATGAATCTGATATCAAAATCTCATGGAATTAGGAAGAGATGGAGATCGAGAGTTGATGGAGTCGTATGTCAATAGATTCTTCTGGACTTCTGGACATCGGGCGAAGGAGAGGATTCTCCCGCACACAGTTAACTCGGGATTTGAGTCCAAACTAAACCAGACTCCTCTTCAGTACATGACACATGAAATCACGGCCAACATTAATAATCAACCTATTTTATACAAACGATAGATCACTTAGGATTCTAATTATATAGGAACTTTCTAAATTCATTAGAGGGGTTATAAAAGGACATACTGGTCTCAAATTTTGACCACATGTGTATTTTAGGCTCTAGAACATTCTTATTTGCTTATTTTGTGTACTTTATGCCTAGATGATGAGTATTTCGTATAATAAGGTTATTATAATGTCAATAATATTTAAAGAGATAAATATATTATTCTTATTCATGTGACATTTCATTTGTAGTCATTTAGGTTTATGAAATCAAATTTAACTCAATTAGGGTTTTCAATGTGGGACTTGCATTAGGATCTGATATTGTAATTCAGTTAGTGGTGAAATTTCTATTAAGATGCCAAGCTTGTTTGATACAAAAATTTGGGATGTTAGACTAGCTATATGTCCAAACCATCAATATTTTCCATATAAGCTTTATGAAAACCTTGTCTAAGGTTGTGTTTGATTGATCCAACTTATCATCACTTCAAGTTTTGATGATTCCAAACATGAACCAAATTGTAGGTAATTTGAGGTAGGGTTACCATCTAAAAATTATTATATTCTCATTCTAGGATTACTAGAGTAAAAATGAGGTACATTAAGATGTACTTTGCACCTCATTTGGCGACGTTTAATGAACTAACATTACTAGCAGCCATTTCGTAAGAAGGCTTTATAGAATTGTAAATTATAATGTTACAAAAAATTTATGTTTGCACGTGGCTCCCAACACATATTTATATATATATATATATAATTTTTATAATTCTTCATATTCTTATCTTGTATGCTTAATGTGCAATGTTAATGGATTGAAAGAAATGGGTTCTTCAAAATTTGTTCATATGGAATTTCTTTGTAAATTTGATTATATTTCATGGGCATGGAACGGGGATTAAATTTGTGGGTCCGATCGAACCATTTTGGAATTAGAATAAGTAATTGTTTGGATCTAATTTGATCATTGCGGGATAGAGTTTTGAATCAAAATATGGAATTGAATTCAATTGTGGGTTTCGATTTGAACTTCATTGTATGAATATTTTATAGGTATCATATTTATAGTTACAAAATCCATTTGAGGGATTGTGGGAACATTTTACTATTTTTTCATCGTACTTATTTTTCCCACTTGAGGGATTGTGAGAATATTGAATTGATTTGGGGGACAAATTTCAATTTGTGGGAGTGGATTCAATTGTGGATTTAGAATTTATTTGTGTATTTGGATTGCAATATATATTTTTAGGCCCTGAATTGCAATTTTGTATTTATGTTTACTATATGTTGTTTCTACAAATAAAATTACTTAGTTCTATGAGTTCTATTTATAATGTTCTACAAATAGGACAAGAAAATAAAATGTGTATTACATTGTCTATTATTAACAATAATTGCCTCGGTAAAATTTTCTGAGATAATTTTATCGTAAGAACTAACCAGACATGTGCTCTTTTAACTATAGCTCATGTGGGCACTTTGTCGCATCAGTTTATGTCAAAAAAAATTCATGGTTTGTGGTGACAACTATCTTGTGACGACATGACATCAAATCAAGCCATCACCAGTAATAATTGCGGAATAACCATAAATAGCGGATTAACAAAAAATCACTGAAAATTTAAAACCATTTTGCAAGGAGATCCTATACCAGCAAACTCTCACTGAGAGATCCAAAAATTTTACATATCATGATTCACATTGTACATACATTGTTTCATCTCAACCCGAGGTCAACATATAATAGTTGCTATGTCAAATATATACTGAAGCAACATAAAACCTCGAGGCATACAAGACAAAATCCTAGATCGTTCATAAAACCATTATGTACTAACTCCAAGGATGTGAGAGTACAAAGATGACACATAGGACTTCTATCCACAAGACACGAAAGACAGTACACTCAACCTGAGTTGTTACTGCTGTCCCAGTTGCTGTTCTCCCTCTGTAGTAAGATCTCTACCTCCTCGTGCATGTCCACCTAAAAATTTTGGATCCCACGGGGTGAGACAATTGTCCCAGCAAGAGATATAACTCTCCGACGACAATATTATTATCACATGTAAACAGTATAAAACTAAGCAGAGGTTCTTTTATGTTAACAAGTAAGATTAATCACTGTTATAAGCAAAAACAGAGTAATCACTTCTCTTAAATAATGCATCTATCTATGGTAGAGCAATAAATCAACTATTCACTATACATGGGAATATAAAGAAACATGAATAGCATCTATCCAACTAAGATGTATAAAAGGAGTGTACATCAACCAATATCTTTCCGTATTCGATCCTTAAGCAACTATGCTACACGGATGATTACATATTACAATCACATTTATGCCATGAGGAGATGAAGTATATCGTTCATGCTCCAACCGACCACTGGTAAGTCGAAATCGGTACCATACAAGGTCAATGACAGAGCCGTCCATCAAGACCTCACCTGTCTCAGTCAGTACGAGACCACTTAGCTTAGTAGGACATCTCGTGTCAACTGCTGGAAGGACATCTCGTGTCATCTGCAAATAGCATGTCGGGGTATAGCGGGATCTTCGCTATAGAGTTATAGCCACAGCATGTACTCTTCATAAGGAAAAGGAATATTATACATCAATTCCTCACCTGGTTAAGAGATTATCATCAAATCCCAACAACACATAATAATAATGAAGAACGATTTCCACATCAATTCCTCATTTGGTCAATAGATACACATCATCCTAGGATAAATAAGAAAGGTGTTACATCAGTTCTTCATTAGGACGTATGGATATATTTATCCTTCACCCCCGCATATTCAAAAATATGCTCTCCGAGTTAAACTCGTTTCACCATCAACAATTTCTAACACTGAATGGATCTATGGTCACGACAACTACATGATGAGATTTCACTTGATTAATTAGGTACATTACAATATTCTTTTAGCATCATCCAAGTTTCAAACATGAATTATAACAGATGCTATAAAGGAAGGAGTGGTACTTTTAAGATCTTTGGAACATTGTGAATGTATATCACTCGGGATCTCAGTCCCTTATCACAATACTGGGAATTCTCATCCCTTCACATCATCATCATCATGATTACTGGATCTGGGTATTCAAACCCTTAGATCATCACTGAGCATTGTTACCTCTGTAACAGGTAACTATTACCTCTAGGTCCTCAGACCAAGGTATTCATTGCACTTGTGGTACAAGTATTTCACATAGATCACATGGTTCAGTAAATATCTTGTCACCTCTCACTAGGCAACAACTATCTTTTTAAGATATTAGACTGTATAAATAGTATACTTGTTGTACAAATATTTAACATGTCTCACAAGGCTCATTTAAATCTTTACCTTATAAAACATCATAGCTCATACCTGGCTATGCTCATCATTTCATGATTATTGAATAATTTGCACTTCATGATAAAAACTCTAACAGTATATGACATCACTATACAATTCAAGAGAAATACATCCTTTCCATTATTAGGGTTAGGATTGCCTATTTTAACCAAAATAGGTTTTCAAATTCACTTCATCACTATGTGATATACGAGAAATACATCCTTCCCATTATTAGGGTTAGGATTTCGCAATCTAACCAATTAGGGTTATAAGTGCATACCATCACCCTTCATTAGGGTTAGGTTTTCCCCTTATTAATGAATTAAGGATTCAAAATCATGTTATCAGGAATCAAACCCTAATTCATACTCCACTCACTTTAGGAGTATCAACAAATATTCATTACACGATTGTTATTCAAATATAAGTTTGTCTTTTATCCTTACAAGGATGTTGATTGCACCATACTTTTATTAAGTTGGATTTATTCTCCTCTTTGAGGTACATTAGCTCACCATTATCAAATCACATTATCTTTTATATTGTAATTAACACAACACACAACATATGTCACTCAATCAAATACATATGATTGAAATGTCCCCTCCATATCAAGTATCAAGATGTGTGTGTACTATCATACTATGCTTAAGATATAATCTTCTCATCATATTGTGTATCCCTATCGGGCATGTGGTATAACCACATCACCATATCATGTTTAGGGTGTATTCCCTAACACCATAACGTATATCCATATTATATTGACTATCACATAGATCTTATCATCTCAAGTTAGATTCATATCGTGTATAAGTTATATGCTTGACCTCATATCAGGTTTCATGGTATACTTGATACCATATTGTGTACAAGGTGTGCACCATATTGGGCATAGAGTGTATTCCTCATCATATATCGTTTAAGTGGTAATACCATGTCAGTTTTCCATGTTGGATTGTCATATCGTGTTACTATATTGGCTATCATGTCGTGTTACCAAGTTGGTTGACATATCGTGCTACCATGTTGAGTAGTCCATTTAGCTCATAGCCCTTTATATCTTCAGGGATCAGTCCCTTCATCGACAAGCTAGATATCAGGTTGGATATTTTCACATCAATCCTTCACACAAAAGATAGGATATATCGGGTTTCATGCCATCACATAGAGTTTCATCTCAATATCGGTTAGGGTTTCAACTCTATATCGTTTAGAGTGTTCAACTAACACTATATCGTGCATGAGGTATGATCTTAACCTTGTATCGTGTATAAGGTGTAAGTAGGTGCTACTCCTATCGTCCATGAAATATCTCTCATATCATTCATGTGGTGTCACTCGCCACTATATTGGGTTACCCATCATCTTGGGTTTCATATAACCATCTAGGGTTTCAACCCATATCGGGTTAGGATATAGGCCTAACATCATATCATGCATAAGGCGAAAGTATGACCCCATATCGTGCTCAAGGGTTTTATATGTACTACTCATATCGCCCATGAGATATACACTTCTCACTATATCATGTTTGTGGTGGGTTTACAACAACATATCAGATTGCTTATCTTCTAGGGTTTTCTATATCGGGTTGGACCATATGTTTGACTCCATGTCTTATATCGTGCACAAGTATATGCTTAACAACATATCATGCACAAGGTGTGTACTTCATGATCATAACGTGCAAGAGGTACCTACTCATCACCATATTGTGCTAATGGTGTATTCACTCCATCATATCGGGTTAGAGGGGCTTCAACCCAATATCGGGTTGGGCCATGATGATGTCATCATCATAAACCTCTAGATTTTTGTTCTTACTGTTCTAGATCATGGAAAACAGTCCTAAGATACTTTTGAAACTCAAAGGCACATCAACTAATCAAAGGAATTCGAAATTGAAAGTAGATCATTAAGTTCAACAATATTAAAGGTGAATAATAACATAGTTGGGTTCAAGTTATATAACCCGCCTTGTGAACAACTTCAAAGCTCCAAGATCCAAAGATTCACAATCTTAAGGTTGAATATGAACTTGTCTAAGGTCCAAGGATCGTTCACAACTCCTCCATACACAAGGAATCACCATAGTTAAAAACTTGGTGAAGAAGAAAAGAGAGGAATATCTATAACCCGAAATCATGTTTCAACCAAGCTTGAAGATGACCAAAGCCTTACCTTAAGCTTGGTGATCAAGATTCCCTTGATCCTTGAGCTACTATGTAGTATATATAAGTGGTATGCAGAATATCTCCAAGAAAGAGAGTTGTGGGGTTCGTAAACTTCCATTAGTAGGTGGAAGGAGAAGTATATATACTTGGGGTTCACGAAAGAGAATGTTTAAGAGGTGTCTTCACCATATGCTACTAGGTGACACGTGGACATGCATGGTTGATACATGTCCATGCATGCACACATATATATCTTGACATAAAAATGTCTATAGTATAATCTAGAGATGATATTTCATCCATCCTTCATCTTGTTGGATAAGATATCTCATCTTTATCTCACAATTAAAGCAAACTGATACACTTTTTACAAGGAGCATCTAACTCATCATGTATTACCTCCCTGAGGGGGTTAGGTCGTCATGGACTTTTCCAAGAGTCCACAAACCGATAGGAGACTCCCTATATGGCCCCTTTTCTGATACGGACTCCCATTCTAAATCTACAACTCGATATAGCTCATACAAAGATTTCAACTATACAACTTCCTTGGTCTTTTCATCACTAGGAGTACCATTACTCAAATATGGTTCAATAATGGTGTCTACTTATTTCTCTCTCCTCTAAATGATAAATATATGGAGTAGGGACACTCTATAGATGGCAATTTTCATATGAACCCTACATTTTTTGTAAATTACAATTTGTACCAAAATTGGTACACAAGGCACTAGGATTGTTCAAACAAGCTCAATACTTGGAATTTAGGCTTTCCACAAGCCACCACTTAGCATCACTCTCTCTCTTATGATATTTAAAACACTTAGGACACATTCAATAAGTGACATATTTCAATATAACCCCTCATCTTGGGTAAATTGCACTTTTCACTCAGACTATCATATAATGCACAAATATTTTGCAATTAAGCTCATATTTGAAAATAAACTTCACAAAGAGTCTTAATTACTTTTCAAAAGACTAGAACAAGTTTGTAGATAACTTTATTAAGAAAAACTTCTAGGTTCAAGCCATAACCCAGGTCAGAGATGTTACATATCTCTTTAGCATGATTCATCCCTAAACAAATTTGATCCTTTTCTAATGCTTCATATGCAATTTAACCTACCGCTGAGGTGTATTTCCCAATAGTGTGTTGGGATAGGGTAATTTGAGGATAGGTGTCCTTAAATATATTTGAATTGATGTGGTTTATGTTAAATGAATTGATGGAAAAAATAAATATAGTTGATTGTACCAACAAGTCATCACTAGACTCATATTATCCTGAATGTGATTTCCCTTTATAGCCCATCAATTAGAAACAACTTCACCAAAACCCTAAGGGAATGTTTGGTTCAAAGGAAGGGATTTGATTGGGTTGAGAAGAAGGATAACATTTGGAGGATAGGTACCAATTATCCAATCTCATATTTGGATGCAACTTGTTTCTTGGAAAAGTGGAATGGGGTGGTGTTCTCTGAGATATACAACATGAATCCCTTCTCCTTGTATGGGTTCAGTTCAACAATCTGACCATATAGAAGAAGCCATACTACAGTTCACTGAGATATACAACATGAAGCCCTTCTCCTTGTATGGGTTCAGTTCAACAATCTGACCATATAGAAGAAGCCATACTACAGCTACACACCTTTCAAGAATGACACCTATGTCAGGATTATAGTTTTGCCCGGCGGAACCACGATGCAGTATAACTGAACAAGAGGTGTCATCAAGAGATGAGAGAAGATTTGGAAACAGGCCATCACTCCGTGTGAGATGTACAATGCCTGTGGTGGCAAATTTGTGTGCTCATAGGACATGCAAGACAAGCCATCTATGACGTGCAAGTGCTAGAAAGGTTTACAACCTCTAGCATCGGTGAATTGGAGCTGGCGAGAGTGGAAGAGGTGATGCATGAGAAGAACATGTCATGTGTGAGGAAACTATCCGTGATAGAAGAAGAGGCGATCAGTTGTGCATGAGGGAGGAGTAGAGGTCGTGAAGCACATCATGCGGTGTATGTAGGGCTGTCAAAATTTGTCTAAATTTTTGAACCCGTGTTATAACCTCAATTTTCTTGTATGATTTGAAATGCAAATTTTCAAATAAAAGGGGGTTTGAATGGAAAATTACGTGGTTTGTTCCCAAAGAATGGATTCTTTTGCAATATTTCCCTTGGATGCATGATTTTGTGGTTCATATTGATTTGATAAATTCCATAATGATAAAAGGGAAAAGGAGATAAAAGAAATCCCATAATAAATAAAATACAAAAGAAATAAAGGGATAATTGTGTGCATATGTGAGAATTATGTAGAATATATAAAAAGTGGCATGGATGACCACTATTGATTAAGTTTCGGTTCCATTTGGTTTCTAATAAGAAAAGAAATCAAAATAAAGAAAATAGAAGATAAAGAAAGAAAAAAATGAATTTTAATTACATAATATATGATTATTGAGTGGATGATTTGCATATGAATCAAAGTCTCTTTTATTTTTGAGTTTTGATTCCAAACTTTGCACACAAGTAAACTAAGTCATTGAGGAGTTTCCTTAAAATTTGGGATGAAAAGGATGTGTGGTTTGAGAGATATGGATTTTTTAAAAATCCCTAAAGTGTGGATCATACAAATAGAAAGTATTAAATGTCACATTATTTTGATTTCTATTGGATATATAATTATCTGGCATGCACAATATTAGCCACTAGGATCAAGGATCTAACTGTGTGGTCGTCATCACCCAACTCCCACCTGGTTTGAAAAGGGGAATAGGAACTAAAGTTTCCTGGATCGAGTTTCTCATTGATCTTTGAATGAGCAAGTTTAGAAATTGTTTCTTGGGATTCGTGAGGCAAATCTGAGTCAAATTACCCTAGGTTTTTCCTAGGTTCGAGGTGTCTAGAAGTTTTTCCCAATTTTTCTTTCGGGGGATGATCATGTGGGTGAGGGTGGGTATATATATTGGGGTGTAGCCTCTCTACGAATCCAAAAACTCTCTTGAAAGAACCCACACAATCATACGAACTTACTCCCATCTCCAATTGCTTCACAAAACTCTGCCATTGCCCTCATCTCACCCTATTTCATCGTTGGTGGCCTTCGTCACCATGTCGCTGCACTCGGCCATCTCCAGAGGAGTTGGAGGTAACAGTGGGTCGTGGAAGGCCAGCGACGGAGATCATACCTTTTCCTTGTAGTCAGGAGGGCGGGATCAAAAACTCAACCCCTTGGTTGACCGGTTGCTCACGTGCAGAGAAGAGGAGAGGTAGATGACAACAATCTGTGGAGTTACCGTCTTGCCTTCAACTCCCCTCTTCATACATAAGACCCTATTTGGTCTTTTTCCCTCTTTTGACTCGAGCCTGTGGTCCTAGCCACACGAGAAAGGAAGTCATATTGGTTAAATCCTAATGGCTTGGCTCTGCTGCTTGGGCAGATCGGGCCTGGTTGCCTATTGCCCAGGTGGCAACCCATGATTGGTCTGAAAATGATTTTTCTTATTAGAATCGTAACTAATGATAGGATGATCTAATTAAGACAAATAATAGATGGGTTTTGATCATAAAAATCCATAGAATCCATTAAAAATGAATTCAAGGTCTAAATCTACCTACAACACGAAAAGTATGTAAAGTTTCTACCTTTAATGGTTTTAATTAATTTAAAACCCTAAGTTTTGAAGGTTAAAGGATCTCAAGAACTTAGTTGATGTTACTAAGCAAAGTTTAGACTTTTGACATAAAAAGGATGAAATGGATCTAATTGGCTGATATTTTTCTCATAATTTGATTAATTAGAGTTCCATGTTATATGGTCTTAAAAACCCTAATTTTGATGATTGTGAGGTTTTATGATGGAAATCAATCAAGAAGATTTGAAAATGATGTTCTTGAACTAATTTGTGGATAAAGACCCTTAATTTGGATAATTTGAGTAATTAGAGTTTTTATGAGTGGAAAAGTGCTTTTAGGGTTTGTTGGTCTAAAAAGGGTAAAATTGGAAAGAAAAACCAAGAAACCCTAATAAGACTTAGAAACCTTAGAATGGAATTCCAAGTCAATAAAATATGTTTAGATGTGATTATAACAATTAGATGTTATATATACTTTTTAGGATCATGATTTGCTTGATTTATTGATTGGCTTGGTTGGTAGGACTTCTTGATTGGATAAGATGTCTTTCTTGGTTTTGAGACTTCTAATCAGGTATGTGATTACGCTTATGACTAATTGCTCTAGTTTTACGATGATTTTTGAGGTTTAACTGTTTGCTTGGAAATTAATTGATTGGATGAACTTTAATTCTTGCAACTATAAAGTGACTATGGCTATCACCATAAATATGTGCATGACTAGCTCAGATCCTAATCCTCCTTTGTAGCTTTGTGTATATGTGAGAAATTGATGAGGTACTGATATACATTGGGGTAGGATCAACAGTTATCTTGAGTCGAGGTTTGGTCTATGTTTGGGTAGGATCATATGACTATACAGCTCTAGGACTTGGTCTACTTGTGGGGTAGGACCAAAGAGGGCTAATGAGGATCTATCATATGGGAGAGGTAGTATCCACGTCCATTATAGGGACAACACAAAGGCTTGGATAGATCAAGATTGAGTAGTTATGATTAAGGCATAAAGTTTGATCTGTTAGAAAATATTTTGGTTGCAATTTGCTGTTACAAATACATGCAAACTTTTGTTTCCCTCACATACCAGTATAATTCATTATACTGACCGACGTTTTGTTTGTCAGCGTTTTAGGAAAATATGCATTTACATTTATGGAAAGTGAGTGTTTGATAAAAGATGCCATTGAAAACAACAAGCCTAAATAATGTTTATAGGATTATAGTTAATTAGTTCTTTCCTTGGGTAAAGTTTTTAAAATTCTTTTTTTGAATGGTATGTGAAAAGAAAAAAAATTATCATGTTTTAAGTTAGTTATAGCTGAATTTGTTAACTATTTTTTATTATTTCAAAAACTGTATGATCCTATTTTGGGATAACGGCTCTAGCTTCTTGGCCTTCCTTAATTGGGGGTTTCTGAGGGGTGGGTCATTACATTTGGTATCAGAGCATGGTTTTTCATATAATCTTTAATAATTATTAATTTTTAGAAATTCTTTAGAGCCCAAAGGGAGTTATTAGAAAATTTTTCCAAAGATGGAGGTGTCTAGAAAAGGATCATGATTTGGGGGCTGGAAAGATTTTCCTCTACCCCTTTAGTCAGTTTATGAGGACTCCCAGGATCTGTGTGACTGTCTGGCCAAAATCTGAGGACTTGACTTGAAATAAGATACCTGTAGGATTTCTTGTCTGCTTTCATCCCTTCTTTACCCTCTTTCACGAGACAAACTTTAAGTACTTAGGGTTTTTTCTCTCTCCACCTCCTCTTGAGTTTTGGGGTTAATAATGTTAAGGATTAAGGAATCATCCACCAAACAATAAAAATCATGTAAGTAAGATGTCACAGACATAAGTTTTAATGATATAAATTTTAGAATGAGTTTAATTACATGCTTATGTGTAGCAGCATGGCCCATGTCAAGACTATTGTTGTCCCCATTCAAACCCCTTAGGAGAACATCGAGGTTAGACTCTCTCATAGGAAGAGAAGGTTTTTATAGAAAAGACAAAAGGCGATGGAGGAAGAAGCCTCCAAAAAGAGGAAGAGATCCGATGGAGCCTCAGAGGAAGGCTCAGACCCTAGGCCAATTCCCTTTGACAACCTGAACCTAGAGAAAGACCAGGAGGATGAGCCAACGTCTGAAGATGAGGTCAAGCCCAAGGAGAACCTGACTGATGGCTCAGGACCAGAAGTAATATTCCATACTCTTGATGCCCTCTGGATGGAGCAACAGAAGAAGTTGACTGAGGCCATTAGTGCCTTAGCCCTCAAGGACATAGCTAGAGGCAATGATGGTGAACCACTACTAGTTCATCCTCAACTTGGACCCACCATTTTGCACTTTGTGAAGCTAAATATTGAGAAGTTATGGGGAGAAGAAAAAATCGAGGTGGTCGACAAAGTCGATGCCTAGCTTCTAGCGGTGGAAAATGGTTTCTGCATACTGGAAGTATAGCCAAGCAAGAAGGTCATGTTTTCCGCTCATCTTCTGGAAGGAGCAACCAAGATCTCGTGGGAGAACCACATCATGGGTCGAGACCTCAATGAAGACCCAATGGCATGGACCAACTTCAAAACCATCTTCCCAGCCAGATTTATTCCAATATCAGTGAAGAAATAAAAAGAAAGGGAGTTTACCATCCAGATCCAAGGTAACCTATCTGTCATAGACTTTAGCCGCAAGTTCCACATCCTGGAGCAGTTTCGATACATGATGACTGAGGAAAGATTGGTGGACCATTTTTTAGAACATCTACACCCTACATCAAGCCTCATGTGATGTTGAGCAAACCAACAAACTTCACTGACACCTACAACACTACCCTAGCCATGAAGAAGACGGTGATGCCTGCTCAAAAGCCACCAAAGGGATACTTTGGTTTCACTGAAGGCACATCTATCCCACTTAATGATCACAAGAAGCTACAAGGACGCAACCATGCCAAGGAAAAACATGGAGGCAAAGGAAAACCCCACATCGAGAACAACTGTCCTAGGTGTCACACCAATGGAAGATGGAATTTAGGCGAGTGTCACTACAAGAAGAAGGTGTGTTGTCATTGCCAACAAGAGGGACACTTCCAAGCCAACTGTCCTTTGCTAGACCTGAGAGGTCTGTGCCCTATAGAAGCCCAGCCTGTAGCCGCAGATCCACCTACTGGAGCGTGAAGATAGGCTCGAGTTTCACCATCGGCAATGAATAGGCTCAAGCTAATGTTGATCAGTTAATAGAGGTTAATAATCCCTAGACATTTCTTTCATGTTTTAAGCTAAGCATGCAGTAGTTTGACATGGTATGAAAAAAAACAATGTAGGCATGCTCGAGGTCATGGGCCACAATGTAAAAGCTCTTTTTTACTCTGATTCTACTAATACTTTCATTTTGAGAAATATTACAACTATGCTTTGTTTGGACATCAAGGATTTAGGATATGTTTTGGATGTCACAAACTCGAGTGGTTGAATCTTTACATCTCTTTTGAAAACCCCTATGATACTGTTAAGTACCTGGATCATGAGATCCATATAGATTTTATCCTCCTTGACATGAATGACTTTGATGTGATCATTGGTATGGATTGGCTCTATACTTATTGGGAAAATATCGAATGTAGGGAAAAGAAAATAAGAATAAAGAGACCAAGTCACCCACCGTTCACAATTAGAGGTAGGAAGGATGCTACCACCAGACTGTATGTGTCGACCTCAAAGGCAGAGCAAAAGATAACCAAGGGTTGTCAAACTTTCCTAGAAGTAGTTACCGACCCGGAGCCTAAGGTGCAGCCCCTATAGAAATAGCTCCCAAACAAATCCTATATCTAGGGAACCTTACGGAATGGCCCCTGCTGAGTTTCTTGAGTTGACAAAGCAATTACAAGAATTGCTAGACAAAGGTTTTATCCGACCTACCAAATCGCCATGGGGAGCACCAGTCCTCATTGTGAAGAAGAAGGATAGATCACTCATAATATGCATAGACTACCAAATGATCAACCATGCTACCATTAAGAACAAGTATCCTTTACCCCATATAGATGACGTGTTTGACCAGCAAAAGTCTGCTCTAATCTTTTGAAAGATTTACCAAAGGTCCAGGTACCACCAGTTGTGATTCAAGAGCAAGGACATCCTGAAAACCACTTTTCAAATCCGTTATGGCCACTGTGAGTTTGTGATTATGCCTCTTGGGTTTTCCAATGTCCCGAGTGTCTTTATGAACCTCATGAACAGTGTGTTCCAACCTTTCCTCGACTCATTTTTCATAGTGTTCATAGATGACATCCTAGTTTACTTTGATGACTTAGAACAACATCGGGACCACCGGGGTAGAGTCCTCAATATTTTGAGAAAGCAAAAGTTCTATAGGAAATTCTTGAAGTGCGAGTTTTGGGTAGACTGTGTCATGTTCCTTAGACACATTATATCCAGAGGGACCATCTCAGTGGATCCTGCTAAAGTGTTGGTCATGTGAGATTGGACATCACTAAGGAACCCTTATGAGATTCACAACATCCTGGGATTGTCCAGATATTATCGGCACTTCATAAAAGATTTCTCAAGACTGCTTTGTCACTCACCAAGATTACCTAGAAGGATGAGAAGTTGGTGTGGTTAGACTTATGTGAAGCTCAATTCCAAGAGTTGAAAGAAAAATTGTCCACAGCTTTGGTGTTGAGTCTACTGCCAGGCAATGAAGGTTTTATGATCTTCACCAACGCATAGAAGATGGGGCTTGGATGCGTGCTAGATCAAAACATGCATGTTTTTTCTTATGCCTCTAGACATCCCAAGCCCAATGAAGTGAACTACCCAAAACATGATTTAAAGTTTGATGTCATTATACATACCCTAAAGATTTGGTGACACTATTTGTATGCAGTCACTTTTAAAATCCTCACCGACCACAAGAGCTTGAAGTATCTCCTGACTCAGAAGGACCTAAACTTGAGACAGAGATGATGGATGGAGTATATGAAAGACTATGATTTCACCATCGGCTATCACCAGGGAAAGCTAATGTTGTAGAAGATTCTCTTAGTTAGAAACAGCTTAGGTGTGCAGTCGTCTTGTCTAGCCAGTGGATGAAATTGGAAGATTTGTTACGTGGACTCCTCAGCCATTAGCAGACTGAATCTGTGTGGCTAACATCCAGATAAAACTAGACATGTTGAATGAGTTGGTAGCTACCCAGTTAGCCAACCTAGAGCTTGATAATATGAAAGGTTTGTTAGAGAAACCTCAAACCCATCTCTGAGTGGGAGTAGATGGTAGAATTCACTATAAGAATTGTATTTGGGTTCCTGAAGATTTTCCTTTGAAGAATCATATCTTACACAAAGCTCATGGTTCTAAGTACATAGTCCATCCTGGCACTATCAAGATGTTTAAGGACTTGCAGCGGTACTTTTGGTGGCCTGGGATGAAGAGAGATATAGAAACATATGTAGTTAGTTGTCTCACATGCCATATGGGAAAGGTTGAACACCAGCGACCCGGTAGATTGCAACCGTCAATTGAAATTCCTGAGTGGAAATGGGAATAGATCACCATGGACTTTGTCGTGGGTCTCCCCAAAACCAAGAGAGGTCATGATGCAATATGGGTTGTGGTAGATAACATTACCAAGTCGGTGCATTTCCTTGCCTTAAAAACCAATGTCAAAGTGACAGATCTAGTTGATCTCTATATCAGAGAAATAGTACAATTTCATGGTGTTTTGAGTTCAATTCTTTTAGATCATGACCCAAAGTTCACTTCCAAGTTGTGGAAGCAAGTGCACGAAGAACTGGGTACTAGATTAAAGTTTAGGATCTATTGACAGCATGTGTGCTCGATTGGGATGGATTATGGGAGCAGTACATGCCCTTAGTTGAGTTTGCTTACAATAACTGCTACCAGGCCAGTGTTGGGATGCCTCCATATGAATCTCTCTATGGGAGGTCGTGTTGGTCACCACTTCACTGGGATGATGTCGGTGAAAGGACCTTGTTGAGGTCAGACAAACTACAGTTGTATGATGAGAAAGTTTCTTTGATCAAGCAAAGGATAAAGAGATCCATGGATCAATAGAAGTTGTATGTTGATGCAAAGCAGACTAACTTGCATCATTGTGGGTGAACACATGTTTTTGAAAATCCGACCCCTCCGAGCTATTGCTAAGAATAGAGGAAAGTTGAATCCTCGATATGTCGGTCTGTTTGAGATTTTGGAACGGATTGGTGAAATTGCTTATCGTTTGGCATTACCCCCTTAGGGTAGTATGATGCATGATGTATTCCATGTGTCTAATCTTAAGCACTATGTGAAGGACCCGAGCCATGTGTTGAGCATTGAACCTATTAAATTCCAAGGGAGGTTGACTTACCCTAAGTCACCTATGAGGGTACTGGATACCGAGGTGAAAGAGCTCAGGAGTAAAAAGATAGAGATGGTAAAGGTTATCTGGAAGAACCATGGAGATGATGAAGCCACGTGGGAGATGAAGACGGGAAAGGAAAAGGCCTACCCTGAATTGTTTGTTTAATTGGTTGAATTTTGGGGCAAAATTCCTATAAGGGGGGAAGGATGTTATAACCTCAACTTTGCTTGTATGAATTTAAATGCAAGTTTTCAAATAAAAAGGGGTTTGAATGGAAAATTGTATGGTTTGTTTTCAAAGAATGGATTCTTTTGCAATATTTCCCTTGGATGCATTATTTTGTGGTTCATACTGATTTGATAAATTCCATAATGATAAAAGGGAAAAAGAGACAACGGAAATCCCATAATAAATAAAAGGAAAAAGAAATAAAGGGATAATTGTGTGCATATGTGAGAATTATGTAGAATTATATAGAAAGTGGTATGGTAGACCACTATTGATTAAGTTTCGGTTCCTTTTGGTTTCTAATATGAAAAGAAATCAAAATAAAGAAAACAAAAGAGAAAGAAAGAGAAAATTGGATTTTAATTACATAATATATGCCTATTGAGTGGAAGACTTGCATGTGAACAAAATTCTCTTTTATTTTCGAGTTTGAGTTTCAAACTTTGCACACAAGTAAACTAAGTCATAAAGAGTTTTCCTTCAAATTTGGGATTAAAATGATGTGTGGTTTGAGAGATATGGATTTTTGAAAAATCCCTAAAGTGTGGATCCTACAAATAGAAAGTATTAAATGTCATGTTATTTTGATTTTTATTGGAAATATAATTATATGGCACACGTGATATCAGTTGTAGGATCAAGGATCTGATGGTGGGCCCATCATCACCCAGCTCGAACCTGGTATGAAAAGGGGAACATGAACTGAAGTTTCCTAGATCGATTTTCTCATTGATCATTGAATGAGCAAGTTTGGAAATCATTTCTTTGGATTCATGAGGCAAATTTGAGTCAACCTACCCTAGGTTTTGCCTAGGTTCAAGGTGTTTAGAAGTTTTCCCCAATTTTGCTTTCGGGGGATGACCCTGTGGGTGAGGATGGGTATATATATTGGGGTGTAGCCTCTCTACGGACCCACAAACTCTCTTGAAAGAACCCATGCGATCAGACAAACTTTCTCCCATCTCCAATTGCTTCACAAAACCCTACCATCGCCCTCATATGACCCCATTTCACCGTTGGTGGCCTTCATCATTGTGTCGTCGCTCTTGACCATCTCCAGAGGAATTGGAGGTATCAGTAGGTTTGTGGGAGGCCAGCGAAAGAGACCGGACCTTCGCCTTGAATTCAGGAGGGTGGGATTGAGAAGTCAACCCCTTAGTTGACTGGTTGCTTGTGCATAGAGAAGAGCAGAGGTAGAAGATGACGATCTGTGGAGTTACCGTCTTGCCCTCGACTCCCCTCTTCATAGGTAAGACCATGTTTGGTCTTTTTCCCGCTTTTGACCCGGACCCGTCGTTCTAGCCATGCGAGCAAGGAAGTCGTGTTGGCTAAAGTCTATTGGCTTGGCTCTACCACGTGGGCAGATCGGGCCCGGTATCCTGGTGCCCTGGTGGTGGCCCATGATTGGTTCAAAATTATTTTTCTTTTTAAAATCATAACTAATGATAGGATGATCAGATTAAGACAAATAATATATGACTTTTGATTAGAAAAATCCATAGAATTTATTAAAAATGAATTGAAGGCATAAATCCACCTACAACTTGAAAAGTATGTAAAGTTGTTACCTTTAATGGTTTTAATAAATTTAAAACCCTAAGTTTTTAAGATTAAAGGATCTAAAGAACTCAGTTGATGTTACTAAGAAAAGTTTAGCCTTTTGACATAAAAAGGATGAAATGGATCTAATTGGATGATATTTTGATTATAATTTTCTTAATTAGAGTTCCATGTTTATAAATGTGCATTAATGGACTTAAAAGCCCTAATTTTGATGATTGTGAGGTTTAATGATGGAAATCAATCTACAAGATGTGAAAATGTTACTCTTGAACTAATTTGTGGATAAAGACCCTTAAGTTGGATACTTTGAGTAATTATGATTTTTATGAGTGGAAATGTACTTTTAGGGTTTGTTGAACTAAAAAGGGTAAATTTGGAAAGAAAAATCAATAAACCCTAAGGAAACCATAATAAGAATTAGAAACCTTAGAATCGAATCCCAAGTCAATAAAAGATGTTTGAATGCGATTATAACAATTAGGTGTTATAAATACTTTTCAGCATCAGGATTTGTTTGATTTCTTACTTGGCTTGATTGATTGGACTTCTTGATTGGATTAGCTATCTTGTTTGGTTTTGAAACTTCCAAATCAGGTATGTGGTTACGCTTATGGCTAATCGCTCTAGTTTCATGGCTATTTCTGAGGTTTTACCAGTTGCTTGGGAATTAACTGTTTGGATGAACTATAATTCTTGTCTTCCTTAATTGGCGGTTGCCGAGGGGTGGGGTTGTTACAACCAGATTGTGTCTGACTAAAAAAAATTGGTTTTGGGTTTCAATTGTGACATTTTGGGTTGGTTTCGGGTTTAAGATTATGCGTCCGAATCTAAATCGGGTTGGTTCTGGGTTTAGAACCCGGACAAAACTGGGTTCTAAATACCTACTTATATACCTATATTTATGAGACACATGCTACATTTTAAAGTGATACATGTGTCATTTTAGTATAATACATGTGATGTTACCGCATACTTTAGCGATTTGTTATGATATATGTGTTGCTTTTAATAGTATTGTTATATTCTTACTATGCTAGAATTACTTGTGTTAAGTAACACCAATTATGGCTTTTATTATATAAATATTATTATGATATGGTATAAATATTGTTTTAGTATATATAGTATAGTCATCTACATTGGTTTAATGGGATATATTTTGATGTAAATATGTGTTATTTTGGTATGCTATAGGTGACGTTGTAAAACTTTTGATGTGATATATGTGTTATTTTAGTATGATATATGTGATGTTGCGCATGTTTTGAAATTTTCTTATGTTTAGGTGATATAAATATTTTACTGTTGATACTATTTTCTCTAATAAAAGCAAGGGAAAAGTAATACTGCAATTGTTTGATATTGTATGATCACTGACATCTTTAACAGTTTATTTAGATAATAATATTATTTACAACCATGTAGGTAATTCTATGTGAAAAAATATTTTTGGAAAAAAAAATCATCTTCAAATTTGAGTTTAGGTGTGGTTCTGAGTTTAGATTTTTCGATCTGGGTTGATTCTGAGTTGAGATGTATGAGTAAAATATGGGTCTGAGTTTGGACTTGAATTTGATGGTAAAATAATCTGTACAAGATTTTTTAATCCGGAACCAACTCTAACCCGATTTTTTTGACACCTCTAAACGTATGGGCAGAGCCTCAAGGAACTTGTGCAAGGCGTCGGGGGATATATCCCGAACAGTACCTGGAAGGGAGCGAGAACTGGAAATCCAATCCCATCCTATCCTAGCAGGATTCCTTAAACCAAACATGTCGTAAACCCTTAAAAATCATACATCCACCAACCAAACTGATTTTGTTCAAGGTGGAACGATGCAAGACCATTTACATCTTATCCAACGAGATCGTTCATCTTTGTCATATAACGGCTCGAATCTGGAATTTGAAAATACATTTTATTAATGTGAAATTGGTTTTGGCTGCCTTCATGGTTTCCGATTCCATGCTATATAGCTAAAATGGATTAATGCTTGTTTTACCACCAATCATTTTCTATACCCATCAGTGGAAGCATCATTGGCTTCATCTACAGCTCTACGTACCTTTAATAGAAAAGAAATGGACGCTCTTAAACGATTAAAAAAAACATGAAAAAGAAATAGAGAAAATATGATTCCCTCTCCTTTCAGTCAGTCATTCTGGTCACTACTTTCTCAACATGCTACTTCTAATAGTCTTATTGATGGTCTCGACATTAAGGATATAATCGGACGACAATGTACATATTTGATGTACATTTTTACATTGCGAACTTACTAAACTACACTTATTATACCCAACCAAACTAACCCTACGCAGTTCTACAACCTTGAGGAAAGGTAATGGGCACTTTGCAAATAATATGATACCAATAGTTGTTGAAATCCAAATACCTACAGTTGATCTCACGATAGCAACCCATTCTGTAATAATCAAATTGACTGAAAGTCATCAAGAATCACAGAATGAGTCTGGGTTAAAAGGGGGAGACGATGTCAAAAACAACCACGCTCGAGCCCACAACGAATGGAAAAGACCGGCGCAGGTCATCGCCACTCCGGCGCCACTACTGTCCGTCGCTGCGGGTCGTTGACTTGGCCTTGCAAATATCTTTTCCTACGCTTCTCCTGAATTCCCTAGCCTCAAAGTGTTCTCCACCGCGTATATAACCAGGTCCATGATTGCATCGGGAGCACACAAATCTTGCTCATTTTTCTACCAACCCACAACTAGACCATGCCATCGCGATCCCGTGGGCTCCGCTTCCGCCTGGCCCAGTACAAAGAGGAACCATACATTTGTCGCCGTCATCTTACCGGTACCATAAATTACGGTTTTGTTTGAATTTGCTCGAAGCTGAAAGCCAGAAGCCGCGATTGACCTGCAGGAATTTACAGAGCGGCGAATCCTAAATTGTTACTCACAAACGCAACCTGAGAAGAGGAAGAGAGAAGGGGGGGAATGTGGTGGTGTGTGCATCTGGCATTTTCCTTGTTGTTGGAAGCACCTACAGTGGGATTTGAACTTGAGTCCATAGTTTAGAACTAATGTACTTCTACCAACTTAGCTACAACTTCGACTTGTCATATATCTAAAAAGTTTATATATGTACTATATTTATAATACTAAACATGCATAAATACATCTATACTATTATAAAAAGAGCGAGTTTGATGTTGCGCTCTCCTTGATTCACTCTCTTCTCTTCTTTTTTCAAGGAATTTTGCTTATACAAATATTTATTCTCACACTCTCCTATTAACTTTTATTATTTTTAATTCTGTATTTCTCTCTCCATCTCACGGAAACGTTTCCTTGATTCTCTCATTTCAAACAACCAACACAAATATCTTTTACCATAAAGACCCTTTCACAGACAAGTCATCTCCCCGTACATTTCTAACAAATTGTATATGTCACGTGCATGTGCACGTGTGCGTTCACTAGTATAAATAAACATTTAAGATTTTGGGAGGGGGGGCTGAAGCCCCGGTAGCCCCCTAGATACGCCCCTAGTTGGAAGGTAGCTACTGTCTTTACATAAATATATATATTTCAGATGGCGACTCTTTTCGACCCTTTGCTACTTATATATGTGGGCCTTCGGGAATAGTTCCTTTCCTGATTTAATTCATCCATAATTTTGAATAACTCTCCTTGTAGAAGGCAGCTTTTTATATATAAAAGATTATAATAAGCCATTACCCTAAGGCAACCCTTCCAGTAGACATGAGGCCCGAACCAGCATCTTCAATAAAGTTTTGTTTAGAATGTACAAGCGATCGTTAGGAAGTTTATTGGAATACCCTGGCAAGTATAAAACGGTTGTTTGGATTTTGTTTGATGTGTAAATGTTACCTAGTGTCATTATATTCTACGATGATATTATATGCGGTGACAAAGACAGCCTAGAAACACCCTCATAGACCCACTTAGATTTAGTTCGGAGAGGGGCTGAAAGCACTCCTCCTTAGAATTTAAAAATGTACATAGAATATAATTAAGGTTACTCTATTTTTCCTGAAAGATCACATGATTAGGGTCTCAGATGATTAAGCTAGTTAACACAAAACATATCTAAATATATTTTTTTCAACTTTTTTTGTATATTTTACAAATTATGACAGGTAGATAAAATCATTTCATATGATCATTCGTCTCATTAACAACCGCAAACTTTTTTTTGTTCATTACTTAATAGCCCAACACGTTTAAATACATGACGGATATATTTGTTATACAAGAAAAGAAATGGCACTGCTTATTCAATTGACTAATATAACTGTTCCTTTTCTCACAATAGGATCTAGAGTGGACAAGGATCAAGGTTGTCTAATTCTAAATTTAAATATTGCTAACATCCTTATGTGGCAAGAATCATCCAAAGTGTGTATCTATCTTCATTATCAATAGGGTTATCTAAAGTTTTGTTATCAATAGGGTTATCGATGTTTATTTAGTAAATTGCAACATGATAAGAAAAATCATTAAAAATTGAATGAAATGAGACACAGTGTCAAATCCATCAACCAACCTAAAAACTAGGAATAATTGAACCACAAATTCTTAAAATCTTATTCGTAATCATTTAAGTTCTTTATTAATATCATGAACCCTCTTGAGGTGTATTACAACATATGAAAGCATCATTGAGAACTACAACTTTATCATACAAGAGTTAGAGTTGACCTGGGATTCTAAGTATGCAACTAGTTATCTGATCTGCAACGAACCTTGCCACGTCTGGTTTGGGTGGCAAAATCAGCTGGCTGAAAAAAATTAGACTCCTCTAAACCTCGGTACTCAAGAGGACATTCAAATATACTTTGGCTTAAACTACATACATTAGTAGTTCACAAGGGATGACTCACTAAGTAGTTACTGAAGTAGGTACCACATGGATCTGCAATTAATGTTGTGTACTATTGGGTATCATCGAAATCTACATTGAGTGTTAGGCACCCGTACTATAATTCAAGAGGTCATAGACACTTGGCTTAACCCCTCATACCATACTGACACGCTCTAACTTCCTCTCCTGGACATTGCCAATGGATAAGGCGTTCCCTCCATTGAGCAGTCCTCCATAAGGAATATATGGTGTCGATGACATCAAAATGCCCAATTGACTCTTTCATTATACTATTCAAAGATCCATAATATTTTTACTTTTATTTGTAATTAGATCATTCCATTTTATTTTATTGTATTCTAAACTGCAGCAATATTATTGAAAGTCATACTAAATCAAATCAATGCATTTCCAATGTTTTGAAAAGACATTTACATGAAATGATAACTTTCAATACTATATTTCACTTGAAATAAAAATCTTAGCAGTTCCAAAAATATTGGAAGGATCTATGCTATAAGTACACTATTAATCTTTCATATTGAATGTTATATAATTTGATCTAACTAATCTATATTGAACTATTGATAATTTAAACTATACATATCTTTATATGGCATAACTGAGCATATAATATATAATAGTGGGAATATATATATATATATATCATATAAGATTATAATTGAAAGAAATAAAGCAACACTTTATAACATGTATTTTGTTATTGAGGGCTTAGGAAAATGTGTATTCAAAGACACCTTTAGATTACTCCTATTTTTAGCTCATACAAATCACATGAATGCCTTCTAGAACTAAAATCATTCATTGTTTATCAGTTTTTTAGTTATTTGGATCATTCATTCAAATAAAATTTGGATTAAAGCTTACTGAGCTAAACATAGTAAATAGTAAATAAGACAATTCACATTCTTCTTGTTTTAACTTAAATTATGTAAAAAAATGGCTAAAAGATAAATTTTCCACTCAACTTGGGTTTGATTCAAACTACTAATCTTGTCTTGAGTCTTGATTTGTTTGAATCTTGACTTGTTAAGCTCAAGTATTCATACTAAAAGTTTTGGATCATGCTTCACTGTAGGTTGTAGCCTACACTTTTTCTTCATTGAGAATATTAAAAAAGAGGACAAGATGAAAGTAACCTTTGATTAATCTTGTTCTATGATTCAACCAATGACAAAGAGAGAGAACAAATGAGAAGTTTTCCATCTACAATTACCTCAATGGTTCTATGATTAGATCTACTACTCTCCCAAATTCTTCATGTTCTTCTCCAAAATTTCCCTAAGAATTGTCCTATCGTGCATCTCTAGTCTAATTTAGGGTTGTTGTTGTGTGGCAAATTGAAATATGTGTCGAATTTTGATATGTATATCTGGTCTTTTTTGTGATTGGTTGTACTGGTAAAAAGCACAACTCATCTCCATCGATGGATACCATCGATGGATGACCATCAGTTTGTGTCCAGTGGTTGCATACCATTGCTGGGCGCCATCTATTGGTGACTACAGGTGGTTTGCCCATTGGTTGTCAACCTAATCGTTTTGTACACTCTACCAAAAATATAATAACTCTCTCAATATAACTCTGATTTGATCCAATATTTTGTATTAGATTTATAATTGAATTATCTACAATTTCACAATAATATTTGAATAAATTTATATATTATATTTTTATTAATTAATCATATAATATCTTTAGTGCTCTTCTCACACACACGTGTGAGCTATATTCTTTATCAACTAAAGCTAAAATCTCATAGGATGCATAATATAGGTTTGACTTAGCAAGAAATAAGTTCAACCATAAATAATATTTAATCGATTAGAATTTTATGGAAAGTACTAATGAAGTTGTAATTAATGCTAAAGTTGCCATAAATCCTAAAATAACTGGTAAAGCGAGACATGGGATTAACAACCTTTCTCCCCTAAGAAGTTTTGTCTTTAGAACTTATAGGTATGTAAGAATGGTATAATAAGATTCTCATTCTGTATATAACTCGCAACATCTCGTCATCCATAACCTCCTCTATTAATCTTTCAAAATACAATCATGATAGGATAAACCATCTCAAACACAACAAAAATGTTGCAATATCATGCTAATTTATTGAAAATCAGTCTTCCTTTACACTATGGCATATTTTCTAGAGGTTACACCCTCAACTAGTATTCTAATATTTACAATATCATCTTATATACTATGTCTTTCTATACTTCCAAACACCTCAAAACTTAACATAAGAAATTATATCTTATTTTCCTTTTTACCACACTAGCTTTTTTATTTTAATGCCTGACAAACTTTAAACATGAGTTAGCACAACAAAGCAATTATGGAATATTAATCCGTCAAGAACATAATCACAACTGATTAGCCATTTTATTGAATAGGTTACACACATCTACATGGCTGAAGCTACTTCTACATCTGTATTGTGCCCTCAACAATTATACTTCTAGGAATTTTACCATATTGTAAGATATTCCAAATGGTATTGCATGCCTTCTTGCATATTATTACTTGTTTCTCTTTATTCATCCTTTCTCCCTTGGCTCTATGATTGAAAATTATTCAAGTAGAAAGGATGACCATATGGCTCACCATATTGAAACATTTAGGAGTCACTCTCCTCACAATATGAGATAGCTATTCCTTCTGTATTTGCAATTTACTCATTAGAAGAAGGATAGTCTATTTTTCATGGATTTAAGAGATATACATACACTGCATCAACATGAGGATAATGAATCTCTCTACTTCTTGACTTATCTAACATACTGAGTGAGAAAGTTTACACCATAGAAAAGTCAACATATCACCTAAATGTATTTGTAAGAGTTCTATAACTCTTTTCCAAATATGGTCACTAATGAATCTCCCTTTTTTACTCTTTTCATCATTGACACAAAAGATGACTAAATCCTAAGTAAGCCTAATCTGACCTTTACTTTGATATGAGACTCTAATATGCTAATATGTTAGAAAGATTAGACGCTCATCTATTTTTATATTACTACAACATTGATATGTAAACATGTACTTATCACTATTATATCTAGACACAAATGATTAAAAGAAGTCACAGCTAAGGATGATAGATTTGAAGGATAGACGGGATGTTCTAATAGTACTCGTAGACAACTTATCTCATATAGAAATCATTTTTAGAGCATGTGTAAAATTGGATAAGGACAATTACAAATCTTATCTTCGTGTGGATAGAAGCTTCCTCAATACTATGTAAATGTTCTAGGGTTTTCAAAAATACACATTCAAATGATCAAAAAATAAGGAGGAATATATGTTATTCTTATATGGTATCTGGGATTTTTACCCTTAGTACCGTTTGAAACCTAACTCTTTGTTCTTAACTTCTAATTTGGTCGTTCCTAAAAAAATTCCCTACTCAGGGTTGAATGCAAATTACTTATCATTATCTCATACCCCCATCATTCTCTACTTTTACCTTTTTACCCTTGTATGCTTATCCTATTCTCTCCATAATATAATTTTAATGAATATTTCTTTTTCTTCACCTTCAACAAGAAAACATGAAAAAGGATAATATATATGAAGTTGAGATTCTATCTCTTCAACAATTGCTTACTAATTTCCTCTCATTCAAGTCTAGTTTATAAATATTTGTGACATGCCTTTAATTTATGTAATGTTTTCTCACTCTTTCTATTTTATTTAACAACTAGATATCTTTGAACTTACCATTTGTGTATCATATTCATGTGATATAATAAACCTTCCATATAGAACTAATAACTTCCCTTTTACTTCTCATTTATAACCATTATTTTGCATTCATAATTATGCTTTGTGTTACTACTTAACTATTATCATAGTTTGATTATTTTATCAATATTTTTATCTGCATGAAAAGATTTTCAATTTTAACTTGGTATAACCATTATTATGCGTTCCATAATTATGTTTCTTATTACCTCTTAACTATTATACTTTGATTATTTTATCAAAAAAAATTGTATGAAAAGTTTTACAATTTTAACTTGGTGTATAATATGTCTTTTCATTCCAATTCGTATAACTCATATAAAATTCAAACTTTTATTTTCACACTAAAATCTTACATTGTTCAAAATGTTCATGCTCATGTAGTTTACTCTTTTGTTTAGAAATATATTTATCTTTCCTAATCATATATGATAACAAGGAATTAATGCATTCAAATACATCAAAGTAGAACAAATAATTACTTTACAATGGAATACATTTCAAAGAAGGGCAAAAACAATTATTTGTTAAGGCACATATATTTGTATCCTTCTGAAGTTTCTCTCAGATAAGGTTTACTCATCTTGCATTGTCAGTGGGTCTCACTTAGTCACAGCCCATCCTCGGGGGTGGTTTCCAAGTATCAAAAAAAAAGGTTTACTCTTCCCTTGACCATCTTTATTTCTTTTTTATTCTTAATTATGATCTCATCTTGCATATGTACAAGCAATAATCATTAATTTAATTCTTTTAGAAATACTTCTTTTGTATATTAACTTCAATATTCTTCATCTTTTCTACTCTTGGACCTTTTTATTCAAAATTTGAATAGAATAACTCAATTTATTACACAATCCAGTTCTCTTAGTATGTTTTTTCTTCATAATTTCTTTATATGTATTTTCTTCATATTGTCAAACTTTCGATGTTGGGTTGATTATCAAATATTTAATTCCACCTTATTTTGATTTTTTGTATCATTCTCATGTTATCTCAACTGTTTAGGTCTTTACTCTTAAAGTTCCCAAATTAACACTATTATCAATCTCCTTAGACTCTTTCCTTCTCAATTTTCCTCATTTGTGAAACCATAACACTCATTCATATGTCTTGTTTTAAGGATTCCCTTATATTCTAAATAATATTTCTTCCTTGAAAATATTTTTGGAATTTCGACACTCCCACCTTCTCCTCCTCTTTTATTACCCTATTTTGGGGTTAATTGACTTTCTTTTTTTATCAGCCCAGATGTACCAATGGTTCTTATCATCCCTTTTAGATGATCTTCATCATTTAATATTCTCAATACTAATTGGTGTCTCAAATTATATTCTTTCTTACTTTATTCATTGAATTATGGCTTCTTGTTTTTGTTTGAACTTTGCACATAGTTTTTAGTTCAACCAAATTTTGATTATTACACTCGTTTCCTTATATCTCAATAAATTAGTGTATATGCATTCACATTGCCATCTAGGTTCACTTTATTCATATCTTATTCTTATTAGATTGTTAATAGGTGTCATTATATCCCAATAACACATCCTCGAAGCCAGAACAGACAAAGATGTTGTCTTGAAGCTAAGATCTACCTAGGGTAATCAACTCCTAATTATATCAAACATACGAAAAGGTTATTCACTTAGGAAAAATCATATTAGAGTAAATTCGTATGTACTTAATGTGAAGAATAGTACACAATATATGAAGCATAGCTCAATGTAAAACAATATTAACTAAACCATATACTTAAAGGAATTGAGCATCAAGGGTTCACATGGGTAAGGGCATTTTTATGCATTTTAAATCAAATCAACATTATTGAAAAATTCATATCATATTCTATCTTTATGATCTTATTTTCTTCTATTAAATTTTGATCTTCTAACCCTAGTACTTGTAGAGTTTCTTTGTAGCACATGCAACCTCCGCATACCTAGACATGGTATATAGGTAAGTATATAAATAGTAGCTTGATAGTGGTCAATATAAGTATTCTGGTCATTCATCTCATAATTAAACCACAAGAACCTTTTTTATTCATCACTTAACAAACCCACACATTCAAATACATGAATCATATATTTATAACTATTTTACAAGAAAAGAAATTATATCGCTCAATTCATTTGACGAATACAACTTTTTATTACTATAGGACCTAGAGTGTTAAGGACTGAGATTTTCTAATTATACATTTAAACATTTCTAGCAACCTTTTGTGATAGGACTCTTCCCAAATGTGTACATATCTCTATAATCAATAGGGTTAGCTAAAAATGTGTTAAGTAGAGTGTGAGATACTAGCTTAGTGAATGGAAATTCATCAAGTAGATAAGAGAATACATATTAAATTAATCTAGTGTGAAACATATAATAGATAAGTGAAACCATTGAAGACTGTACTATATGAGAAACACTATAAAATCAATCAATCAAATGAAATATTAAGAATAATTAAACCATAGATTATTTAGTTTTACTACTTATCTTTTAATCACTTCACTAATGCCATAGAACCACATGAGTGTACCAGAATATGAGGAAGCATGCATCACGCCAAGCTACAATCTCACTATATAAGACTTAGAGTTGACATAGGATTGGAAGTCGGATAACTAGATACCTAGTCTACAATGGGTCTCGCCATGTCTGGACTCGGTTGCTATAAATTGGATGAATAAAACATGACTCCTCTATAACAAGGGAACTTAGGCAGAGAGTCAAAAATATTTTGTCTTAAACTACCTACATCAAGTGGTTCCACAAGGGTTGACTCACTGAGTATTAACTAAACTAGAAACCAGTAGAATCTCAGGTTTTTGTTGGATAGATGTCAGTATATGTACTGAAAACTTAGTGCCATCATGATATCTAGTTGTTAGTCGGTACCATTGGGAATCACCGGAAGCTCAAGTTAATTTTGGGTACCCCTGTTGTAATTCAAGAGGTGGTCAACACTGGTCTTAACCCCTTGTGCCCTAGAGGCACGCTTTGGCTTCCTATCTTGAACATTTCCAGTGGGTAAACCATTTCCTCCATATTGGAGCAGAGCATGCAAGGAATATATGATGTTCATGAAATCTAAATGTCTAATTGATTCTTTGGTTCCATTATTCAATGACTAAATTTTTCTTAACTTTAGTCAGTATATATATCATTCCATTTTTATATATTCTACATAGTATCTATACTGCTAAAAATCATACTAAAAGAAAGTAGCGTATTTATAATGCTCTAGAAAAATACTTAACTGAATTGCTAACTTATAATATTATATTTTACTTTGAACTAAATAATCTAAGCATATCTAAATATTTTGAACAATATGCATTACAATGATATTATTAATCTTTCATATTTAATGCTACTTATTCTGATCTAATTGATTTGTATTGTAATGCTAAAATTTCATACCGTACATAGCTTGATCTAGTTAAACTAAGGAAATGATATCTAGTATCAGAAATAAACACACATTCTTATCATATGAGATCATAATTGAATGAAATCAATCTATATGATAACACTTACTAGCATGTGTTTTACTACTGAGAGTTTAGGACAAACCCCAATTCACTGCTTCCTCTAGCTTACTCTATATTTGAAACTCATATGAATCATATGTGTGCATTACATAACTAAAATTGTTTGTATTCTATCAATTTTCTAGTTATCTAGATCATTCATGCATTGGAATATGGATTAGGGCTTACTAAGATAAACACAATAAAAGAGTAAATAGGACAATACACATTCTTCGCGTTTTGTCTTAAAATCTAAAAAAACCATGGCTAAACAATCAATTTTCCACTCACCTTGGGTTCGATTCTAATATTAATAATGTTTATAGTCTTGGTTTATCCAATTATTGATTGGTTAAACTTGGGTTAAAAGCTTTTAATCATACCTCCTATAGGTTTTAAAATTCTCATTTTTTTTGTGGAAAATTCTAGAGGATGATGAAAAAGATGAAAAGAGGAAGTAACATCCAATTGACCATTCTCCAGGCTTTGACCAAGGAAAAAGAGAGTGAAGGAAGGAGAATCCCTTGATCTAGACTTACATTGATGGTTGTATAGCTAGGTATACTACTCTCTCACACTCTCTGTGTTATTCTCTAAAACTACCCTAAGTTTCTAGACTCTCATGCATCTATCGTCTATCTATTCTAGGGATGTTGTTGTGTGGTAAATTGAAATACAAATTCTAAAAAAATATCCTCAAATCTGATATGTATATCGAAAGTTATGGCCTTTTTCGCAATTTAATGTATTGGGCGGTGGAACAGCTCAACCTCATTGGTTAGAAGTGATCAATGTGTGGCCTTTCAGTTGGCGAGTAGTGGTGGGAACCATCAGTCAGTGAGTATCAGTGGACGGCCCATCAGTTGCCAACTGATGACAGTTTTGCACATTCTACTAAAATTACAATAACTACATCATTTTAACTCTGATTTGATCCATTCTTTTTGCACTAAATTCATATTTGAATTCTCCACACTTGTACATTAAAATATAAATAAAATTAAGAAACTATCATTTTCATTATATATTTACTTAATGTCTTTAATACTCTTACCACATACATGTGTGGGTTATATTCTATATCAACTAATCTAAAATATAATAGTATGATCAAATTAATCTAAAAATCTAATAGAATGATAAAAGTATGGTTTTGACTTAGTAAGAAACAGGTTTAGCCTTAAATTTGTGATTAATCAACTAGAATTTCATAAAAGGTAGTAATGAAGTAGTAATTAACATTAAAAAACCCTAAAATACTGATAAAGCACCATATCTTTGTAAAATCTCTGGTGTTTTTTGAATGGATTTAGAGGGATTGACATATATAGGAATTATTTAGAGTTAGCATACATGATCACAGTGCATCATCTAGATAAACTAAAGGAATTTTAGAGGCTATAAACTATTTCTAATGACAAGTTTAGTACTAAACTATAACTTTAGTAGAGATAAAGTTTGTTCAATGTTGATCATAGGTGTGATATCAAGAGTCATTCAACTAAAAGGCTATCTCCCTAATTGAAAAATGGCTCGACCTTGACTTTAAGGAAACTATACTTTAGAGGAGATGATGGTCAATAAACTTAGAGTTTAACTGAGAATAAACATATTCTTAATGAGTCCTTGAATCTTTGTTAGTTGAACTAAAGTTCAACTGACCACTACATCAATCAATCTTACATTTTCACCAAAAATTGGTATGTTAGTCTTAAGACTTTTATAAATCTATCCCTAATATATATCGGCAATGAAGATACTAACCATGATTCCTTCACCTGGAACCTTGTACCAAGAACAGGTAATGACCATGAAACTTAGGCCTTGCACTAAGATATTACATGGATATTTTATGAAAAGTTATATATCCTTTTATAAGAACAATATAAAAGGTAATTACACCAATGTAGTTGCATGTAATATATAGAAGTCTCATCATAAGCATTGTAGGTCCATTCATACTTTTCTTTAGGCTCTAATTGACTATAATTGATTAAATCAATGTTTGAGTTTTAAATAACGAAAAATTGAATGCATAGAAAATAGTTTATATAGATACCCTTGAATAAAAACATATTCCACTTTAATTGTGAAAAATATTTTCCAAATTGTAGAAATCTTTTGATCTAAAGTGTAGTCAATATATTTTAGAGTTCTTACCATGTAATTGTGAATCAATGTGCAACATATGATAGTATGCATGAGATTAGAGTGGATCCAATGTAAGAGTTTAAAAAATGTAAATTCTTACCTTAGGTTTATGCATTATGAAGTAATTTATCAAAGAATTATCTCCCTCTAAAATGATGAAAAAAAATAATATCTTGATAGAGAACAATACACACAAAAAATGGAAACATGCTAACTAGTAGGTGGAAATTAACCTCATGAAAATAAAGTATATCTTGTCATTTGTTTTTCTCCCAGTTCATTAAATTGGAAAAGGTGGAGTAGAGATAAAAAGAAACTCTAGCTAGCTCTACCTTGATGTCAGATTCCCCTTGATAAAAATCAATCATCTCCTAGAGAACTAAGCTAAGTACGCCAATGAAAGTATTCTTGGAAATGCCATAGGTTTGTTGTTGTTTAAACCTAGGTCCCTAATATTTTTTCTCTTGGATTGAACTTTAACTATAATAGTAAGGTATATAAATTGAGTCGTAAGATTAAGATAGGTAGGCATGAGATTGTTTTGATTTATGTTAAATTGTTAAACAATTACCATAAAATATTTGTAACCATGTTTGTTATGTATGTACCCTTATACTCAGAGAAGTGTATTGAAGGATTAGAGAAGAAATTTCAAGAAATATTCATTCTTTTATATGTATAGAAATGTGAACATGTCATTCTCTCTAGAAGTAATGTTCTTACTAGATACAATGGAGAAAATATGAAGTGAGTCTTTGTACTCCCGATGTTGGCACAATATTCTCAAGCGACTTTTGGATACTAGGTGTAGCGGGTAGGATTTTTCATATTCAAAATGTGTTGGAACTTAAACATGTTTGACATGTTGACTTTTATGATGGAACAACCATAAACTAGTTATAAAGGAAGAAGAATTCAACCAATGATCTCAATGTAGCAATTGATGCATCTTGGCGATTGAATTTGACTACAACGGTGTTGATGTGAGAATGACAACACTTCTTTACCTAGGATACCTTCTTGGAAAGTCTTCAAGATTTTGTCATTTTTAAAAAATAAAGTGAAGAAGGCCAAAAACTAGAGGTGAATAGGAAAAACTCTAGAAAATGTTGATGAATACTTATAAACCACTACCAAGGCATACCACTAGAGCCTTGAGAGAGAATGCAAGAAGACCTACATGTTGCACAAGTGAAATGGGTAAATGATTCATCTTATACAAAGATTGAGGTGCCTCCTGGTCAAAATCTAAATTCAAACTAGGGTACTGATGGTTAGATTTGTGACTTTCATTAATGAAGTTCTTATTGGACTCCAAAGGTTATGTCCCTCTTTGTCAAAATAGAAGCTTAACCATCCTTCTTACAGCCAAATTTTGTGTCCCTCTTTGTCAAAATAGAAGTTTGACCATCCCTCTCACAGTCAAATTCATAATTTTATAAAAAATCTTATCCTCCCAAAAATTGTAATTTTATGAAAAACTATTCTAGAATGATAATAATCTCTCAAGAAAATCCATTAGTTTATGTATATAATATACCCAAGTAGGACATTTCATCTTCAATATTTAACTAAAAACCGCCATTTAACAATAAATGTATACAATTTTATCACATGTTATGATAGTTTCATTATCGATAGGAATTTAAATGATGAAATTGTCTAAATATGCTCAAGAGGTACAACTTTTTGTTACATGAAGTATTGTGAATGCAAAAAATAATACTATAACATAATTATAATAGTATTCAAATAACATTTAATATAATACATCATCATCTAAGCCTCAGTCCCAACTATGTTGGGGTCAGCTACAGGAATCCTTCATTTTCGTTCTGCTCTATCATGGGCCATATTCTGGTTGAGATGTAGAGATTCAAAATCTCTCTTTATAAGCTCATCCCATATCAATTTAGTCCTTCCTTTTCTTTTATTTATTCTGCTTGACTCAATAGCATTGCTTCATATAGGCGTATTAGTCAGTCTATGTTGCACATGTCTGAACAATTTGAGTCGGCCCTCGCGCAACTTGTTCTTAATGCTCACCACTCCCACTTTATTCTTGATATAGTCATTTCAAAAATGCAATTAATAGGCATCGAACTTGGGTGGCCAATACACAAGAACGTTGTGCTAAGCAGCCTAAACCAGTACACTACATAAGTTCGCTATTAATAACATGATGTATTATATTAATATAATACATCATGTTATATAAAAAATGTATGGAGTTGAAATTTCATTCATATGAATATAAATAATTAAACATTGAAAACTTATCTTAAATATATGTAAATTTATCAAGAAGTAATAGTATAGAAAATATATTTAGAATTTTTTATTTTCCATATTCTCAATGGGCGTGAACAAATTTTCTTAGTGATAACAAAAAAATAGATTTCTTATTTGTATGTGTTTTCTAAGACTTTACTTAATTGGATTCTTTAATATGTATGTTTCGCTCATGTTGTAACAATTTATAGTCATATGTGGTAAGGATATATAATTATATAATATTATATCATCAGAAGAGTTTGTTGACAACAAACTCCATAGATATCAACTCATTCAATCATTGATATTGAAATAATGCTATCAACCTAACCATACTGGATATTAATGAGGTTGAGTATAGGAAACATGAACACTAATGGTTCCCTTATGTAATCCACATCATGCATAGTTAGAATCAACATTATCAATAAACTCAAATTCATCATCCTTTATATACCATAGACCATAATCTAGTGCAGATGCAAGGTATAAAAGAATGTGCTTATTTTCTTTTAGAAACTGGGTTTTTTTATTTAGCCCACATTGAGAATGCAAGAGTCATAAGGATTAGATAAGTCTCACAGGGTTTCATATGTATGATACCCCATACACAAATAGTTAGGAATGACACCTTATATACATAGTGGTGGGGGATCAAATACAACAAATGCTTCAGAAGATTGATGATGGAACTTGATAATCGACCATCATCTATATTAAGTTATTGATCTATTTTCAATAGATGCAATTTATAGGTTTTAGAGTTATATTTATAAAAAAAATCCTCCATGCTTCTATTTTTGGGAACTTATGTTGTGTATGTCAATTGAACTTAGAGCACTACTAGTGTTAGATTCAAGAATTATTCTAGTCCAGTGTTTTTCCAAGCACATTGTAAACCTAAGTGATGGTGATATTTCTCCCTCGAGAATATAATTTGTATCTATTTTCTTAGCCCATCCACTTAGCAAAGCATCATCATGTGGTCTGGTTGTCACAGCTATAGATGTCCTGCCATGTTTAATTGGTGCATCCACATTTAGTTTGACCCATCCATGGGGAGGATGAATGTGTGAAGAATTAGTAAGGATAACATTATTTCTAGATATGTTATGTTCAATAGGAAAAGCTATTAAAATTTCAATGCAGTTGACAATATACGTACATATGTCATCCTTTGCCATCCATATTTCATAGTACCCAATGAGATAGATGTTTGTTATCTCCTGGATCATTTTCAAACTTGGTATAGTCCATGGGAAATGAGATGAACCAAAGAAATAGGGGATGAGTTCATCTATCTATAGCCTTTTTCAAATACTTACAACTACCTTACAATCATGGATAACATGTATATATTAACAACAGGAAAATTACATGTTTGGAAACTTTGATCCTCCATGAAATGTTGTTGAGTCCTTCCTGTATTTGTCATTAGGGCATCATGTTCCATTATCCATAAGAACACCTTGTATTTGGTGGGTGCCTTCATATCACAAACAAATTTCTAAGGCCCTGGTCTAGATCTTGCCTTATCTTTACTCGTGATGTTATAGCTGATCTCACCATGAAGTTACCATCATAACTCAATGTCCAAAGACATATATGATTACTACTATCCCTAGGAGGTATTGATAATTTTCAATTTTATCTATAATTCATTTAGGAAAATATTCTGACATGACATAGAGATCCTATTATTTCTCTTCTATTAATGCAGAACCCACTTTGAGTTCTGAAAGATCATCTGACATGAGTTTAGTTATTTTATTTATAAGTTTTGATTCACTATGGATCCAACTATCGTATCAAACAGTCTTGGATTATCCATTACCAATAATTCATAGACTATGATCATTGGCTTTTTGTTTTAAGCTATTAACTTCTCTCTAATAGTAAGTACACATGTGGCCATATAGGTGGGAGGAAGACTTTTATTTGTTGAGTGGTCCTTCTGATAAGGACACATATGACTAGAATATATACCTATGTTAATTTCATCAACAAGGCCATGTTATAGTCATGCATAGTAGGGATACTTATACCTCTGCAATCTTTAGTAGTGATCATATGATCCCATGCAACCAAGGATAACATTTTTTTGCAACTCAACTTCTCTACAATTATTGTTGAATTATTTTATCAATTTGACTACACAAGTTAATTGGTAGAGAGCCATATTGCATATTATAAATAGGTATAGAGACTAGAACTCACTTTATAAGACATATACGACCTATTGGCAATAATGTATGCATTTTCCCGTTATTAATTCTACCCTGGATCTTTTTAACAATTTGTTCATAAGTAGAATTTGTAAGGCTACCACTTTTAGATAAGTAAAACAATATTTACTCAGATTAGTTATTATCTTCATTGATGCTCTTGAACATATTTCATATTTTACATAATTAGGAAGAGATGTTGGAAATGAGATGATACTTTTGTCAATATAAATTGATTATCCTTAAGCCTATCCAAATTGATCAAAGAACATGAAAACCATATCAATATGTTTAACATTTGTTTTTTCCAATAGTATAATGTCATCAGAAAAATAAATATGTGATTATGAAGGACCTCACTACGATGACTTAACATGTTTCCAAACTTCTTCACTAACTTTTGATTCAAACAAATAACTAATTCCATTCAGACACATGAAAAATATGCAAGGAGGAAAGGGATCTCCCCATCTTAAGCCTCAATTTGTTTTGAGGCTCCTTAGCTTATCCATATCCCATATAATACTTATTCTTTCACATAGATTGAGTTCATAATATATTTTATCAGTGAACTTGGAAGTAGTAATTTTCTACAAAACAAAATCCTAACACATTCGATCATATGTGTTTGCAAAGACCACTCTAATAGACATGTATGGATCCCTTTTAAAACACACATATTATGTCTAGTTCCCAAACAAAAATATGAGGTTTCAACTGGTCTATGATTATCTTTCAAATAAGTTTCTGACAAACTTTAGTCAATGAAATGGGTCTCAATTGACTATATTTGGTTGGATGTGATGTTTTACATGTAAGAACTATAACCACACTACACATATCCTGAGATAAAGGATAACCCATAAATGCATTCTGAACATAAAAACATTTGAGCCTTTAAATGTAGATCAATTATTGAAAAGAAATTCACTATCCACACCATCTAGGCAACTAACCTTGTTATTGGTCGTCGTTTGTAAAGTTTTATATATTCTAAGTTTGGTAGAAATATGTTCAATTTTCCTGACATCGGAAGATAAAACCGATTGGAAGAAGGTAGGCATCTCACTCATATATTGTTGAGAAGTAATAGAATCAGAAAAGAATTGTGTCATGAAGTTATTTAAAATTAGATTGTTTAGCTTAGTAGGATTAATAACCCAGTTTCCATTGTCACTAAGTAAGTAGTTAAGGTGTTCCTCTGGTGTCTACGTTTTACATATCCATGTTAAAAAAATTATTGTTGTCACCTGCATTATTCAACCAAGTTATATGACTTTTTTTCTTGGCAAGTTTGTCTACAAGGAGGATTTCATACCTTTTTTGTAGCTCATTGCAATTCTCCACAATTATCATAGAGTAATTTATGGCCAGGTTGTTTTATAGATTGACAATTACATTTTTGATATCATTTTTCAATATTTAATTAGCTCTCATATATTTTTTGTTCCACATATTAGTATTAGGTCTTCCAGAATTCATAGTAGTTACAAAATCAGTGTCATGTCTACAATTGTCATGTATCAAATTTTGAAAAGATAGATTTTCCTTTCAAGTTGCTTTTGTCTTAAAAACATATGTAACCTTATAGTGTTTCATATTAAGAAATATGGGGGGTTGTGATATGAGCATATCCTTGATGAGTGCTAAACCGAGCACTGATGGTTAGATTGGAACCATAATGGACTATCCACTATATGATCTAGTGTTTAATGAAGATAAAAGGATTCATAGGTGAAAGGGTAACTATAAAAACCAATATCAATCTGATTAGCTTGTAGAATGGTGTTTCATAATATGCAAGCTTATGAGTGATTGTATTGAGAATTGCCTTTCTTCACAACTGGATTTAACATTGCATTAAAACCCTTCAACACTATACGTGGTTTTTCACTTTTGAACTGATTCTAGGAATATGTTTCCAAAATAAACTTTGAAAATTTCAATAAGGATGATCATAGACAAGTTTAAGATAGTAACTCTCACTAACACAATAGTGAAAGAGTTGTCTATGACTTTTAACAATATGCACATTACGAGAAACATGCATCCATAATAATCAAATCCCTCTAGAAAAGCCTCACAATGAGAGCATGTAACCCTAACTTCTTAAATACCCCATCAATATAAGTTTTAGAAATATAAGGTTCTAGGATTTCCACAAGTTTATGTCAATGTTGTTCAATAAGATCTTGCAATGTATTTTGGGTAGTTTGGTTTCCAATACCCCTACATTCCAACATATTATAGTTAACATGAATAAATAAATAAGAAGTCATATGCCACCCCCTCAGTATTAGCAATTGCATGTAATTGTAATTGTTTTCTTGGTTGGCTCTGAGTTAGGTAAGGAGACACTTTCATCTTACCTCTACTGCTTCTTCTTTGACGGTAAATTTTGCATGTGCAAGGTCCATATTTTTGTTGGTACTGAGAGAGCAGTAGCTTGTGGTATCTCCATGATAGGTTGTGTATGTTATTTGGATTCCATATCTTCTATTATATTAATAACGTCATATCCTTTCATTCTAAATGTAGTAGTTTTCATGTGTTTATGAACTTTATCACTATTCCAACTTGAACATCTAAAATGACAATATAAGATTTCCCACTATCATTCTTCATGCACCCATTGAATGACTTCTTCATCTAAGGCCAGAATGGCTTCATATGTGTCCTATGGTTTATAACTATTGGATAAACATTCTAATAATATCATGTTTTCTCACAATTGTAACAAATAGGTGGTAGAAAATCTTACTAAACATGATAGATTGAACCAATAATGTTGACATCAAGATATATTAGCTCTACCGCGTTGATTTCCATCGTAGTTATTACAAAATGACTACCAATATAATTAAAAGTATGGTTGTCCACCCTAAAAACTTTCCTAGGACTTCACAAATTCTTTGGCATAATGTTATATGTAAAGGAATATAATTGGTATGCACCCAGTGACACTTTTTAAAGGGATACCATTTGATGGGATAAAATTCCATAGCAACACCATACCATTAGACAACATCTGAACTATTATTTATTCAGCTTCCCTATGAGTAACAAAACATTTTTATCATATTTTGTAATTAATATCACATGTGGATACTCTATTAAACTTACTAGGAGGAAGGACTATATAAAAAAATTACATTATCAACAAGAGTAGAATATGTTGTACTAGTTCAATTCCATTTTTAAGCTACTTAGTTGAAAGATCAAATGGGTATATGCACATCTTCCACTAGTCAGGGTTTATACCTTGAATATTGAATGACATTTTCTTCTTCCAAGATTTATATTTTGATCCATCAAAAATACAAGGATAGTATATGTCAACCTAGAAGATTAATTTAGACAAATGGTTTTTCCCCTCTCTTCTAGGGGTGAATAAGTCTATATATATAATAAAAAAACAAGGGAGTTAATTGTAAGTTGCATAAGAACATATATGAGAAGAATGTCTTTAACTAAATGACTAATGAAAGCAATGATAAAAGATACAAGATATACAATGTTTCTAATATGAAACTTTATACACTGACTACCTAATAGTTTCTTGGCATGCAATATATGTTGTTTGTACGTTGGTGGAAATTACAATTTTCTGCATGGTTTTGGATAAAGATTTGGTTTGGCATAAACCACTACCTTCATTATGGGATATTAAAGACCACCTAGAGCTATATAAAGGCTGCAATTACAAATTGTCACATCTTCTTTATGAGTTGTAGGAGAGCATGTGTCATGGTGAAGAATATCCTTCCCAACCTACACCAAGAACTCCTTTCCCAAGTAGTGTAGTGAGGGAAAAAGATGTAAATAATGATAAGTCGACCAAAGTTAATGCAACATTTAAAGCTAGATGAAGATGATGTCACTTGATGAAGGTTGCAAGTAGTAGTAGTTTGGTAAAGATTCGTTTATCACCTTGATGTAGAAAACTAACTAAACCAGAATACACAAAATCAATGTTATCAAGAGAAGAAGGATGCTCTAGAGTATTCTCTCAAAATCATAGTTGTTGTATAGACATAATCTATCTACAAGGACGAGCTTAGGCTCGCAGAATTGTTTTTCTAAATATCTCCTCAATCTAGTAGCTCTCGAATAGTGGGGGCTCTATGATAAAAGGTAGTAAATATGTTACCAAGGTGTGGTTTGTGATTTCTACTGCATCCCCATCTATATAAACACTTAGGGTAGTAAGGCATGACTATAGGGGGTGTTGACATGCTTTTTGGTAATCAACTAGTTGTTTCAAGTTGATGCAGCATAAGTATAAGGACAAATTGTGCACTAACTTGATTTTGTTATAGAAACACTCTCATTCAAACTACAATTCAATTAGATAATGTCTAGACCAAAGTACACTTTGACTAAATGATAAGACAAATTTATCTTTGACCCAATCATCATCAATTGATCAAATAGTAATTCAAGGGAAAACTCAAAATCCAATCAAAAGTAAGAGTTTGACCCAAGAAAAAAGTAAGCTATTCCAATATTTTAATTTTTGACAAAATAAACTTTAATAAAGGTCTAATGTATCAAATAACTATCTAATCTTAATAAGGGGTTTTGGGTAGTTCTGACTAGTTGATCTTACATGGTTTCTAGAAAGTGGTACATAAATATAGTAAATCTATATGTACAACTCATATATGGCATCAAATATACATAAAATGTATGTCTTCCAACCATAATCATCATTCTAATTGTGAATTAATATCTAAGACCACTTAGACATATGTTAAAAACACAATTGGGGAATATTTGAACCATCATAGTAGATATCAACATGTTATCCAAATAGATGGTAATATTGTCATCTTTTAAATTTGTAAAGAAATGAATTTGGTGAACTTGTTTGCTTCAATATTTTGATGACTAATATTGATCTTATGCTTTTACGTAGATAAAGTTTTTGCATAATAGAAATTTCATTAATGGGACAAAATCATTCTTATATAATAAGTCTGAAATGAACGGTATGGGCATTAATGATGTGATTTTGTGTTACGACCCCATCTGAGCTTAATTGGTAAACTAGGGTTTACCTAGACAATTGCAAAGATTAATTGGAATAATCATTCTTGAAATCTAATTAATGACGATAACACAATTAGTATGTTTTAACTATGATTAGAAGTTTAAGTGTTCATTTGCCTTGAGAATTAGGGTTTGAGAAACATAAACCCTAATCGGCCCAAAATAGGGTTTTAATGATACATGAATACAAAATTTGATAAGTATAGTGTCTCAGTAAATGATTTTTAGTATTTTATGTGTAACTCTGATTTACTTCAAATTTGGATATGATTTGGATATATAAAATGTGAACAACATTGGTAAATATCAGAATTTTTGAAGAATGTTCTGACCTGTTTATTGGTCGAGTTTCAAACTCGACCGATCATATTTCCAGATTTATACAGCAGTGTGGTAATTGAATTTTATCTTTTTATTGGTACATCCAATTGATCTCAAATTTTAACTGTGCTTGAAAAACACAGTTTTAGACAATCTTTTAAATTGGCGTAATTTTTGGATGACTTTTTGATCTCTACAGTAAGGGTGTCGGTCGAGTTCTGTGCAGGACAAACTCGGCCGAATATTCTGCAGACTGCAATATAGCAGTGCACTGTTCGATTTTTAATTACTTATTGGTAACTAGAAATGATCTCAAATTTTTACTGGAGTTCTGAAACTCCATTATGCATAACATATAAAATTTCCATAATTTTTGGAGCTTCTGTTAGCTATTCAGTAGGCGAATTACAGAAGCTATTGTGAAACTGAATATTCAGCCAATATAATTAAAGTTGAGTGTTGGGTCAATATGCAATTGACCCAAGCAGCTCAAATTGACTTATATGATCGACCACACACACACACACAGCTCTCATTCTTCGTCATTCATTCCAGAGAAATGAGCTCCTAGAGAGAGAGGGAGAGTTAGGGTTTGAGAGAAGAAAGTGGGGGAATTGCTGAATTAGGGTTTTGCGATTCCAGGAAGGGTGAAATCAAATAAGTTTGGATTCTTTGCATAGTCTCTCATGTCAAGATTCCATCCATGCTCTGATTTGATCCAAGATGATGTCGAAATTCCCTCTTTTCTCACCCTTTCTTCATAATCCCTCATTTTCAAGGTTCCCGAGTTGAATGGAAGAAGAATTGGGAGATTTGCTAGGGATTTGATGTGAGTTCAAGATTCCCTGAGTTGAGCTGCAGTTTTGAGGTGTTTTCACACCTTGGGGTGAGTGGGTTCTTCCTTTAAACAGTATAATGCACGAAATTTGATTATAGCATCCAAATCCCTAATTGCTTGATATGTGATTCTAAATCCTGAAATGTCCGTTTAATTTAAGTTGTTGCAAATTGATATGATATGGATTCCTTCTCTGTTTGAATGACTCTTTTATGGTAGATCCACATTAGAAACGTATACAACACATCCTAGAAAGAATGTTTTTCAGATTTATACCATATGATGTAATTAGGGTTTAACCTAATTGAGATATCTCTAGAGTTTCAACCTTATTGAAAAGGACTAGTAATCTTATAAGTGGTTAGGATGTACCTCATGGATTACCTTATTTGAATTTTATCCTTGGTGCATGATATCTCAGTGAATAGCATGGAAACCTAAATTTAGTTCAATTTCCATGGTTTCATACATATATCGATTGTATATGATTTGTTGAAAACAATCTTTATTTAGTGAATGCTTATATCCTATGAAATCCTTATGAGAGCCATGTGACAAGTGAATGAAGTAAATGAAAAGGTGAATGAGGCGAATGAAACCCTAAGAGTAGGGTGTTGGCATGTGATGAATGAATAAGGCAAATGAAACCCTAAGGATAGGGTGTTCAATGAATCATGTTATGGTGACATGAAAGATCTCGATATGAGATGTGGTGATACTTAACTGTTGAATTGTATGTTTCTAGTGCATTTAACTTTATATGCTTGTTCTCTCTGAGTTGATATCTACATACTGCAGGGCTTCTTATATTTCAATACATATCTCATAAATTGCAGCTGATGAGATATGACATGCCCTAGAAAGGGATGTTACTGAGATATGATATATGTTGAATACATGAGTTATGATGTTGCTTATGATATGATATGGCAGGCCGTGTGAGCCTTGTAAGAAATGTTAAATGAGTCATGATTTCTGTTTAAAATGTACCTATAATGTTAATGTTAGACTTAGGTGCCCTGAACACCGTAGAACCCCTTTGAGAGATCTGCTTCTTAGGGGTGAAACTCGTGTTGCAACATTATCCATGCGGAGTCATGGAGACACGAGGACAGAGAGACAGTGTCCAACAACAACGCGTGCGATGTCACGGTGGCACTGGAGAAAATTGGGGGTTATTGCAACAAGATCCGTGTGGAGTCATGGAGGTAACCCCGTGAGACTCTCCGCCTGTGTACTCAGGTTAGAGGAGGAGTCTAGAGCACTCGATGTAGTGCAGTGAGGCCGATGAGCCTGGGGTCATGTGGCAGAGTAGGGCTGGCGTCAGAATTAGAATTTCCCGGGTGTGTCGCTAAGTCTTGTACGGTGTGGTCGTAGTGCACTGCGAGTCTCTATGCAGAGTACACTACATAGATCAGGGCATAATCTAAAATATGATCATATAGATTCACATAGTTCCTTATAAATGAAAGAGTTAAGGAAGACTAGAGCATAGTCTTCTAGTAGTTATTCTTTGGATGCAATATTTACGTTCTTTGTTATTTCAATTATATTGTTTTAGAACTGCTCAGTGTAGTATTTATTGTTGTTAAATTTCATATCGTTTACTCAAAGTTATATCTGTAATCACATTAGTGCCTTAGACTGTTTCCTTGAAGTAATCATTCACTGAGCGAGTAGGCTCACCCCTCTACTCAAACATTTTAGGGTTAACCGCGTGGACTTGAAGATGGTCAGAGCATCAGTGTAGATCTTCCACAAGAGTTGAGTACAAGATTAGTTGAGTCAGTCGGTCCTTGTCACTCTAGGTCCTCAGTAAGAGATAAGAGAGAGAGTTGTAATTACGATGTGTAATATTGTTCCTCTTTGATATGTATGCTAATTAACAAGTTTTATGTGCACAAGTTGTGAAAGACATCATGAATGTTTATACATGTACCTTTACTATTGAAGTCTGATTAGTAAAAGAAATGTTCAGATTCCTTTGTTAAGATGTTATGTGGTTCAATGCGGGAAAACAAGAGTTTTAAAGAAAAGAAAAAAATTAAGGGTGTTCTTTGTGTTACATATAAGTCCTATCTTATGCCCTAATCTCATGATTTGAGGAAATTGTGAGATCGGGGTGTAACATTTTGGGCTTAATTCATTAAATTAGCATATGGCATAACATTGTTGTAACCTCACTATGCTATAGTTTTTGGAGAGAATTAATGATATGTCGTGTAAACTTGTCAAATCCTTATACAACCCTTCTATGACTTCTTCAAGAATGAAAGTGATATCCTTGTGTCTCAATGGTATTCTAAGACTATTGGAAGTTTGTTGTGCTAGTAAATTGTACAAGATCAGATATTGTGTTTGTTGTTTACAACTTAAGCATATACATAGGTTTTATGAATAGACTACATTAAGAATCTCTAGATAAAGTACTTATACTAAAGGAAACTTTCTCCCATGGCTTGTAATAGTGAAGGTTCCCTTATATGCTCAAAGGATAAAGTGATGTATGGTGTATAATAGAAATTTCAAAATAGTAGTGACTCTAAATATATTTCATTAGGGAAATGCTATAGTCCCATATAACTCTAACAAACTATCCCTTCTACATTGACCTTTGGGGCTAAGTTATGTGCAACGGATGTTGTGTTGGAAGCATAATGGTTTAGGGGACTTATGTCTAGTTACCTATGGTAAAGCAACAACTTCCTACAATTTCAATTCATTATGATAGCATGACTACAACTTTCAAATCAAAGATATTATATTAAATGAATGAAAAACATCTTTGACATAAAAATTTATATAAGGGAACTAAATTTTGATGTAGTTATGACTCTAAATCATATACACATAAATAAAAATAAACTAAAGATTTCACTAAAGGGCAATATCTAGCCCTAGGTTTAGTATTCATTTTTGGGATGCAATTGAAACCCATGACTTACTCGCACAATAAAGCAACGCACCCTAACTGTGTGGAGATCTTAAGAATTAGATTTAATGAGTTAATAACAAGATATTGAGTGAATTGATGAACTCGAGCAAAATGGTTTTTTGTGAATATGTTTCCATCCCTTAGAAACATGTAAGTTTCATGGATTATAGGTATGAAATATGGGAATGCCTTAGAAAAATGGTTAGTGGTACATCTATAGGGATGCCCATCTAAGTTGGTGTGATAACCCTTCACACTAAATGAGATTACTCAAAACACAAAACACGATTGATCACTAATTAATAACATATCCAAAAAAGAGGGTAAATTAAAACTGATATCAACATCAACATGGTCAGAAACATTACATAAGAGTCCAACGTATTGCTTATATTCATACTATGCCAAGAATCTTATACAAATTGTTCCATGGCACAACAAAACACATATATATACAAGGAAACATTATCCATATATGCCACATGTACAAGCATCAGAATGATACCAAAAGCTCGATTCGATTGAAACACCGTATACAATATTTCCCGCCCAGACCTAAGAGTGCATGGATGACTCTAGGAAATAGTACACATCTAAACAACCTTTTCTAAGGTCCATCACCTCAGCTCCTCCTCATTGCCGTGGGTCTGTCATCATTATTGTCGATCACCTAAAAAGATGTAGTGACCCACGAGGTGAGACCCATGTCCCGATAAGAGATATAACTCTCAACACCACTTATTGATTATAGTGGGTTATGTAATTAAACATATTAGTCAGATTAACCAAGTAAACATATAGTCATAGCAATATGCATGATTAACAAGGTACATAGAGAAACTGATAAAACTATCATCATGAGCTTGACTATCTTTATATACATAACAATATGAGCAGTCTAATAACATAAGCATAGATGACATCATAAGCAAGTCTAGCAACATAGAATCTATAAAATCATGAGTAAATCTAGCAGCATAGGCATAGATGATAGTAGAATCGTTTCTATAACATAAGCATTTATAGTATGTACATGTATAAAACATGAGTATATCTATATCATGAGCATATCTACAACATAGGCATATCTACTTTCTCTTATTGCACTAAACATCATCTATGTGAGAAAATAACAATACAAGGGTTATTATCCAATGTGGAGTGTCACATATAACCCTAAACAGATATGTTACACAGTTGTATTACGTCTTTTATTAACCCCTGTGGATTTAGAATCATACCACTCAAATTCTAACTAACCACCACTTGGTTGCAATCAGTTCCATATAAGATCCACTAGTATAGAAACTATCCATGGCATCAGTTAAAACAACCCTATAATGTTGTTTAAAACCCGACACCTAAATGGGAAACACTATAGGCATAGGTCTAAGACGTCAGTTCTTTGGGGAAGGCAAAATTGATGCCAAAGATCCAGCGTCAGTTGTGTGGATTAAAAGAATCGACACATGTAGGGGTCATTGGCATCGGTTTCATGCCAAAAAACAACTTTAAGAGATCCATATCAGGTCAAATTTATAACTGGTAAATGACCCTACATTGTCAGTTCATAATGAACTGACACCCATCATGATGTACAGTGTCAGTTACAGCCCAAATAACTGATAATTTTGATATGAAGTGATGGTTATATCTAAGAAATTGATGACTATGACATGCTATCTAGTGAGGTCGTGATGTCCAACACGATCATTTTGGTTTTGTCCTTTAATGTTGGTTATTTTACTAAAACTGATGACTTAGGCTTATAGTGTCGGTTTTGTTGATACAACCGACAACTAAGTTTTGGTTTTTTTTAAGTGGCAGGCCTGCAGCCTTCTGCCCGGTTGGTCAATAGGATGCAGAACTTGCAGTTTAGTTCTGAACTATAGATTAATAAGATCCTATGAGTTCAGCTTAATAACAAGCCACCAAACATGTAATAACAAATATAATATGCACATAATTTTATCCATTCTCCAATTCCATTTCAATACATGTGCTATTATAATTCATTCATCTTCACATTCATTCACACACATGTGACTTCATTTACATATATAAAAATTTCATTCTCATTACATGTAGAAATATTCATTCGTTCATCTTCACATTCACACACATGTATATAGATCATCATTCACAAATGCATGCATCAAATTTAGAGTTGCAAGAAGTCATAATCACCACATGTATAATAGATCTCAACTTTCATCTTCATGTTCTTCATCCCAATCAAATTCAAAGTTCACTTCCCTTTTGAAGGCTCCCACCCATTGTTCTCATGCATCATCTAGTTGTTCTCTCGTATAGGGCATGTGTACGTCTACTAGCTTTTCTAGCATATCAAAGTCTTTCATTTTAAATACCTTCAAAGAGAATGACATATATAATTAATAAATTTGATATGTTCATATTATCTAGTGAGACTATATACTTATGATGATCAAAACTATATATATAGATAGATAGATTACATTTTATATCTCATCGATGTCTACTACCGCATATCTGACAACCAGTCCATGTACCGTATCACATAGTATTTGCATGCCCAGCTGTTGTCTTATACAGAACACTATAAATTTCAACATACAAAATGTTAATAAATAAAAGTAAGCATAGTTGGCATAAATATGCATTGGAGTCAGAATACTACCTCAACATTCTCCCAAACTATCACTTTATTTTTTGTGTCCACATTTCCTCCAAATTTTTTGAAACATTTTATAGCCCTATATGTTAATGTAACATATTGAATTGACATTGTTAAATAGTCATGTAATAAATATGTTAACAAATATAAATTAAAAAATTTACTCATGTGAATAATGTCTTTTTTGAATTGTATCCCCCATCATCTATTTTGTGACCCTTAGGATCTAGATAATAAACAGTTAGTGTCATGGGGACAACAACCAATAAGACACAATGGTTGTTCCTAAGTGATAAGAAGGCAAAAAATATAACTCAAAATCTACAATGAAATATAATTTCTTAGGTCCAAATTACAAGCAAAGTAAGTAAACTTACCCAACATTGGATGGAGATAATATCATGTCCTTTTTTTAACCAAAATATTTAAATGTGATAGAGCAGTATAGGTTAACAGATGCAGGATCTTTAGTTACACGGCTAATCAAGGATGGAACTAGAAATCCCACATGGGTCATTGAAAACTCTGTACATACCCTATGTAAGTGGTTGCAAAACATATATCATGTATGTATTAATATATAAGGAAACAGATCACCATATACAAAATGAGGTATATAGCTATATAAGATCTCACCATATCCAAAGTTGTATCACAAATGTATTCAACCAAGCAAAACAAAAGAACTCCAAAACATCTTGTAGAAATATACTAGTATCATAACGTTGACCTACAAAGCCCTCCTTAATAGAAACCGTCATAGGTGAATCTTCTTCATGTTCACCTATAACTAGTTATATACCCCTGCATTGAGGACCTATCAAGTCAAATAGGTCATGTGCAAGCCAACTAGGTAATTGAGGAGGAGGTGGAGGTAGAAGAGGATGAGCTATAAGGGGTTTCTTAGGCCCTATGTACTGTATATATACAATTTTATATAAATTTTCATGTATATACAGATACAAACATTATGTAAATTAACCATACATCATGATCAATATAGATAACTCCCACTTTGGGCCATGCTACCACGCTACCTTTTGCTTCACCTATCGTATCAACATTGGGGTGGACATATGGCAGTGGATACTTTTTCCAAGCTTTGTAGACAAGCCTCAGGCACATGCCAACCGCATCGGCGGGTAATGGAGCACCATGAAGTGTCACACCTACAAAGGGTGGTCAAGCCTCACCCACAGCAATGAAATATTCTTGTAATTTTAGACGGCATGGCCTCAACCCCTAAAAATTTGCATAGAGTGTTATATAAATTTTTGCAAATTGACACAGTCCTTTTGAAATAACACACAATCATTCTTGCATGTGTGTATCTTCTTATCCTTCATTCCAATTGGGAATAACATTTTATTTAATTTGTATGCTGATATTGGAGGCTCATTGCCTTCAGGAATAATTTCTTTCAACAAAGACAACAACGATGTGAAGCTTTTGTTGCTCTATCTATTATTAGCCTTCAGATGATACAATCTCAACACAACACTCAGCTTCATAAACCTAGTACAACCTATGTATAATGGTCTCTCATCATCATGCACAATGTTCCTAAATAAGGAAGGTGGATCGGTGTTCTCTACCCCACAACTATCTAGCATCGGATCAATCATGCCTATTGGATTCGGTTCCTTCACATCTACATCATCGACGACAATTTCTTATTCAACACAAGTACTGCTATCGACATATACTGATCTCAAGTTTGGAATCTCTCAATGTCAGTACCATTCTATATAGCCCTATAAAATCTCATTATACATGACATGACTTTTGATTTTTCCACCAGTGTTTACTTTCAAGTGTTACCGCAATGCCTACATGTACAATAGAACCTATCTCCAGGTTGTTTCCTATGTTCCTCTACAAATCTTATAAACTGATCAAGACCAGTAATAAACTCTGGGGTGTGGCGATTTAGAATAGACATTCATGATCTATCCATTCTATGATAAAAAAGAAAACAAGTATTAGGGTTTAGGGTTTACATATTCGGTTAAGGAATTACAAATAGATTAGGATTTATTGTTTTAGATTTAGGATAAAGGTTTATAGATTAGGGTTTAGGATTTAAAGATTAGGGTTTGTGATTTAAATATTAGGGTTTAGGGTTCAGTAATGAATGTGTGTACCACCTATCCCATTCTTGAACACCTAATCTCACTAGTAAGTGTATAATGTGTATTCAGTTTTTAAGAAAATTTTGGCAACATTTCCTCATAGTTCTCCAAGTACACCAATGTAGATGGGAAAATTTCAACCAACATATGTACTTATAGAACAAACGGGGAAGTGTTGACAATACATCTTGATAACTGAATATACATTATACACTTACATCCTAAGTGAGATTAAGTGTTCAAGAATAGTCCCAAATCGGAGATTATCTAAGATTTACTCCTAATGAGTAAATTTTGGACGGGTTTCTAGGCCCACAAAATATATGTATGTTGTCATTACTATACCTATGATCCTAGTTTCATCGTTCATATCCTAGGTTTTATGTAAAATCATTTAATTCAATTCATTATTCCATTTAGATTATTTAATCAAGAGAGAAAGCAAACATTAATATTAATTAAGAAAACTAGATTAGGCACCTTGATTTGAGATTCTTGACTAGATCTTTGAAAAGTGTCACTCAAAGAGATCCTATGATTACAAACAATGTATGAGTTGATTTACAATAGCAACATCTTGTATTCTTAATCATACCATAATCTAGGTACCATATTCTATAACATTGATTTCAACATCTCCAATGTACATGCATGTTCATCATCAAGATAATCATTACACATAAATTTGTCATGACCTAGGGAGGGAGAGATGACCTAAGTAAACTAGAATTAAGGTTAACAAACTCAGGAAAGAAGGAAAATTACACTAACAAAGATATAGCAACCTAATTAACACTAATCAATGCAAGAGCAATAAGTAACTAACCATAAAAAATTGATTCACTATCAACAAGGTAACTACAATATTGGGTTGTTTGGGGGATATGTAACCTTCAAACATGTGTAAGGGCCATATTCATGCACATATATACAACAATTAAGTTATGAAACAAAACAACAAGGAGTAATGTAGATTGTTAATCACATCCTATTAGTTGGGCAAGGGTGACATGGTGGCATAGGGGAGCTCTCTTACCTAGCAGTAGGGGATGCATGCACCTAATCTCACTAGTATAAGATCCATCCCAAACTCACTAGGTGGCGACACGGGCTCAGGTCCAAGCTCCTTAGGCAAGCAACTCCTTAGGTGAGCAGCAACTCCTCCCAAGCTTCGATATCCTCTAAAGCGGGTAAAGGCGAACAACGACGGTGGTGACGACTGGAGGAAGAGTGGTAGCCGAAAAGCAACAGAGCAGCGACGGCTGGAGGAAGAGATACGATGGGGAAAATTTCCAGAGACCTAGGTTGAATTGCAATAAAATAGAGAATGAGGAGAAAGTATATATCCAATGATTGAATTGCTATTATGTTACCTGTAGTTGTTGGTTGTTTTGAGAAACTGACACATAAGAATATTATCTTTGGTTAAGAATAAAAAAATAACGACTAACACCTAAACCAAACAAAAAATAGACACATGTTTAGGGTCATAGTTGTCGGTTACGTCTGTAAAATCGACGACTAACTACGTATCCAAATAAAAAAAATCTCTCGGGTTCGGGGTATAGTCTTCGGTTATTAATATAACACTGACGGAAAACTCCTAAACTAAAAAGAAAATAGACATCGGTTTAGGGTCATAGTTATCAGTTATGTCTGAAAAAATCGACGACTAACTACATATCCAAATAAAAAAAGATCCCTCGGGGGAAAAATTGCCCTCAGGGTATAGTCGCCAGTTTAGCACAAAAAACCAACAACGAAGAAGCAATTTGGGGGAAAAACTGTGGCGTGAAAACACGTAGTCGTCGGTTTCTTCTAAAAAATTGACGATATAGACCAATCTCCAAAAAACAAATATGTGTCGCCAAGGGGACGTAGTCGTCGGTTGTTTTGAAGAATCGAGGACTAATGTGAGGATAACTTTTTTCTACAATGTAGGCACATTTTTTTTCTCTAAAAAATTATATTTTGTAGACAATTTTAGACATCGGTTTCTATAAAAAGAAACTGACGTTAAAGTGAAATCGGTACCTGTGTCTTTTCTAAATCGGCAGGACTTCACATATGGTGACGGTTGGCATGGAGAACTAACGTTATTAGTAGACTGGTGTCAGTTTTTCTAAGGAACTGACATCATCTAAAGTGAAATTAAACATCATATCTATACTAATGATATAGGAAGAGCCCAACTCCAAGATCTTCTCTGCACTTGGTCAGTAGAGTCTGCATCGCAGTGACATATCAGTCAAACTGCCAACAGTGACATATAGTCAAGTCAAAAATACCTAGTCCTCTCTTGGTATAGGTCACACCACTAGCCACCAGGGTATGCAAAGCAAAACCATTCTATTGAGGTACAACCACAATCATCCTCCAATCACATCACATATATAATCACCAAGCCACGACCGCAACCGTTCTAACAAAAGGGCTAGGTATGACCACAACCATCCTACCTAAACACTTGGGGTCGAGATGACAAGCACCCCACATACTCAACAGTATGCACTCTGAGTTTCCCTTAGGAATGCTCATTTCACCATCCTGCAAGTTATGACACTGGGATGGATCTATGGCACATGGCACTACATGATTAGGGTTTTACTTGATTAGTTATTACCAATTGGGTAAAATAAGGCTGCATCAAACTAGTAGACATACAAACCCTAATTCATTTCTGGAAAGCATTTATAAATAACAACTCTAGACAATATAAAATGTATGAGACATATTTTCCTCATCTCAATCATCACTTGGTACTATTCATTGCCATTAATGAGACTATACTTGTCATCACTCCATCATTGGATATAAACCCTTATCACATCATTCCAAGATTTCAACCCTTGTCAACATACAGAGGATTACACCTCCATAGGGCTCAATACATTCCCAAAGGTCATTAAGGCCATCACATCATTTCCTGCATGACCATCATTATCTTCCCATGCCTCATAACAAGTCCCAACAAATCATCACCACAAATGTGACACATGCTCAATAGGATACTACATTAAAGAGATTTAAAAGATGTTCATAGGATAACACATCAATATTATCTTAGCATTAAGAGCATTCCTTCATTATATCAACATACAAAAAGTCTAGGTATGACTAACCCCCATCATACTTATAGTGTACATTTTTAACATATGGAAGCATCAATCATAAGATTACGATAACCACTAGTTAGAACATTAGGGTTACAACCTCTTTAGGAAAAATATTCCTTCATGTACCATATATGGAAGCTAAGCATGATTCACCATTTTTACCAATTGCATTAGGGTTGTGTTCAACAAAATAAGTTACATTAAAGCTATAGTTCAACACTCACACAAAAACCTTAACTCAGGGCATCCCCATCAGATCAGGGATGCATAAGGCAAAGCATTGCCATCAAATCCCATATTATCCTCTAGTATGGATCCAAGCATGTCACAACGTTTAACCATAGGATTATATTAATATGAGGGAAAAGGTAAGAATACAAAGTCAAGGTATTGAACCATCGAGTCCACATCATCAAAATTAGAACATAAAACAATGGGTTTCACCCAAAACCATCGGTTGTTGAGGTTTAAACTCTAACCATCAGATTATGTTCTTCGTTTAAAACTATTGGTTAAGGTATAGGAAAAACCCTTGAATCATTCACTAAGGAAACCATCAGATTAGGACATAAAAGAACCACCACATAAGGTCTAGAATCACCATTGGTTGTGGTGTCCATGATCACAATCGGTTGTGGTGTCCAAGATCACCATTGGTTGTCACTCAGGGTCGCCATCGGTTGTGACCGTCGAATCATGAGTCAGTGAGCCATCGGTTGATGAACCAAAACAACCATTGGTTGATGACCCATAGTGGCCATAGGTTGAGAGGCTCAGAGAAACCATCCATTGTTGTCAATAGGTGGAAAAGCTATTTCAAAACCAAGGATAAACCATCGTTTATTGAACTAAAAGAACCATTGTTTGAACCACTCTAGATAAGCACCAAAGACCATCAAATTCACCACTTCAAGGAGCACCAAGGCCAGTGTTTGTTGATCACAAAAGACTCCAAACATAAGTTAAAATAAATCCATTTGTTGTTCAAGAAAACAACCAAATCATCACCAAGAACAAAACCATCGAGTCCCATCTCAAGGAAGAGAAGTCGGGACAAAACCTTAGAAGAAGACCATTGTTTGGGAGAGGAAAAACATAGTTTGTAAAGGAAGACATGAACATCAGTTGTGTGCTCATGATAGAACCCAAAATAGAAGATAAGGCATGTCCATTAGTTGTCACACCATGTCCAAGAAAGACAACAAAAGAACAAACCATCGGATTGCAAAGGAAGGAAGGAAAACAACTCCAAAACCCTAATTATGGCCATCTTTTGTTAAACAAAAACCATCATTTGATCACATGAAAGCAAGTTCTAGGGTTTCATATACCAATAAAGGTACGTGCACAAGATTTAAAGTCCATCCATGGTGATAAAATACTCAAGGAACATCACTTAAGCTTAAACCCTAGGCAAAGGTAGCTTCTTTAGCTTAAAACCTCATTTTAGAGAAAGAACATGAGCATGCAAGGTAGTAGTAAGCAATAATCTTTCAGAAAGTTATATAATTTGCCTCTAGTAGGAATAAAAAGATCCAAAAAGCAAGAGGGCTTGAGAAAAGGAGGAAGAAAACCCTATCTTAGCACTCCACATGACCAAGCAAGCTTCTTCTCTAAGAAAGAGAGCAAACCCTAGGCCGGGGAAGCAAGAAAGAAGGGTTGTTTATGCTCTAAAGCAAGATCTACCCTAAAACACCATGGTTCCATATACGAATAAGGAATAAGAAGGTAGGAAAGCAAGGGAAACGAAGGAGAGAATGAAGAACTTACTTGCTTAGGTCAAGAACAAGCAAAGGAAGCTCCACAAGCTCAAAATGAGGGTAGATCCAAGCTCTAGCCTCACATGCAAGGAGTTCGACCACCTTCTTCTCTACCAAGTAGGGGAGGACCAATATCTAGACATCACAGAAGAGATAGGGATACAAAGGGTTCGCTTTGGTGCAGAAGGAGAGGTATATACAGCTAATGGATAAGAGGAAAGAGAAGCTTGAGGTGTCTTACTAGGTTTCCCATGTGTCCATGGCCTAAAACCATAACATCCATGCAATAAGCAGATACATAAGTTGTGGTAGTATGATAGGAAATCAGATGTTTGATTCCCAGGCCAAACATCAAGTTCCATGCATGATAACCATCAGTTTTGGTTACCTGAGGTCACAGGGTCGAAACCATCGTTTGAGCACCCTCCTAGGTGAACCACCAACCCAAGGGGCCTCAAGAGGGTAAACCATAAACTCTCACATCTCTAGGGACCACCATAGGTTGTCCTATCACTAGTAGAACCATTGTATCCCAACCAAACAGGAGAACTATCTAGTTATGGCCTCAAAGGTAGCTCATCCATGAGGGGGTAAACCCTAACTCAACCCTGGAAAGGTATCACCACCTAAACAAGGTGCAACCAAGTGGACCAAGGACCAACAAGATCAAGCATGATAATAAAACATATAAGGAACCACAACAACGTGACAAATTGCAAGGAAAACCTCAGATATGGGTAAATTGCATAAAAGCCCAAAACAGGCATATAATACATAACTTGCACAAACAATGTCCAAACTGGACCAAACTTGAAACTTAAGATTGTTACTGTTGGGTTTTAGGGGAGGCAGAGAAGGCAGCGGAAACAAAAATTTTCTCCCCAAACCCAAAACAAGGAAACGCGTCAACGTCTATACAATAGGAAAGGATGGTTTGTGGAATTATACCTTGTCCCGAGGCTTGCTCGGTGACAATACCTCGTGCCTTGTGCGGTCTTCAACTCCGGTCTTAGACGGTGTTTGTGCAGCTCCTGGTCGCACTGGGACTGACGACTCCTGGTCTCACCGGGACTGTCGGGATTGACAGTTGTCCTCCGAGCGGCAGAAACCTCTCACCTCTGAAGTAGTCCACACGGACCACCCGGAACTCCAATCTCCTTGTCCCACAAGGAATTGGAAGGATTCGCACCCTCCTGTCAGCGTACTAGTCGCCAACACACTCTCCTGCCACCAGTCGCAACTGCAGTTGTCTTTCTCTTGTCGTGCCTCCCTTTTCGGGTAGCACTTGCTCGGGCTCTCTCTCGGTTACCAAAACCAGAGAGAACAACAACTTTATAGAGCAACTGGTTTGCACTTGCTGGTGTACTTTGAGAAGCCCCCAATACCCCTATATATAGGAGGGTCATGGGACATGGTTCTTCATCCCGGGCAATGCGGGACTAAAAGCAAGAGTAGAAGGGTTCGAGATTTTCCACAAAAAATAACCAACTCGCAACCTGAACCGATCGTTTCACAACTAAAACGGTCGGTTGGGGACCTGAGCCGGTCGGTTGACACCTCAACCGATCGGTTGGTACACCTCAACCGGTCGGTTCGTGGTCCTAGTCAATTCCTGATTGAATTTCCATCTTTTGTTTCTAATTGGTATCGAATACCAATCCTTGTTCCAATCAAATTGGGCAAGTGAAACGAAAGGAAAATTCTCACCAATCCTACTTTCCCAACTTGCTCGGTTGCATCAGTTGAACCAATTGTTTCAACACTTGAAGCAATTGTTTCACCCTGATCATGAGTCGATCGACTCAACACTTGAGCCGACCGGTTCACCAAGCTCAGCCGATTGGTTCATCACATGAGCCGATCGGTTGAGAGTGCAGATTGTACAGAATCAGTCAATTGTGATTTCAATCAATCTGATACTCTAATCAATCTGTCCAACACCTTGAACACTATGATTTTGAGCTATCAATCAATTGAGTGTTTAATTGAACTACTAAACTCCTTTAGTAATCAATCTAAACATTGTTTGTGGACAAAACTCCTCTTCCAGGTTAAATCCTATGTGTGTGATCCTGCAGGTCCTTTTCACGTTGGCAGTGAAAGTCCATAACACTTATGACTTCACAAGCAAAGAGCGGTGCCTAGTCACACATCAGTGCTACCCAAGTGAAAGTAGAAAGTTGGAGAACAACTTTCAATCCTACAATCTGTGAATGGTGTTACAGCGAATGTATAATTCCTTTTTCATTGATATCTCGAATGAACTCGAGGCATGGAACAGTCATCCTGTCAACGTTCATTCACTTTCCTGATCTCAGAGTAGATTGGAAGAGATATGTATGACATCAATATCACATACTGATTCACACATGCGTGCGCACACCTATTTCAATCCTACTCATCAAGTGGCCTTGGATATCAAACTCCCTCAGGAGGGACAAATCCCATATCTATCACTCACCCCTCAAAAGCCCCATGTGTCAAAGCCACCCAATCATCACCTTTATAACAACCCATGTTTCAGGATTGCGTTTGATGATGTCAAAGTGTGCCCAACGACATGTGTTGAGTGTAGTGATTTCAGGTCAAAGAATCACACTCACCACCATCACTGTGAGTACTGACTGTGACTACCATGTCATGGTTCCATGTGTCAAAATCATGGTGGGTCTATCCGGTACACTTGTTCTCTAACAAGTACCTATGTGTTTGGTTTGATATCTCTATATCATGACTAATGAGATTATGTCATCAACCAACACCACAATCTAGTCTTGTGTGTCATTGCTGTCTATCTACCTTCCATAATGACATCCGGCTAGAGACATAACAAGAATGTACAAACTCTTGGCATCTGTATGATCTCATCATTCAGGCCCTGAACCTGAAGGCATACGTCATTGAGTATTGTCATTCTCTAGACATTCAATCTTTTCTGTCACTATCTCATATGACTGAACCAGAAAGAATTCGAAGCTTGCCTTTGATGTTTATCAAATCAATCTTAATGTATCCCACCAATCATCCAATGATTAGCTCTCAGGGCATACATACCAACAGACTCCCACTTGCACTGTGAGCCAATCACCCTTGAATCATATTCATAGTGATCTTCAAACATGTCCCACATGTTATTGTGCTCTTGTGCCAACATAGTGAGTTATGGAAACACCTTGCCAAAGTCAGTATAAATTGCATGTCTCGCATCTCTTTGTTGTACGTCACATGTATGAGATGGATTCGCCATAATATGCGATCCAGTATTCCTTTTCTAACCTTTAGCCACATTGCATGATCAAGGATTCCATACTTGTCATCAATGACCGGAATATCTATAAGTTCATCTCATGAACTTCCAGATCCATATAGTATCCACTGATGTTCTCTAACACACGGATACTCGGCATTTCCTTTTAAATGGTTTCATTGGAACACTTCCAATTATCAACAAACTTTCACTTTTATATATATCCTATATATATTTTGCGATTAATTTTCTATCCTTTTCGGAAGTTCGCATCAATGTAACTCTTTACATCAAACTCTTCCTTATCTCCATAGAACTAGTACTTCTCAAGTACTTATCAAGTTCTTATGGTTTCCAGTAACCCTTACTGGAAGTAGAGAGGCATCCACTCGTCATGTCCCACATACGAGTTATCAGGATGAGCACATCATATTGTCATGTCCTATATACAAGATGATGAATACATTTTGTTCTTGCCATGTCGATACATGCAAGATAATGGGATGATTACATACATGATAGATCCATATCTATTCTTAGTGTTGCCATTCTTCATAAGAATTGGACACTTGGCCTTGGGATACTAACTCCATGTAACATGGACAAGTTTTCTCCCAATGAATCTGTGCACACTGAACCCTTCTGTACAGATTGCCAATGTATGCTTTCTCTTTTCAGGTCAAGAGGTTTTTCGAGAACTATCTCTATAGATCTCTATTCCTATCACATAGGAAACATCTCTATCTTCCCTAAAGATAATTTCCACTTTTGGATTTCCATTCTAGAACATTTCCATTTCACATCAACATGTAGAATGTGAACACGCTCCCACTAAATCACAGATCCTTTCTTTATCTTTCACATATCAGTCAAACCCTTTGACTATATTATCAAAGTAAAGATCCAATTCTGAGTTGCTTGTACTCAATCAATCACATTGATTAGTCCATTGTAACTTATAGACTTCATTTGCATTAGTGGATTCATAAACCTTATAGGTTGTGTCACGTACACATCCTTATTTTATTCCTCATAGGAATGCGGTTTTAGTATCCATATGCCAAATGTCTTAATCATTAAGTTGCAATCAATAAGCATCATCCTTCTCAAAATGTTATCCATGTGTCTTAACGCTTAAGACTTATTTGCACTTGTGGATTTCCATCCAATGAGTGCTACCATCAAGGTCATACCATATGGTTCACATGGAAGTCATTTAGGATGTAATGGTCATATACCATAACTCAAAATCTGATTCCTCATATTCATCTGGATAGTTGACTCATCACATGAACAACTCATCACATAGATAATTGAGGTGTATCTGTTAAGGATATAAGAACTCACAACTCCTTGTGATTCTTAATTTCTTTTATTAGTGTGGGGTATTCTTTAAGAAGAATTCAGTTATTTGATAATCATTCTCTAACTCCTTAGAGTATGATTCCTTCTTGATTCAGACATCACCATGCCTTAATCATGAGTTCACTATGATACACTATCATAATCACTCATAAGGATCTCAAACATTTGGTCCAAGTATTTCATTCATTGATCTCATCAAGAATTAACACTTTACCAAATTTTCACTTCATCTACGATAATCTTGAACACTTCAAGATATTCATATTGGTATTTCTCTAAACACCAATTGAAGTATTAGCATTTGTTCCAATAGGTATGTTAATATATCACATGTATCATACCTAATAGGATAATCATTCTCCCACTACCTTTAGTGAAGATTGATTAATCATGTCCAAGATATTCATGTCTCTTACTGGTTATGATAATCAAGCATTTTCAATCAAAAGCAAGGTCATGGGTCTCACAACCATAAACCCCTAACAAGGATTTTGCCCCCGAAATCTAAGGAAACCAAAATGGGTACTTACTATGAACCTCATACTATAACCTCCAAATGGTTACCTCCATCCCATGGTGATGTCATAACACTCTCATAAAAATCATGTCTGTCTCCCTTAACTCCTGCATGTCTCACCTTGGTTTAACACAAAAACTTCCACATAAGATACATCCTTATGCAACTTCCACCTCCATTGTCTGTATCAATTGTCATATACCCAAGTGATACTTCCTCAACCACGGAACATAGAAGATATTGTGCAACCTCTACAACTCTGGTAGTAACTTCCATTTGTAACTCTAGTTGTCGTCCTGAACTGTTCAACCTATTATACCAACACATCACTCAAAAACCATTCTTACTTGCTTTTTGTCAATCATGGAAGGTCCTATATCTCTTACCATATGAAACCTCACAAGGTGTCATGTCTATGCTTCTCTGATGGTTGATGTGGTAAGAAACTCGATCAATTAGGTGGACATTCTTAGAAGATTCTCCAATCATATGAATGCCTGACTGACCATCTATCTACCACGTAAGGTTGAGTTGAATCTTCACTATATCCCCACATCTACCAACTTCTAATGTTTCTTATTGAATGGATGAAAACTGTGCATTTGACCATATCTATGCCATACCATGTTCAATACTTGGCTGACATTGTACGTTCTTCACCTTATGATACAGCATGTGTGTTGAAAATGAGTCTCCTCAAGTATTACCTTACTCAATCATCAACATCTGGACCCGTTGTGTGGTTGTAGAATCATACATTATTTTATCACCTGAACTATGGAAGATATCATGCTCCCCATTGTGCTACTCTAATCTAATGTCCTACATCATGGTAGAAGCCACATGTACTTCTCTACCCCATTGTAGCACTGTTGATTTGGCTCATAGTTGTATCCATGATCTCAACAATTGAGACACTTTCAAATATGCGTCCACCTGCTGAAGCGATGATGGTATGTCTTATCTCATGATATGTCAAAGAACATAACTATGTCCTGTCTGCAAACATTGAAAAATATAACTTCCTGATTGACCCTATATCGTGCAATAATAACCTTATTTCAGCATGTGTCCCAAACCGTTCCTTGAAGCATTATAGAAAATGACGTATCCTTCCCTTTATTCTGGCAACACTATCACTAGAACACTTGTCGACTTCTCCTTCAACATCTATAAAGATCATTGACACCAACTTTGCCACCTGTCATTCCATACCAGTAGGAACACCTTTCCTAGTCAACCTTGTTTGGGGTAAATCAACAACAATGATGTTTTGAATAGACTTCATGTAGTGCATTGCTAGGCTTAAGAAGCTTTGGACCTCAGTCATTGTTTAAGGTTGCCCCCACCCCAGCATTGTCTTCGCCTTATGGATTCATACATCATACTTAGTGAATATATCATAACCATGAGAATACGCTTTAACTAATCTCAAATCACTCTTGTTGAGCTTGTCACACAGTTACTACTTCTGACCATCTCTGAAGTGCATAGAGATGTTATCCATAAAACTTGCCACAACTCATGAGGACATGACTTGAGCACTTTATACATACAGTCCATAAAAACTACTAATGCATTGGATAGTCTGAAAGACATAACTCTGAACTCACCATGACCATGCAAGTTATGTCATCCACTCTCATTCTTATCCATTGATATCCTAATCTCAAGTTTATCTGAAGGAACATTGTAGCACATGTTGTCTAATCAACAACCCAACTGTCCTTGGCAGTGGTCCTATCCAATTTTTGGTAGCCCATATATATCATCACAGAACCACTTATCTTCTTTCTAAACAACACTTGGAGGATCTCAACATCAAACTCTCTCTTCTAATGGAAAAAGAAACACCAAGAAGCTTATTTGTTAATCATCATCAAACTCACATACTACTAGTACACCCTGGATACTAGGATTCATCACTTTGGTATCCACTACATGTGCTATAAGGAACTCAAATCCTTATCTCATCAGCTTCTCTGCCACTATAACCAACTAAGAACATATAGGAGAAGTCTTCTAACTTTTAGAAGGCTAAAAAATCATGCTCATCACAAAACATCATGATCTTAGAACCATAGTCCAAAACATCCACATGTCACATCAAGGTATCCACCCCCAAGACTACATTGAATCCACACGTACACATGTGGTAAGAGACCCACTTAAAAGCCGCACCCCAAAAAGAAAGAACATAAGGGAAAACATACTTCCCACAACACAACAAAACTGTCCAGGGGTTACTAGCAAGGGGTTTACCGATTCTATCTTCATCATAAGGTTACAGTTTTTATGTGTCATTTCACCTTTTTCAGCTTGGGTTCCTTACCATCAGCATAGGAATCATCATAATTATCATATCTCATTGCTCTTTTCTCGTTATTGTTCATCATTATTGTGTATGTCCTCTTGTGTTCTCATGTTTTTCAACCACTTTAATTTCTTTTACAAGTCATGAATATTTTACATTAACACTTTCTTACACACATAGATTGGTTTGATATAAACTTAGGTTCCACTTTATCCATCTGTTTCATCTTCTCATATGACACTTATCTCAGGAGTTCTTTTCTTCTTACTTGGATTTTACACCTTGAGTCATTCTATTTATATAGATTTATCTATCTTTTACTTCATTATCTTCTTGAATTACAACTTCAAGAACTCCTCTTTATCTTATTTGTATTCTGATTTAGGTTTCATGGTGTCGTATCATTCTCTTTAATTACCAAATTTCAAGTTTTGATAGGTTACAATGTGATTTTCATCTTCCTTTAGAATAAGGTTAAGATACTATCACCATGATTTCTTATTCATTATGCTCTTTAGGTTGTTTCAAAATGACTACTTGATTAGAGTAATCAGAAAGATAGCAATCTAAGAGTTCCACACTTACCCTTTCTTCAATAATTGAATACATATTTAGGGCATCCAAGTACAGAGATTAGGAAGTATGCATCAGGTTCACCTATTTTGTTCCTTACTCGGTCATCATCCTAGTCCTAAGTCCTAGTGTCTATGTAGACTCAACGAACCTAGAGCTCTGATACTAACTTGTGAGAACATGTCACACTAAATGGGATTGATCAAAATACAAAATACGATCGATCACTATTTAACCACATATCCAAAAAAGAGGTAAATTAAGACTGATATTTGTTGGATCTAGGGCTGTAGAGGGGGGTGAATAGAGCTTCAAAAAATCTCACAAGATATATTAGACATTCAAATTATATCAAATTAAAACGAATAGCTGAAGTGCAATTTGAAGTCCTAACTAACAAGCATAGCAAGGATGAGAGGAATTGATAGCAAGCACTTTACAAGGTCAGGTAGAGTGGTTCCACTCTCCAAACTAGGAGAGAGTTAGTCCACTACCTAGAGAGGTCAACCTCTAGGACTTTGCAAGTGCTTTTCTCTATATATTCACCAATTAGAGTTACAACACAAGACCACCAAAGGACTTACCCATCCAAGAACGAAGAGTATTCCACCTTACCAAGGACTTACCCACTTAGCCAAGAGTCTTCAGCCTTCTCTAAGGTCTTACCCACTCTAGCACAAGTCTTCTGCCTTCAATGACTTTTCTACTCTTCTTGGATCTTCAGCCTTTGCCTTCTCCTTCTCCTAGAGAAGATCTTCACCTCTTCTTCAAACTTGAAGAATACCAACAACAGCTCCACCTTTACTTGGAGTAGCTTTCTTCACCTTTTCTTCATGGAGGAAAGGGGTAGGGAATATGGAGTAGATGAGAGCTTTACAAGCACAAGGAAGTATCTCTCTTAAAATAGGCCTATCTCACTCATAATCACAAAATGAAGTGTAAACTCGAGAGAGAAAGGGGCTCAAGGAGTTGCAACACACTCAACTATAGCAAGGACTTATAATAGCATGAATGAGCAAACTTGGAATGAACTCCAAGGGGTCCTATTTATAGTTGGGGGTGTTCCCTTGAGTTTGGGATCACTTAAGGTCAAAATATAGCCATTTTCCACAATGCAACAGATCTATTTTTACCTAAAACAACTCACCAATGATTATAATCACTTTTTATGTGTTTTCTATACAGTACATTTGGTTGAGTTTTAATAAGGGTAACTCGATCGATCAACTAAAAGACAAAACCAATTTTCAAATATCGGTTGAGTTTGTTCTGGGAAACTCGACCGATGAGCTAAAATTAGTTTTGCTCAGTGATTCGGTCGATCGAGTTTTGTGAGTGTGCAACTCGACTAATGGGTCATCTTCAAAAAATCCATCATAGTATCGGTCGAGTTTCCAACTCGACCGATGAACAACATGTGATAAATTTTCTGATTTGACTTTTGAGTGATTAAACCTAGGAATTTTGTGTCCCTGGTTTTTTCTCATCTTAGCTACAAGTCATATCATCAATACAAGTGATTACAAAAAACATCTAAGGTCATTTGGAGTGATTTCCCAAAATGCACACTTGCATTGCATTTGACTTGAACTTGAACAAGCTAGGGCGTGTATAATTTGATCCTTTTCATGTACCTAAAGCCTAAAATCAATCTTGAACAAACATATTAGATACATAGGAATGGAATGGTAAAGTCATTATCAAAATATGGGCAATGTATAACTCTCAGGTCAACATTCTCCCCCTTTTTGACAATGACAAACCATTCCTCAATCATATTGAAAAGGATATTGAAGTTATACCTTTGCCTTGTGAATTGTAGGGGGATTCAATATTTGAACAATGTGAATTGCTCCCCCTCAATCTATGCTTACTCTAACCTACATAGTTAGCCTATCTATACAAAGCAATACAACACATATGTACTATATGGTCCTTTAGCAAGTCACATGATAAAGCCTATAAATGAACAAGAAAAGGATCACATAAGCAGTGAACGCAATATGGTTGAGCTTCAAAACATGGAATTTCTCTCCCCCTTTTGACATTATAAAAAAGGAAGGGGGTAGAAGAGCATAAAAATAGGTCTTCTCCGAGCACAACCAAGCAATTATCCAAACATACAATCACAAAACATACATCCATAATGGCAATCTCACAGCATACACCAAACAGAGATGAGAGAAACAAACAGTCTAAGTCATAATCAAAATATGATAAAACATGGCACCAACTCATAAGATATAGAAAATCAAAGAGTAAGTGTGCACAGAATTAAGAGTACAACCCAGAAAGCAAGTTCTCAGAAAACAGCTATAAGCCAAAACAATGATAGCTAGATTATACAATAGTATAGCTCAAAACATGTGCCTAGATGTTTCTAATATAAAATAGCCTAGAAAGATATATATGATCAACATCTAGACTAAAAACTAGGAACAACTAGACATATAAGCTATCTATATCCACATGATCATCATCATCAGCATCAGAAGCATCAGGCTCGTAGTCGTCATCTCCATCTGAAGGTGCAGCAGAGAGAACTACATCACCTTCATCACTGGAGGCACCAACAAAACCATCAGAGCCATCATCATCAGATGCACAACCATCATCCTCATCATCATCAGTAGCCTCCTCATCAGCAACAACCACCTCATCAGCCTGGTCTGGTATCTCCTTGTGGCGATCGTCTTGCGAAAAACAGGATTAACTTAAGCAGAAGCGAATTATTTGCAGAGGATTACTGAAAATCACTGAAAATTAAAACTTTTTCAAGAGATCTATTCACAGGGAAACTCTTTAACCAAGAACCAAAGTATTTCAAATTCATCCTGGTTCACAAGTACACAACTTGTACCATTCATTCTCAAAGATTACAACATCAACTATCTTATAAACATTATATACAGACAGTATACGAATCTCAAGGCATCAAGCTAAAACCTCATATTGATTCATAAGACACTGACTAAAAACTCCGAGGACCTGAGAGTACAGAGACGGCACATAAGACTACTATTTGTATGACTAGATAGACAATATCTCCACCTGAGATCTTATTGTTGTCCCTGTTGTTGCTGTTGCTGTTGCTCTTTCCTTATTTTAGGATTTCTGCTTTGCCTCCCATGCATACCTAAAATTGTTTCCCATGGGGGTGAGACAATTGAAAATTGCCCCAGCGAGAGATATAACTCTCCGCCAAAAACATTGTTATTGCAGTTTATTAAATTAAAACTGAGCAGGGGTTATTTTTACATTATAAGGCAAAGTTATTCATCATAGAACAGAATAAGATAATCTCCATCCTCAAGGAGGTCATTGCATCTACCCATGGTAGATAAGTAATTCATCTGTCTACCTTGCAGAGAATATAAAGAAACATAATTAACATTTAACTACTAAGGAATGCATAAAGAAATGCAACATCAGCCAATGAATCTCCATATTCAATCCTTAAGCAAACATGCTATATGGCTGATTACATTTTACAATCACACTTATGCTCTGAGGAGATGAGATATACCGCTCATACTCCAACCGACCATTACGAAATCGCCTCGGTACCATACATAGGTCATCAAAAGAGCCAGATTCTTATGACCTCATCTGTCTCGGTCAGTACGAGACCACATGCAGGACATCTCGTATCTCTGCTAACTAGCTAGCCAGGGTATTCTGGCACCTTCGCTACAGAGTTACAATGTCAACTGCACTCTCATCGCCAATCGAGAGATTTCTTGTTTATCTCCTCGATCCGACATTAAATATCATTGGGAGATTTGTGATACATCCATCCCGGCATATTCATGAAGGATTGAGAGGTTTCTTGTTTACCTTCCAACAATCTCTTCAAGAGGACGTAAGGATATTTTCACCCATTTACCCCCACATATTCAAAATATGTGCTCCGGGTTTTGCCGCGGGTACCCGTTTCACCATCACCTATTCCTGACGATGATGGATCTATGGTCAGAGCACTACATGAATAGATTTCACTTGATTTATTAAGTACATTCTCATATTATTTTAGCATCTTCCAAGTTCTCAAACACAACTTATTACAACAATGCTATAAAGAGACATGTACTGCTTTTATCAGATATTTATCAGTCTTTCAAAGACCCTGGGAACTCAGTCCCTCATTTCAATACTGGGAATTCTCATCCCTTCAAATTCTCATCACCATAATCATATGGTTATGGGTATTCAAACCCTTAACTCATCATTGAGCATTATTATACCTTTTTCAGGTAACCATCACCTTCAGGTCATCTGACCAAGGCATTCATGATACTTGTTACACAAGCATCACACCTGACTCACAAAGCCATGAAATATCTTGTCACCTCTCACTAGGTAACAACTTACTCATGTGACTCATAAAAGTCCATGCATATTGCTTCTTTTACTAAGCAACAACAACATTAAGGCACATAATGCCAATCAACATTTATTATATAAATGTCACAGCTCAAACTAGCTATATACATCACCTCATAATATCTGTATGGTTATTAGGCATGATAACAGTCATACAAGATATTCATCACATCATGTGATGCAATAGTAACACCATTATTCCTCTACCAGGAATTAGGGTTTACTATCAAATAGGGCTTTTCATTCCCTTTACCCAAATTAGGGTTAGGGTTCCCCATTTCTCATTAATAAAGATTTCATGATCTCATTATCTTTCCAACCCTTAATACATTATTCCATACCTCTGGGGCATTCAAGGATATCATATTTGATTATTCTAGAACATTACTTTCATCATATAGCATTAATGATCATCAATTCAAGGTATGAGTTCATTTCTCATCCTCATCATGGTATGATTATATCATACACATCATTTGGGCTTAACCCCGTTCTCAAGGTACATTAATTAACACTCATCAAGGTGTAACAACTCATTACATTTCATTGTAATAGTTGCATAACACACTTCATATGATTCTTACCCAATTATATTGGATTTGAAGTACATCAAGGCATATAAACCCTAAAGTGTTGAATGTGATAACTATCATATTTTGATGTATCACTTTCTCATCACTTCATACTCTCTTGAATTAGCCATCTTATCTTGTATTAAGGTATTTCCCTTCTTAATACATTTCATCACTAATCACTTACCTATATCATATAATGCATAGGCCACACATTAGAGTTGTCCAGCTATCTTTAATGATATGGACTTGTCTAATGGTAAAGACATTGCTTACAATTAGGTTGCATATATTCAACCACATGAAATGTTTCACCTTTATAAGGCCATTACTTCTATCTCATCATTAGGGTTTCTTTATACCCTTACTTAAGATTATAATTATGATTCATTATCATATTATCCAAGATTAGGGCTTTATGTATTATGACTCCTCATTAGAGTCTAACATGCCTTCATCCTTATTAGGGCCTCTTATCACAACATAACATTAGTACGTCATGTGGTGTTAATATTTAGTTAAGGTTTCTCATGGAATCACCCTCAACTAGGGTTTCTCATGGAATCACCCTCAACTAGGGTTTCCAAAATAGTTTCCCACAATTTGGGTCTACTATTCATCTCTATTAGGATTTCATTCAATTATCCATAATTGGAGATTCACTATTCATCCCAATTAGGTATTTACATCTCTTTTCCCTAAATTAGAGTTTCACTTATGATTACCCTAGATTAGGGCTACATCCTTACCCTGGATTATGGTTTCATTTAGAATTTCCCTCAATTAGGGTTAGAATTCAATAACCCTATCAATTAGGGTTTATGTTCATGATTAGGGTTTCATGATCTCTTTACTTAAGGATCATACCCTTAATATCCACATGAATCATATTCATGTTATGAATTCATGCTAACATCATCTCAACTTGATAAGGTCATATCATCCCTTCAATCAAGTACATACAACTATGAATGACATAGTGTACCAAGTCATTGATCCTATAAGCAATTAGGGTTCATCCCTTAATTGGCACTAATCACTTAGGTACTAATAGGGTTTCAATCTTTGTATCTTCATTGATTATCATTACTAATCATCATTGATAACCCAAAAAGTCAAATCAATCAAGTTGAAAATCATCACTTAATCCAATTAGGGTTTGCCTAATTGATTAGCCTTTGGAATTAATCCATAAAATGTGGTGAGTTTTTAACCAACATCATTAGGAACAGGAATATCAAACGGTCAACCATTGGTCAACTCCCTCAAACGGTTTTGAAACCGTTTGACCAAAAAGGTCAAGTTAATCAGGTTGGAAATCAGCACTTAATCCAATTAGATTTACCTAATTGATTAGCCTTCAACTCACGATTCCTTTGGATTTAATCCATAAAATTTTGTGGGTCATTAACCAACATAATTAGGATCAGTAATCGCAAATGGTCAACCCTTGGTCAACTCACTCAAATGGTTTTGAAACCGTTTGCTCCCAAACGGTTTGCAAACCTGATCTTCTTCAGGAACAGTTTTTCCTAAGGCATTCAAACCATTGACACCTGATCTTCTTCAAGAACAGTTTTTCCTAAGGCATTCAAACCATTAACAATAGAAGAGAATTTTGCAAACATTTCACTAATGGATTCATTCGGATCCATACGAAAGTGTTCAAATTTCTGTTTAAGCATACTAATCTTAGAGTTCTTAACTTGAACCGTACCTTCATAAGTTATGGACAATCTATGCCATATTTCATAGGCTGTTTCACAGTTTGATATTCTATTGAATTCTCCTACTGAAATTGAACAATAAAGAATACTTACAGCCTTTGCATTCATTTGAGCCGATTTTACCGTGTTTGCATCCCATTCTGCATATTGCATTTGAGGAAGCTCGTATGGTGTTGACACCATTCTCCATAAGTCCCAATTTATGCCTTGGAAGTAAAACTGCATCCTTCTCTTCCAATATTGGTAGTTTGTTCCATCAAATACTGGAAGCCTAGCAACAAATGTCCCTTCAATGTTGAGGTTGTTGAGCACCCCGTCACCCATTCTTCAAGACCTTGTTAGGGTTCCTTGAAGCCTGCTCTGATACCAATTGAAAAGCTCTAGAGGGGGGGTGAATAGAGTTTTTAAATATAATTTTAACAATTATTGAACTCAAGCAATCAACCACAAGAATATTGGACAAGGGGACAAGGATTTAGAGTGGTTCCAACTTTAGCAAATACTAAAGTTGTCAGTCCACTACCTGATTGCTTACCCAACCGGGATTTGGAAAGAATTTAATTTTATTACCTCGCAAGGACTTTACATAAAATTACAATTCTCTCCCTAAACCCTTCAAGCAGCCTTCACCTAGAAGTAATCGCCCAACCTTGAAGCAGCCTTCACCTAGAAGTAATTGCACCACCTTGAAGCAGCCTTCCTCCTGAAGTAGCTTCCCGTTGCAATAGCCTTCTTGAAGTAGCTTCCCGTGCGATAGCCTTCTTGAAGTAGCTTGAAGTCCACCTTCTCCTCCGAGAAGAACCTTCTCCAATCTGCATCCTCCAACCCTAGGAGTAGCAAGGAGAATACAAAGAATAAAAGGAACAAGAAGGAAAATAGAAATTACAACTTATCCTTTTAAGCACAAGGCTTGATTTGCCTATATCAAGCGTATTGATCTCCTAACCAATGAGTGTAGAAGTGTAAGTGCTGTGGTAAGGAGATGCTAGCCTATAGGACACGAAATGGGAGTAATGGGAATAAATAGCAAATGTAGGAATTGCTCTATTGCTCAAAACAGTATTGCCAATGTGTATTCAAGCTCAAGTATAGCACAAGTGTAGCTTAGGTGTATTTAGGTGTCCTAAGGCATGTCCTATTTATAGGAATGACCTACAAGTGCTTAAGGACGTTCTAGACACTTTCTAGGGGGTTCTAAGTGCCTAACTAGCCGTTAGGTACAAATTAGGCGCATTAGCAACGGCTAGTTAATTAATTCTGCGGTTGCTGTCAGAGTCCATCTCGGTCGAGGAATTGTCGACCGAGATGCCTACTCGGTCGAAGTTTTTTCGACCGACAGGCTCTCTGGATCAAGTGTTAGCAACGTTCAGCTCCAACTGCCAACTACCTTCTCAGCTGTGTCTAACGGCTACCTGGGTCTTTCTCGGTCGAGAAGTTTGTCGACCGAGAGTGTCTCGGTCGAGGAGTTTGTCGACCGAGATTGACCCTATTTCAATATTTCAATCAAGGCACTAAGTGTGTGTATGAGTGTGCATATGTGACACTAATGAAGGGGATGATCTATCTAAGTGTAGTGATTGGCTAGGGAAGATCTAACGCTTGATTTACATGAAGTCTAAGTACTTGTACATTATATATTTGTACAAGTTTACAATTGATTACATTTCATGAAATTTACAATCATTCAAGCGTATAGTTTCCTAGAGCTTTGTCATCCACTCAATTCCTGCAACACTCAAGTAGCACGTTAGATCAACAAGAATGAAATGTTTGTCATCATCGAAACAAAGGGATTTATCATAATGCCCAATTTATCCAACAATCTCCCCCTTTTTGAAGATGACAAACATTTCCTAAATATGAAATAAGGAAATATAAATCATGTGAGTTTCATACCTGAAAATTACCTTTTGTAGCCATTCATGTTTTGCAAGTGAGTGCTGGCCAAGATGTTATGAAACTCATTTATATTTTTGATTTTATATTCTTTCTCCCCCTTTGTAATTTCAAAAAGATATCCAAGTTGAATATTTTATTTTTCTTCTCCCCCTTAATTTTATATTATGCTCCCCCTTAAATAGATATCCTATTAGGAATATGGATTTAATATCATTTTTGTCTAATTTATCCACAATTTGTTTCTCAATCATTTGCAAAGGATGTTAAGCCTTGAAATGATATGAGATTCCTTTAAGCTTATGATGAATGTATATTGATTTCTCATCTATCAAGGGATGTTAAGCCCTAGGAATTAAATGAGAATCCTTTAATCTTAGATTACATAAAAATGTTTCCAACCAAATGCAAGGGATGTTAAGCCCTGATTTGTTTAGAGAGTTCCTTTAAGTACAAGATGTATTTTTATGATATTCATAGATTTCTTCATAATCAAGAGTAAAAGTACTAAGGTCGTAACAGGCTTCAATTGATGTTTACAATGTTTTTGTAATCAATTAATCAATTAATCCAATTTGTTGTTATGAGCTCCCCTTTAATCTTACAATTAAAGCAATTTAAAGCGTCTAAGATCACAAATGATTTTAAATTTTGATTTTGACTTTTATCAAAAGTATACTAAGATTAAGTACAATAAAATGATGTCCAAATAAGCATTTTGTCAAAGCTTATTTTAGGTCGCCCTTGACTACGACCATAGCGCCCCTTGGTTAAATTACATTTCAACCAAGAGGCATAAATTTGCAGATTTCCAATTAAGCATTCATATCAATTTTTGATGTATGTTTAAGTGATACTCAAATATAAAAACATGAAAGCACGATGAATATTTCAAATCTTTTGAAGATACCAATTGAAATTTTTTTATTAAAATTGTGCTCTTTGCAAGCATTTCTAAGAGATATATCACTAATGAATCATTTTGCTTGCCTACATAATGATAGAACAATAAAAGCATATAATGATAAAACAGAAATTTTCTTTAAACTAAGCATAATTTTAGTTTTTGACTTAAATTATTTAGAGAATAAACCAAATTAATCTCATATAAACTTTCAAGGATGATTTCCATGATTTATACTTTATTGTGTAGTTATTAATCACAAATAGATAGCAATTTTGATCAATTTCAGCAATTTTACAGCAGTCTGAAAATCAGTGACATGCTCGGTCGACAATTTCTCGACCGAATGTTCACTCGGTCGACAATTTCTCGACCGACTAAGTTTCTGGAATATGTTCAGAAATGTTAATCGATTTCAAACAAAAAGAGATAATGCAAATTAGAGCTCGATATTGTTGAGATAAGACATTATGATATCAAGAATCAGTTTAGGTCAAATCTCAACTAGTTAATTTTAAGCTACTAAGTCTTAGGAAACCAAGCTAACTCATCATTCCTTTTCTTATATGGGCATGAAAATGAATAATGTCCAAGACGCATGCAGTAATAACAACTAATAGAGTCAACTTCATTTCTCTTTCTAGGAATTGTGTTCCTAGGTACAAACATAATCTTAGTCTTGGATGCTTTAACTCTTTTGGGTTTATTTCTCCTTGGATCATATCCTAATCCTCTTCTTCCATTATAACTAGAGGAAATTTTCAGAATATTTTCAAGCATGTCATTTCCTCTTAACTCATTTACATTTATTTATAACTTAGCAATATCTTTCTTTGCTTGATCTAAATCGGATACTAGAGAGTCTCTTTCTTTGACAACCTTATCATAATCTAAATGTGAACATAGAATAGGTTGTTTTTGAAGATCATTCACTTGAGTTTGCAACTTTAACTTTTCTAAGGAAAGAAGATTGCAATTAGCTTCTACTGATTTTAACTTAAGATCATAATCTTCATTTTCCTTTTTGAGATTTTCATTTTCGGATACAAGAGCAAGAAGTTTAGCATTTAAATCTTTATTTGATTTCTTAAGTTTCTTCTTGCACTCAATATATTTCTCATGAGTAACTTGAAGACTAGCAATTATATCTTCTTTTGGTAGATCATAAAGACTTACGTCTTCTTCGTCTTCATTTGTTGTAGCAATGAGGCATTCTACTTCTCCTTTTCCATCATCATTATCATCACTTGAATCATCCCATGCAGCTCGATATGCTCTTTCTTTCTTTTTGTGAGATGATTTCTTCCCTTTCTTGAGTGTTGGACAATCACCTTTCATATGTCCTTTCTTACCACATTCAAAGCACCTGGAAGAAGAAACACTAGAAGTTTTATTAGTTTTAAAACTTTTATATTGCTTACCATTTACAACGAGAGTTTCTTCTTCACTATCATCTTCACTTGTGTCATGATTGTCTTTAGTTGAAGCTTTGAATGCAATATCCTTCTTTTTCCCATGTTGACGTTCATGTTCTCTTCTTTCTTCCTCTTCTAGAGTTGCCTCATGAGCTTCTAAATTGCCAATGAGTTTCTCCATTTTCAGTTTAGTGAGATCATTGGCTTCTTCAATGGTTGTCACCTTGGGCTTGTATTTGGGAGGAAGTGATCGAAGTACCTTTGACACCTTATCTTCTTTAGGAACAGTTTTTCCTAAGGCATTCAAACCATTAACAATAGAAGAGAATTTTGCAAACATTTCACTAATGGATTCGTTTGGATCCATACGAAAGTGTTCAAATTTCTGTTTAAGCATACTAATCTTAGAGTTCTTAACTTGAACCGTACCTTCATAAGTTATGGACAATCTATGCCATATTTCATAGGCTGTTTCACAGTTTGATATTCTATTGAATTCTCCTACTGAAATTGAACAATAAAGAATACTTACAACCTTTGCATTCATTTGAGCCGATTTTACCGTGTTTGCATCCCATTCTGCATATTGCATTTGAGGAAGCTCGTATGGTGTTGACACCATTCTCCATAAGTCCCAATTTATGCCTTGGAAGTAAAATTTCCAATATTGGTAGTTTGTTCCATCAAATACTGGAGGCCTAGCAACGAATGTCCCTTCAATGTTGAGGTTGTTGAGCACCCCGTCACCCATTCTTTAAGACCTTGTTAGGGTTCCTTGAAGCCTGCTCTGATACCAATTGAAAAGCTCTAGAGGGGGGGTGAATAGAGTTTTTAAATATAATTTTAACAATTATTGAACTCAAGCAATCAACCACAAGAATATTGGACAAGGGGACAAGGATTTAGAGTGGTTCCAACTTTAGCAAATACTAAAGTTGTCAGTCCACTACCCGGTTGCTTACCCAACCAGGATTTGGAAAGAATTCAATTTTATTACCTCGCAAGGACTTTACATAAAATAACAATTCTCTCCCTAAACCCTTCAAGCAGCCTTCACCTAGAAGTAATCGCCCAACCTTGAAGCAGCCTTCACCTAGAAGTAATTGCACCACCTTGAAGCAGCCTTCCTCCTGAAGTAGCTTCCCGTTGCAATAGCCTTCTTGAAGTAGCTTCCCGTGCGATAGCCTTCTTGAAGTAGCTTGAAGTCCACCTTCTCCTCCGAGAAGAACCTTCTCCAATCCGCAGCCTCCAACCCTAGGAGTAGCAAGGAGAATACAAAGAATAAAAGGAACAAGAAGGAAAATAGAAATTACAACTTATCCTTTTAAGCACAAGGCTTGATTTGCCTATATCAAGCGTATTGATCTCCTAACCAATGAGTGTAGAAGTGTAAGTGTTGTGGTAAGGAGATGCTAGCCTATAGGACACGAAATGGGAGCAATGGGAATGAATAGCAAATGTAGGAATTGCTCTATTGCTCAAAACAATATTGCCAATGTGTATTCAAGCTCAAGTATAGCACAAGTGTAGCTTAGGTGTATTTAGGTGTCCTAAGGCATGTCCTATTTATAGGAATGACCTATAAGTTCTTAAGGACGTTCTAGACACTTTCTAGGGGGTTCTAAGTGCTTAACTAGCCGTTAGGTACAAGTTAGGTGCATTAGCAACGGCTAGTTAATTAATTCTGCAGTTGCTGTCAGAGTCCATCTCGGTCAAGGAATTGTCGACCGAGATGCCTACTCGGTCGAAGTTTTGTCGACCGACAGGCTCTCTGGATCAAGTGTTAGCAACGTTCAGCTCCAACTGCCAACTACCTTCTCAGCTGTGTCTAACGGCTACCTGGGTCTTTCTCGGTCGAGAAGTTTGTCGACCGAGAGTGTCTCAGTCGAGGAGTTTGTCGACCGAGATTGACCCTGTTTCAATATTTCAATCAAGGCAATAAGTGTGTGTATGAGTGTGCATATGTGACACTAATGAAGGGGATGATCTATCTAAGTGTAGTGATTGGATAGGGAAGATCTAACGCTTGATTTACATGAAGTCTAAGTACTTGTACATTATATATTTGTACAAGTTTATAATTGATTACATTTCATGAAATTTACAATCATTCAAGCGTATAGTTTCCTAGAGCTTTGTCATCCACTCAATTCCTGCAACACTCAAGTAGCACGTTAGATCAATAAGAATGAAATGTTTGTCATCATCGAAACAAAGGGATTTATCATAATGCCCAATTTATCCAACAGAAGGCCCTTTAATTAATACATTCATTTTTACCCTAAATTGGATTAGGGTTTCACTTAGGATTAAATCTTGATTATTTTAATATCAAGATTCTCTCTCCTCCATCTTAATTCAAATGAGAAGTCCCTCTCATTTTCTTTGCTCTACATGATGCCAAGAAACATTATGGACTTTATTGAAGTGGTAAATTGCATATTGAATCCTTGGTTTTGGGTAAATTGCACATTACCCCAAAACTAGGTTTTTATGCACAAGCATTGCTTTATCAGCTCTTTCTTAGTGTTCAGGCTTCCATAAGCCATACCTCAGCATCATTTTCACTCTCATGATGCTTCAACACATGAGGAACATATTATCATGCACAATTGCACTTAAACCCCTCAACTTGGGTAATTTGCACTTTAGTCCAATACAAACAAAACATTGATTTCAACAATGTTCAAAAAGGACTAGAATTGCAACATAAGTTCCTCTTGAGGCCTAATTACTTTTCATAAGATGAGATTAAGCATTTAATCATATTTCTTAATCAAAACACCTAGGGTTAAAGTATAACCCAGGTCAGGGTTGTTACACTCCTCATCAGTAAGAGAACTAAAACCTTGATCGTGCCAGCGTGCATTCTTCTTATCCCAAGACATGCCAAGAGCATGCAGCTCATTGGCCTATGGAAGGTAGGAGAAGAACTACTGAGGCTAGATAGTAGAGTGACCAGGGGACCGATAGTCAGAGGCAGCACTCCAGGGGTAGATCTACCAACTGTAGAGGGTGTAGCATCGGAAGATGCAGGTGGAGGGGCAGGATAAAAGTGATCATATATAAAGGATGCATAGTCACCTCCTAGGTAGGGCTGGTAGGATGGGTAGGGGTGTGCACATTACATGTTCATGTTGGACATGATTGAACATAGGTCGTGATGTAGGTGCTCCTGAACCTAGAGCTTGTATGCCTGTTGATGCATCATGTAGCCCATAAGAGTTTCATTGGATACATGGAACAAGGCATGGGTAGGATAGGAAGGCTGAGGTGGTAGAGGTGCTCGAATAGAGGTAGAGGTAGAGGAACCAGGTGTGGTGGAGGAAAGGATAGTCATAGAATTAAGAAGAGTGGTCTCACGGATACAAACTCCTTTTCAGGCAGGTTTGTAATAAAAGTCATGAAAAAGAGATTTTCCAGTGGCAAGCTAAAATAGACAACATATCAGGGCTGGGTAGGGAGGGTGAGTGCCACAGGTGTTCTTTCCTGATTCAAAGAAGGTCATATGGTGTAGAATATATCTTGACCACTTGACTCTGATGTTCTCCAAAAGACAATACATGATCACCGCATTGTTTTATGCAATCTCAGTTTGATTCTTCTTTGGGTGAATATTGCAGTTAACAACTAGGGAGAGGATGTATCTCTTGAGATCTAAGGTAGAGGAGGGAAGGGTGTACTTATTCTTATATGGGAATTGAGATTTCTTCAAGAAACTATGAATATCAGGGAGAGTAAGATCATATTGCGTGTAGGCCTCAAGTTCAACTAAGTCAAAATACTCTGGGTAGTCCTTTTGCCAGGTGTCAGTTTCATCAGTACCCGAAAAGAAGATATTCAAGATATCCTCAGAAGCTTGAAATTTTTTCCCAGCTATCATGGATGTGAGAAATACTTGAGTATTATGTGGGGGTATAAGGGTGTCGTAATTCCAACACAAGTTAGCGTAGAATTTGTGAACCTCTTTCGTGCTAGTGATAGAATTGTTGTAGCACGTGCGTTCAACACCCAAGGCTGAGAGATGGTGAACATTAAGAAACTCTGCTACTTGATCTATGGCCTCTTGGCTTCTAGGTCTAGGCTTAAATAGGACATGAAACGGGAAAAGATTCTAGGGAAGGAGCTCCTTATACCTATTTACAGCCTCATTTGAGACAAAAAGAGTGTCATCAAGCGAAATCAAGCGGGAGTTGGACAAAGATGAAGATGCATTAGTTGGGGCGGCCCTCTTCCTCCTATGGGATTTCATAGAGACAAAAAGAGAGGAAGGAGAGAGAAAAAGCTAAAGACTTACCACCAAAACTCATCCACAGATCTAGGTTAGCAATGGGGGAGGTCAAGCTAGGTCTAGCTAGGGCTAGGTTGAGGAAGGTTAGGGTAAGGGCAGAGAGCTTAGGAGAACTGGAGGTGGAATTGGTCCAATTTTCTTTACATGAGAGGGAGAATAGTCGGTCAAACCCATCTTAAAATTGCTCTAGCCCAGCCATCGATTGACATCTGTGAACTCGAAAACTTAACCGATAGGCTCTTTTAAAAAGCTTTCGGCCTCCGATCGGTCGAGTTGGCAACTCGACCGATGGTCAACCTAACCTAAACATAAGAAACTTAGTTTCTACCCATTAGAGTTCTAATTAAATTTATTTTTCAAGTCCATTATGAATTTTGAACATAATTAGGCACATATCACTCATCATTGGGTACTATTTGCGGTAAAACATGCGTTTGCAAAAAATACTCAAAAACAAGATAAAAACAAGGCAAAATGAACATGAGAAAGATGATTTTTAGCATATTAGCAAGCAAAGATGACCAAAGTAGAGGAAAAACATATATGATGGATGACAACTAGCTAGAAGGCATATTAGATTCATTCAAAGTAATTATAAGCAATTTTGATCTAATAAAGTTAAATTTCTCTCTAGCTAGAGGTTTAGTGAAAATGTCTGCCAACTAATTTTTTGTATCCACATGCATGATATAGATACCCTTTTTGGCAATGTGGTCACGGAGCAAATGATGATGAACCTCTATATGTTTAGCTCTACTATGCAAGATAGGATTATATGATAAGTTAATTGCACTAGTATTATCACAGTAGATAGGAGAAGCATCAAAATGAATGTTAAAGTCTTGGAGCATTTGCTTCATCCATAGGACCTGGGCACAACAACTCCCGACTGCAATGTATTCAGCCTTGGTGGTTGATAATGCCACTGTGGTCTATTTCTTGGAGAACCAAGACACCAAGCATGGTCCTAAGAGGAAACAAGTGCCACTTGTTCATTTTATATCAATCAAGCACCCTGCACAATCTGCATCACTATAGGTAGTAAGAGTAAAGTCCCTTGACTTAGGATACCATAGTCTAAAATTTTGTATTTTGGCTTAGTACCTTAAAATCCTCTTAACGACTATAAGATGTGATTTCTTAGAATTTGATTGAAAGCAAGCACACAAGCCAACACTAAATATTATATCAGGTCTAGAGGCAGTTAAGTAAAGTAAACTTCTAATCATACCTCTATAGAGCTTCTCATCTACCTTCTCACCTTCGTCATCTTTGTCAAGTTTGGCGGTGTTTGACATGGGTGTGTCCATCAGCTTGGTATTCTCCATCCCAAAGCACTTGAGTAGTTCACTTGTGTACTTGCCTTGGTTGATGAAGTTCCCATCTTTTGTTTGCTTGATTTGAAATCTAAGGAAGAACGTGAGTTCACCCATCATACTCATCTCAAATTCACTCTGCATAAGATCACTAATTTTTTTACAAAGATCAAGGTTAATTCTGCCAAAAATGATATCATCAACATATATTTGTATGATAAGAAATTTGTTAGAAGTGTGCTTTAAAAATAAGGTAGAATCCACTTTGCCCATGATATACCCATGATCTAATAAAGAGTTCTTTAATTTCTCATACCAAGGTCTAGGGGCATTTTTGAGTCCATAGAGAACTTTTTGTAACAAATAAACATGGTTAGGTAAACAATCATGTTCAAATTCCAGAGGTTGTGCAACATACACTTCCTCCTCAATTGTACCATTCAAAAATGCACTTTTAACATCCATTTGATACTAAAGAAAGTTTTTATAACTAGTAAAGGCAAGCAACATATGAATGTAATCAAGTCTAGCTACAGGTGCATATGTTTCATCAAAATCTATACCTTCCTGTTGATTGTAGCCTTAAGCCACTAACCTTGCTTTGTTCCTTACCACTTTGCCACTTTTATCAAGCTTGTTGCGATAGACCCATTTGGTGCCAATGATGTTCCTATCACTTGGTCTTGGCACTAGGGTCTAGACTTTTTTCTTTTCAAATTGCTCCATCTCTTCTTGCATAGAAAGGATCCACTCATCATTTCCAAGAGCTTCATTGATGTTATTTGGCTCGAGTTGTGAGATGAAGGCAATGTTGTCTTGTTCTTTGTTGAATGCATCACGCGTCTTCACTCTTTCAATCACCAAATATTTGCTCCTTTGGATGATTCTTTACAAACTTGGGGATTGGATCATTCTTCTCATCATCTTCTTCTTCTTGAGTGATTACCTCTTTTTCCTTTTGGGTGATGTTGAACTCTTTTAGAATAGGAATTACTTCACCTGCAATATCATCATTTGGAACAATATCTTTGGGAATAGAGGGTTTAGTCTCAATAAACTTTACATTTATGGATTCTTCTACTTTAACAAGATCAACATTAAAAACTCTATAAGCCTTGCTAGTAGTGCTATAGCCAAGAAAGAAAGCCTTATAAGACTTCAGATCAAACTTGTCGAGAGAATCTTTCATATTCAAAATGAAACAAGGACATCTGAAAATATGGAAATACTCGATAGAAGGCTTCCTACCACACCATAGCTCGTAGGGGGTTTTCTTGAAAGAAGGATGAGTCAAAACCCAATTTTGCACAAAACGTGAGGTACCGATAGCTTCAGCCCAAAACTTCTTAGGAATGTCATACTCTAAAAGTATGGTCCTAGTCATTTCCTGTAAAGGCATATTCTTCCTCTCTACAACCCCATTTTGTTGAGGTGTTTGAGGTGAAGAGAAGTTGTGTGCATAACTAGATTCTTGACAAAATGTTTAAAAATATCATTTTCAAATTCTCCCCCATGGTCACTAGGAATGGAAACAATCCGGCAAGAAGCTTCATTCTTAACTTGTTTACAAAAGCTCGAGAAAACATCAAGCATATCACTTTTAGAAACGAGAAAGAAGGTCCAAGTATATCTAGAGAAATCATCGGCAATACTTGGAATCACGAAGTGATTGAGTTCTCATTGGTCCAAATAGATCAATGTGAAGAAGCTCAAGAGCTCTCTTGGTACTAAGGACTCCTTTGGATTTGAAAGAGGACTTGGTTTGCTTTCCTTGGGTACAGGCATTCCCCATCCTCTTCAAAATCCAATTTGGGAAGTCCCTTGACCAAGTCCTTTTTGCTCAACTTCTTCAACTGATGCATATTTACATGACCAAGCCGGCGGTGCCAAAGATAAATATAATTTGAGTTGACTACTAGGAATCTACCAACAATAGGCTTAATAGAGTCAAGAACAATAACATAAAGATTACCACTTCTAGTTCTCTTATATATAGCTTGGTAGGTGAGGGAACCTAGAATCAAGCATTCAAAAGAAGTAAATAACACAAGGTAACTATTGTCACATAGTTGACTGACACTAATTAAATTGTGATGTAGGCCATCTACAAAAAGAACATTCTTGATACATAAGGATTCACCTACATCACCCTCACATTTTACTTTACCTTTCTTGTTGTCCCCATAGGTGACCGGACCTCCTTTCTTTTAGGTGAAATTACTGAAATGGCTTATAGAACCTGTCATATGCTTAGTGTAGCCATTATCAACAATCCACCTTCCTTTTTCCTACAAGAAAGGATAATGTCAGTTCCCAACTCAAACTTTGGGATTCAGAGTTAGCTTGGAGACCCATTTCATCTTTGAGTTGGCCCCCTTAGGCTTGTAAGGACAATAAGTACAGTAATGATCATCACATTTGCAATAAGAACAAACCATAGGATTCTTAGTGCCAGAAGACTCTCCTACAAAGAAAGAGGTCCCCTTGCTCTTTTTCTTACCTTTGGCTTTTCTCTTGACCTTTGATTCCCCCTACAAATCCCAAACCACTAGTACCACTTTGTTTGGTAGAATGGTCAAAGATTTCATTTAGGGAGTTCTTCCCTTTGAGGAATTTATGTAGGGATGCTCTCAATCTATGGTTATCATCATTTAAAGAAATAATGGCAGAATATAAGCTAGCTATGCCATCCCTAGCATGAACAAGATCAGCCTCAAGACATAAGGTTTTAGTTAAATATGAATCCTTTTCAAGAGATATAGAGGCAATATTAGCACTAGGCAATAAAGGTCTAGAAGATAGATCATTTACTTGACCAAACAACCTAGCATTTTCAAATTTAAGCATTTGGATTTCTTTAATATAGACATCTCTTTCTTCTCTATGAGCATCAATAAGGAGCTTAAATTTAGCATTTTCAGTTTTAATCATTTCAAGCTCTTTAAGGCAACTTTGGTTCTCTTCCTTAAGATTTTTAATGTTCTTAAGGTAGATACCATTCTCAACTTCAACCTCATTTTATTGGAGCTTAAGATCAAGATATTTCCCTTGCAAATTATCAATACTCTCAAAATTATATTTCTTATTCAACTCAAGGATTTCAAGTTTAGCATATAGATCATCAATGATTTTTTCTAACCATTTTCTTTTAGATTTACATTTAGCAAAAGATGAACGGGTAGAGATAAGCATGTCAATAACAGCTTCCTTAGATAACTCATGCAAACTCACCTCACTTACCTCACTTACCTAGCCAATTTCTTCACTAGTATAGGCCATGAGTGTAAGGTGACACTCTCCATCTTCTTCGGAGCTTGAGCTGCTTGAAGATGAAGCTTCCCAAACTGCATGAGATGCATTCTTATGTCTTTTATCCTTCTTGTACTTCCTATTATACTTGCTCTCCTTCTTATACTCATCTTCCTTCTTTAAGCTGCCCTTGTGGTGTGACTTTCTTGACTTGGGACATTTACTCTTGTAGTGCTCCTTTTGTCCACACTTGTAGCATCTAGGAGTAGAGGAGGAGGAAGCTTGCTTTCCCTTGAAGTGTTTGCCCTTGATGTAGTTGGATTCATGCTCACTTGGGCCATCATCTTCACTAGAGGAGGAAGGACAAGTCTGGTAAGCAAGTTGTTGTTGAAGGATGGTTGCCTCCACTTGTGCTTTGAAAGCACTATCTTTGATCTTCTTGGCTTCCTTCTCTTCTTGCTTGGCTTCTTCTTCTTGCTTGTCAAGCCTAGTCTCATGGGATTCGAGGTTGCCAATGAGCTCTTCAGTTGGGATGTCACCAAGGATCCTCACTTCTTCAATGGAGGTGACCTTTGACTCCCATCTCTTTAGTAGAGTCCTCAAGATCTTAGAGTTGATTACACCTCTATCCAAAGTGTTGCCCAATGCAGCCAGCCCATTGATGATGACATTGAGTCTTGAGTACATCTCCGCAATCCCTTATTTCTTGCCCATCTTGAAGTTCTCTAGAAGGCTATTCAACATGTAGATCTTGGCCTCCTTGACTTGCTTTTTGCCTTCATAGGTGATGCACAATTTGTCCCAAATCTCATAGGTGGTGTCCAAAGATGAGATCCAATTGAACTCCATTGGGGTAAGGGATGCATAGAGGATGCTTATGGCTTTGGCATTGAGTTGGGCTTCTTTAAGAGCAGCTTCACTCCATGTTGCAATAGCTCCAGTAGGCTCCTTGATCACCTTCCACATGTTAAAGTTCATGCCTTGAATGTAGAATTTCATACGCTTCTTCCAATAGAGGAAGTTGGTGCCATCAAAGACTGGAGGATGCATGGAGAAGCCTCCCTCTAGGTTGAGAGAACCAAGTAGGTTGTCACCCATCTTCTCATCTCATGAGAGATTGTTGGAGAAGAACCTTGGCTCTGATACCATTTGTTGGATCTAGGGCTCTAGAGGGGGGTGAATAGAGCTTCAAAAAATCTCACAAGATAGATTAGACATTCAAATTATATCAAATTAAAACCAATTGCTTAAGTGCAATTTGAAATCCTAACTAACAAGCATAGCAAGGATGAGAGTAATTGATAGCAAGTACTTGACAAGGTCATGTAGAGTGGTTCCACTCTCCAAACTAGGAGAGAGTCAGTCCACTTCCTAGAGAGGTCAACCTCTAGGACTTTGCAAGTGTTTTTCTCTATATATTCACCAATTAGAGTTACAACACAAGACAACCAAAGGACTTACCCATCCAAGAACCAATAGTATTCTACCTTACCAAGGACTTACCCACTTTGCCAAGAGTCTTCAGCCTTCTCTAAGGTCTTGCCCACTCTAGCACAAGTCTTCCGCCTTTAAGGACTTTTCTACTCTTCTTGGATCTTTAGCCTTTGCCTTCTCCTTCTTCTGGAGAAGATCTTCACCTCTTCTTCAAACTTGAAGAAGACTAGCAACAACTGCACCTTCACTCAGAGTAGCTTGCTTCACCTTTTCTTCATGGAGGAAAGGGGTAGGGAAGATGGAGTAGATGAGAGCTTTACAAGCACAAGGAAGTAGCTCTCTTACAACAGGCCTATCTCACTCATAATCATGAAATGAAGTGTAAACTAGAGAGATAAAGGTGCTCATGGAGTTGCAACACACTCAAATATAGCAAGGACTTAGAATAGCATGAATGAGCAAACTTGGAATGAACTCCAAGGGGTCCTATTTATAGGTGGAGTGTTCCCTTGAGTTTAGGATCACTTAGGGTTGAAATATAGCCATTTTCCACAATACAACAGATCTATTTTCATCCAAAACAACTCACCAACGGTTATAATCACTTTTTCTATGTTTTTCATATAGTACATTGGGTCAAGTTTCAATAAAGGTAACTCAACCGATCAACTAAAAGACAAAGCCAATTTTCAAACTATCAGTTGAGTTTGTTCTGGGAAACTTGACCGATGAGCTAAAATCAGTTTTTCTCAGTGAGTCGGTTAGTTGAGTTTTGTGAGTGTGCAACTCGATCTATGGGCCATCTTTAGAAAATCCATCATAGGATCGGTCGAGTTTCCAACTCGACCGATGAACAGCCTGTAACAAATTTTCTAATTTGACTTTTGAGTGATTAAACCTTGGAATTTTGTGCCCATAGTTTTTTCTCATCTTAGTTAAAGTCATATCATCAATAAATGATTACAAAAACATCTAAGGTCATTTGGAGTGATTTCCCAAAATGCACACTTGCATTGCATTTGACTTGAACTTGAACAAGCTAGGGCTTGTATAATTTGATCCTTTTCATGTACCTAAATCATGAAATCAATCTTGAACAAACATATTAGATACATAGGAATGGAATGGTAAAGTCAATATCAAAATATGGGCAATGTATAACTCTCAGGTCAACAATATCAGCATCACCAACATGCTCAGAAACATTACATAAGAGCCCAACATCTTGCTTGTATTCATACTATGCCAAGAATCTTATAAAAATTGTTCCATGGCCTCAACCACAACACATATATATACATGAAATCATTATCTGTATATGCCACACTTACAAGCATCAAAATGCTACCAAAAGCTTGATTCATTTAAAGCATTGTATGTAATCTTTTCGACCCGAACCTGAGAGTACAGAGACAACTCTAGGACACACTAGACATCTAAACAATCTTCTCTAAGGTCCATCACCTCAGCTCCTCCTCACTACCATGAGTCCATCGTTTCTGTTGTCGGTCGCCTAATAAGATATGGTGACCCACAAGTTAAGACCCATGTCCCATAACTCTCAACACCGCTTATTGATTATAGCAGGCTAAGTAATTATATAGATTAGGTAGATTAAGCAAGTTAATAGATATTCATAGAAACATGCATGATTAACAAGGTACATAGAGGAACATATAAAACTATTATCATGATCCCGAATATCATTATATACATTGCTAATAGTATGAGAAGTCTAATAACATAAGCATATATGACATCATAAACAAGTCTATCAATATAGCATCTCTAACATCATGAGTAAATCTAACAGCATAGGCATAGCTGAAAATAGAAGCATACCTACAACATAAGCATGTCTATAGTATGTACATGTCTACAACATGAGCATATATACAACATGATCATATCGACAACATAAGCATATCTACTTTCTCTTATTGTACTAAACATCATCTATGTGAGAAAAGAACAATACAAGGGTTATTATCCAATGTGAAGCATTGTGTATAACTCTAAAAAGATATGCTACACTGTTGTATTACATCTTCTATTAAACCCGGTGGATTTTAAGTCGCACCACTCAAATTCCAACTGACCACCGCTTGGTCGCAATCAGTTCCATACAAGATCTAGGAAGAACCAGACTCCAAGATCTTCTCCACACTTGATTAGTACGGGTCTGCACTGCAGTGACATATCATTCAAACTGCCAACAACGGCATATAGTCTAGCTAAAAACACCTAGTCCGCCCTTGGTACAGGTCACGATACTAGACACCAGGGTATGAAAAGCAAAACCATGCCACTGAGGTACAACCACAATTGTCCTCCAATCACATCACATATATAATCACCAAGACACGACCACAACCATTTTAAAAAGAGAGGGATAGATATGACTGCAGCCATACTCCCTAAACACTTGGGGTTAGGATGACAAGCACTCTGCATACTCAAAGTATGCACTCTGAGTTCCCCTTAGGAATACTCATTTCACCATCCAGCAAGTTCTGACACTGGGATGGATCTATGGCACATGGCACTACATGATTAGGGTTTCACTTGATTAGTTATTGACAATTGGGTGAAAACAAGTGGACATACAAACCATAATTCATTTCTAGTAAGAATTTATAAATTACAACCCCTGGAAATTTAAAATGTATGAGACATATTTTCCTTATCTCAATCATCTTTTGGTACTATTCATTGTCATTCATGAGACTATACTTGTCATCAATGCATCATAGGATATAAACCCTTATCACATGATTCCAAGGTTTCAACCCTTGTCAACATAAATAGGATTACACCTCCATAGGGATCAATACATGCCCAAAGGTCACTAAGACCATCACATCATTTCTGGCATGATCATCATTATCTTCCCATGCCTCATAACAAGGGCCAACACATCATCACCATACATGTGACACACAAGCTCAACATGATATTGCATTAAAGAGATTTAAAATATGTTCACAGGATAACATAGCAGCATTATCGTAGCATTAAGAGCATTCCTTCATTATATCAACATACAAAAAGGCTAGGTATGATTGACCACCATCATAATTATAGTGTATATTTTTAACATAGGGAAGCATCAATCATAAATTTATGGTAATACTAGCTAGCACATTAGGGTTACAAGCTCATTAGGAAGAATATTCCTTCATTTACCATATCAGGAAGCTAAGCATAATTAACCATTTTCACCTATTTCATTAGGATTGGGCTCAATAAGATAAGTTACATTAAAACTACATTTCATCACTCACACAAAAACCCTAACTCATGACATCATCATCGGATCATAGATGCATAAGGAAAAACAGTGCCATCGAGTCTCATACTATCCTCTAGTATGGATCCAAGCATGTCACAAGGTTTAACCATAGGGTTCTACTATTCTGAGGGAAAATGTAAGACTACAAAGTCAAGGTATTAAACCATCAAATCCACATCATCAAAATTAGAACATCAAACCATGGGCTTCATCCAAAACCATCAGATGTTGAGGTATTAAAGTCTAACTAACAAATCAGGTTATTCATTCAAAACTATTGGTTAAGGTATAAGCAAAATGCTTGAATCATTCACTAAGGAAACCATCAGATTGAGACATAAAAGAACTACCACATAAGGTGTAGAATCACCATTAGTGTGGTGACTAAGATCACCATCGGTTGTGACACTCATGGTCACCATTGGTTTTGACCATCGGATCATGAGTCAGGTGAGCCATCGGTTGATGAACCAGAGCAACCATTGGTTGATGACCCATAGTGGCCATAAGTTGAGAGTCTTAGAGAAACCATCATTTGTTGTCAACATATGGAAAAGCTGATCCAAAACTAAGGATAAACCATCATTTGTTGAACTAAAAGAACCATCGTTTGAACCACTCTAGGTAAGCACAAAAGACCATTGAATTCACCACTTAAAGGAGCACCAAGATCGTCGTTCGTTGAGCACAAAAGAGTCCAAACAGAAGTTAAAAAAAATCTGTCAGTTTTGTAAGAAAACAATCAAATTAGCACCAAGCACAAAACCATCGAGTTCCATCTCAAGGAAGAGAAGTCAACACAAAACCCTAGAAGAAGACCATTGTTTGGGAGAGGAAAACCATAGTTTGTAAAGGAAGACATGACCATCGGTTGTGTGCTCATGATAGAACCCAAAAAAATAAGCGAAGGCATGGCCATCGGTTGGCACACCGTGGCCACACAAAATAGCAAAAGAACCAAATCAGCAGATTACAAAGAAAGGAAATCAACTCCAAAACCTTGATTATGGCCATCTTTTGTTAAACAAAACCCATCCTTTGATCACATGAAATCAAGGTATAGGATTTCTTATGGAAATAAAGGCCTTGAAAAAGATTTAAAGTCCATCCATTGTGATAAACTACTCAAGGAACATCACTTAAGCTTAAACCCTAGGCAAATGTAGCTTCTTTAGCTTAGCACCTTGTTTTAGAGCAAGAACGTGAGCATGCAAGGTAGTGGTAAGAAATAATCATGAAAAAAATTATATAACTCACCTCTAGGAAGAAGAACAATCTCTAAACAGCAAGAGGGCTTGATCAAAGGAGGAATAAAACCCTAGCTTAGCACTCCATACATCTAAGCAAGCTTCTTCTCCTAGAAAGAGAGTAAACCCTAGGTCAAGGAAGCAAGAAAGAAGGACTCTTTATGCTATAAAATAAGCTCTACCATGAAACACCTTGGTTCCATCCAGGAAGAAGGAAGAAGGAGGTACGATAGCAATGGAAATGAAGGAGAGAAGGAAGTACTTACTTGCTTAGGTCAAGAACAAGCAAAGGTAGCTCCATAAGCTCAAAAGGAGGGTAGATCCAAGCTCTAGCCACACATGCAAGGAGTTCGACCCCCTTCTTCTAAGTTGGGCACCTTCATCTCTACCAAGCAAGGGAGGATGAAGATATAGACAAAAAATAAGAGATAGGGATCCAAAGGGTTCGTTTGGGTGCAAAAGGAGAGGTATATAAAGCTAATGGATAAGAGGGATGTGAAGGTTGAGGTGTCGTACTAGGTTTACCATGTGTCCATGGCCTAAAACCATCACATCATGTAAGTAACAACTCCATTGGTTGTGGGAGTATTCTAGTCCATTGGATGTTAGCTTCCCAGGACCATTGAGTTATGGCCTCAAAGGTAGCTCATCCGTGAGGGGTTAAACCCTAATTCAACCCTAGAAAGGTATCACCATCAAACCAAGGTGCAACCAAGCACCCTAAGGCCCAAAAATCTCAAGAATGATAGGAAAACATATAAGGCACGACAATCATATGACAAATTGCAAATAAAACCTCAGATATGTGTAAATTGTAGAAAAGCCCAAAACAAGCATATAATTGCATAACTTACACAAACAATGTCCAAACTAGAAAAAATTGAAACTTAAGCTTATTACATGGTATCAAAGAACATCGAGGGTTTAATTAAGGTTTTAAGCACTTAATTATAATAAGTAAGCATTTTCAACCAAGAAGCACAGTCATGGGTTTCACAGTTGGTTTTCTCCCTTATATAAAATTGTGCCATATTTCCCACCTCCAAGTTGGTTTAGTCCCTTACATAAAAGAAGACAAGTAAAAAAAAAATCATTAAGAAGAACTAAAAGAGGCATGAAGACCGCACATGCATGCCCATGATGAGATCGAATGTTAGGTCTAGGAAATTAAGCTTGATGTTTGTCCTCTTTTTGCATCTAAAAATAACATGATGATTCTTGTGTGGTAACTATTTTGTATATGATTGAGTGTGAATGTTATCTAATTGAGTATATGATTGTCATCAAATCTATTCTTAGAGCCATATGATCAAATATACCAGGGCATATATTCATACGAGGTCTGTTATCTGTTTGAGTTGAAGGTTGGGTAGACTTCGTAGTTGGTCATGCATGAGATTGATATTTGATCATATCTACAGTTGAAGATACCAATATGAAAGAAAGTAAACCGGTCATGATATGAATCATATCCATTTAGGTACATTTTCTGATTGAGAAAACTCATTAATTGTTCCTTCCTTATCAGAAATGTGTGACTTGTGGGGAGATAATAATTGTTTAAGTTGGTAATATAAAAGCACAACCACAAATAGTAACGTTGATATGCCAATTCTATCATTTATTGTGGGGTGTTAGCTACCCAAGTGAACTATTCCCTCTGATTATGACATTCTCTTCTCTCCATATTTGTTGTTTTCTTTCCCGTCGATCTAATCTAAGACCACATAGGCATGGTTAAAGTTCGACTAGACTATGGTATGTGTCTAGGACGTGCGAGCATTCCAGTATAGAAAGAAAATTTAGACAAACTCCATATATTTATAACATAAGGCTATTTTCTATAAGAAATATCTATAAAGCAATTCCTTACACTCATTTCCTTCTAATAATTAATAACTTGTGTGTTTTGCATGTATTTTGATTATGATATTGGTTGATCATGTGTTTCTTACATGATCCGTGATTGTACTCTACTAAGGGCTAGTTCGGTTGGGTGTAGTTAGGAGTAGTTGTGCGAATTTGCAATGCAAAAATATATGTATCAAATCCATACTTTTTCATCCAACTATACCCTACCAAACAAGCCCTAATATACTAACCAGTTTTATAAGATATTTATTGTTAATGCATGCATATTACGATTCAGTAACTCTCTTTCTTCCTTTTTTTTTTGAAAAATCTGCCTTTACCTATTAAATCAAGGAAAAAATACATCATTCTCAGCAGGACCACACCAGTCCACAGGCAGCGCACCATGTCTAATGGCGTGTCCCCCAGAGTCTAGAGCATCATGACAAATAAAGTGAGCCAGAGAATTCTGGTCTCGTTTTACATGAAAGAAATAGAAACAGCTAAAAAAAGATGCTAGGCTATGAATATGTTCAGCTATAAGGCCCAAGTCATCCCTTCTTTTTCCTAGATCCTTCAGTGCTTTCACCAAGGAGAGAGAGTCCGAAAAGAGCACCACCTTCGCAGTCGGTTGAAGCACTTCCTTAGCCCGTTCAATCCCCAACCGAGCAGCCAAGCCTTCTGCAATATCAGTGTCCCAACCAGCCAAAACGCCTTGTTGTACAATGCCCAAGAAATGGCTCGCACCATCCCTAACCACGGCTCCCAGTCCTCTCTTCCCCCTTCACACACATCCGCATCCGCATGGACAAAGGACCAACTGTGGTCCGTGCCCCCTAGCCCCCAACTCCACGAATCCGTCGTCTGTCTAGCGCCCATCCACAGTCCTGGGTTGTTCCCACATGCTCCCATTTGTACCCTTCTATACTCATGTATTAGTACCCAGTATGAATGAAGGATGGGCCGTGGTGTAGGTGCTACATCCTCAAACACTTTGCTATTTCTGCACGTCCAAATCATCCACCAAACATCATCCACTTCATCTCTCTCCTTTTCCGTACAGTTTCCCAAAAGCACCAACATGTCCTCCTGCAAGTTCCCAGAATCCCCTAGTAACTTGGAGTCCCCAAGCCAACTCTCACACCTAACAATGGCAGCCCCCGGACACTGGCAAAGCATATGCTGGATTGCTTCCACGTGAACTGCACATATGGGACACACCCCATCCATGGAGACCTGTCTGTCCATAAGGTGGCCTCTTGTGGCCACACAACCTGTCACTAGACGCCATAGGAAGTAAGCAAGCTTTGGAGGCCATCTTCTGCCCCATACTAGATGCCAAAGCTCATATGGGACACCTTCTTGCCTTTCCTTGTAGACCGAGCTGCCCAACTTGCCCAGCCAGTATGCTGAGCGGACTGAGAATATACCTTCTTTATGTGGCCACCAAAATATTGTATCCGGTGTATCCCTAATCGATAGAGGAATCTCCTTAATTTTTGCATCCACTTCCCGGGGTAAAACCCCAAGAAGCATATCAACATTCCACTCTTTACCTGGCCGCCGTATCAGATCACAAACTAAGGAAGGTCCAGCTGAACTATCATTTATGTACTGGCTAAGAGGCTCATCACAATCTGCCAACCACCTATCCGTCCAGATGTTAGTGTCCCTACCATCACCAATCCTCCACTTGAGACCCTGCAAGAAGAGAGCCTTTGCCCCCCAAAGGCTGCACCAAGTGTAACTAGGAATGAGACCCAACCGTGCTTCAAGCAAGTTGTGGTTTGGGAAATATTTAGCTTTCAAAACCTTGGAAACTAGTGTCTCGGGCTTTGTGAAGTTCCTTCATAGCTGTCGTGCCAAAAGGGACTGGTTGAAAATACATAGAACTCTAAACCCCATGTCACCGTCTTTCTTTGCCTTGCATAAATTTGCCCAACTCATCCATGAAATTTTCCACTCCCCTGCTTTGGCACCCCACTAGAATCTTGCCACCATAGAATTTAGCTCCTCTAACAAACCCGTCGGTAGCTGAAAGACACTCATCACATAGGTTGGGATAGCTTGCACCACTGCCTTGATAAGGACCTCTTTACCTGGTTTAGATAGGAGTTTTTCCTTCCACCTCATTAGCTTATTGCCCACTCTTTCCTTGATGTATGAGAACACCATCTTTTTAGATCTCCCTATAGCCGTTGGAAGACCCAAATATGCCGCCTGTCTGTCCACCTCCTTGACCCCCAGAAGACCCTTGATCTCATCTCTCTTGCTCCGAGGAAACTTTTTGCTAAAGACAATTTAGGACTTGGATAGATTGACCTTTTGACCTGACACTTGCTCGTACTGGCTAATAATTTCAGCTATCTTCAAGCATTCATTCCTAGTCCCTCTAGCAAAAAGTATGCTATCGTCTGTAAAGAAAAGATGTGAGATCTGTGGAGCCCCTCGACTAATGTGCATACCATGAATGGTATTTACATCAGCCGTAAGGTTAAGGAGGGAGGAGAAAGCATCATCACAAAGAATAAAGAGGTAGGGAGAAAGAGGGTCACCCTGGCGAAGTTCGCGTGTCAGCTGGAAGGTGCTAGATCTTTCCCCATTGGCTGAGAACGTGTGAGAAACTGAAGAGACATAGTCCAAAACTCATTCAATCCATGCATTCCCGAACCCAGACTTCTCCATCACCCTTCTCAAGAAACACCATTCAATCCTATCATAAGCTGTCATCATGTCTAGCTTCAGAGCGATCTATCCTTTCTTGCCTCCCAAGCCCCCTTTCATCGCATGGAAACACTCATAGGAAATCAAGGTGTTGTCAGTGGTCATTCTGCCCGGGATGAAAGCACTTTGGTTAATAGAGATGATACTATCCATGAGAGGCTTCAATCTATTTGCTAGAACTTTGGTTGCAATCTTGTAGACCAGATTACATAGACTAATGGGTCTGAACTCCCCAACCACCCTGGTTTTTTTTACTTTTGGAATTAAGATCACGAGTGTACCATTAAGCTCCTTAATTGAGTGCTCACCCTTCCACCACCCCTTTATTTAGATGGCCACATCATCTCCAATAATGTGCCAGAACTTCTGGAAAAAGATAGGTTTCATGCCATCAGGACCATGTGTCTTGTTTGGAGCCATATAGAAAAATGCATGTTTAATTTCCTCATCTGATAAATCCTGTTCGAGGGCCTCAGCTGTACCCCTACCAACCTTATTTTGTATGCCTGCCGTAGCCTCCTCAATACCTGAAGACCCCTCAGTCCGGAAAAGATTTTTATAGAAATCCTCAATGATTTTCAGGATCTCCTTGTCAGCTGTCCGCCAAATACCTCCTGCATCTTTCAAACCCTCAATGGTATTCTTCTTTAATCTTTGGGATGCTTTATGATGAAAGTATGATGTATTGATGTCTCCCTCCTTCAACTCTTTCACTCTCGCTCTGGCACACCAGAAAGCCTCATCTTCTCTTTGCACCTTTTGTAGATTATTCGCCAGCTCTTCACACTTCTTCAGCACATTGCCATCAGGCCACTTTTTTTGTTCTTCACCCAACATCCTTGTAGTTTCTTTTATTCTTTTTTTGATCAAACCAAACTTAGTGCATGCCCAGCTAGAAAGTGAACCACCAACCTTATCAATCTTTTCCTTCAGGCCCAAAGTATTTCCCACCTCCCATGCTTCTTTTACCGTCACCCCACAACTCTCTTCTGATAACCACATGGGTTCAAAGAAAAATCTAGACTGCCGATGCCTTTTAACCTCTTCACCCACATTCGCCGTAAGAGTAATAGGGGCATGATATGACATGAAGAAAGTGAGGTGTTTGACCACACAACCAGTATATTTGCTACGCCAGTCATCACTCACTAAGAACCTATCCAGCCTCTCCTCCACCAAGGTATCCACTGACCATCCTCTACGCCATGTGAAGGTGTTCCCCATATAACCAATATCCAGTAAAGCACAATCATCAATAGCCTCTCTAAAAGGCTTCATAAATCTTTTTGGTTTTACAGGACCACCCCTTTTTTTAGAGTTGTGCACAATCTGGTTCAAATCACCATAAAAAATGATAGGACCCACAAAATTTCCATAGAGTTGCCTCATAAGATCCCAAGTTTTGTACTTCTGGTCCTGAGCCGACCACCCATAGATCCCACATGCCGTCCAGCTAAAATCAGCTTTGCTATCTTCCACCCTGTATTGTATGTGCCTATCAGAAAAACTCACTATGTCCAGTGTCACATCTTTCCACCACAGACCAATCCCACCTGCTCTTCCAGAACAAGATATGCTTATACCATCTACGAAGCCACATTTACGTTTGATGATGTCCAGGCACCTATCTTCCATCATAGTTTCCATTACGGAAACTATATTAGGTCTCTCGCTCCAGCACAGTGCTTGGAGTGCATCAACTACCTTGGGGCGACCCAACCCCTGGCAGTTCCAGCTAAGGGTTTTCATTGTTGTTCGTGGGGTTGGTTCATCCCAACACCCGCTACTTGGTGTATATCACCATAGGTCCCATCAATCGAACCTGAAGTATTCACTGCTTTCTGCCTCTTAAATCCTCCTGCATGTGATGGCACTGACATCCCTTGTTCTAGAACCTCCTCGGTAACCCCAGTCTCTCCTTCATCTGCTCTATTTCTCTTATGCATGTTCTGCCTTGTTACCCTTTGGGTAGACCTCCCCTGTGTGCTCATCGTAGCTTCAGTCTGGCATCTCAAGAGCAAACCTCTCTTTCCCTTAATCTTTTGTTTTCGTTCAGCAGCAGCTTTTCGACGTTCCCTTTCCATTTCCTCACCCTCCTTCCTTGGGAATCTTGCTAAGTCTTCTGGTAGAACTATGCGCCTGATATGCACCTTTGTCTTCCCACCAGTAGGGTTACTCGCTGTCTGCACCCAGCCTGCTCTCTCCCTCGACGGAGCTAAGCTTTCTTTGTCTGCTCCCCACTTCAGAAGCCATGCCTCCTTACTCATACCTCCATCATTGGAAGCCCGCACACCTTCTCCGTCCTCCTTTGGATTGTCCTCGACAGTGATTGCGTCCTCCATCTGAGCATGAACCTCCATAGCGCCTTCAATTGGCCTCCCAACATCGATCATGTTACTGTGATTCATCTCCGCGTTGCAACCCCCTGCACACACGTTCTCCACCCCCACCTCAAGTGTTCTCTCCTCCCTACCGCTGACCCCCTCATCCGCCACCCTAAAGATCTTCAGCAGCTCCTCCATCGAGTATTGCTGCTTCTCGGTCGCCGTCATACGATTCACCCCGTTCTCACCCGTCCCTTCTGACGACTCATTCGTCTCCATCGCTTGACTACCTCCGCTATCCACTTGCTTATTCTCCCCACGGCGCACACCTGTTGTTTCCAGTGTATCCTCCTCCCTCATCCAGCTACCTATCGCCTTGGAACTCTTGAATTGTTGTGACTTGTCGCTACTGCGGGTTCTAAACTGGATCTTGGTCTGCGGTCCCATTCTTCTTCCGCCAAGGAACTCCTCCATGATCGGTAATCTTGGTTTACGAGGTGATGCTCTCAGCCACGAGCCCCATGAGCGCCTCTGCTCATCATCTTCATCAAACTCCAGACAGTCTTTGTCAGCATGACCTAGCCGTCCACAGAGGAAACAAAATGCAGGAAGTCTTTCATATTTGAGATCGATTTTAGTCACGATCCCACTGCTGCCCCTTACTCTCTGGATGCGTTTGAGAGGTTTCGTTACATCGATGATCACCCTGACCCTGACCCTGACCGACGTTTCCCAACCTAAATCATCGCAGTCGAATTTCACCACTGGCCCAATCTTCTCAGCAATGGTATTGATCGCCGACTTTGACCGCAACCCCAAAAGTAGGTTGTAAAGTCGCACCCAGATTGCACAATCGCAGAAACTAATCTTCCCCGACTGATCATGTTTATCCACTTCCTTCAACAGCAGTAATTTATTATCAAAATTCCACGGGCTCCCATCTAGCACCTTATGTTTGTCTTTCCAATGTGTGAATTGGATCACAAAAGTTGCTTGGTCCACAGATTTAAAGAGAACCGCATCCGTCAAGCCCCACGCCTGCGTTAGGGTTCGTTTCATAGCTGTGAAGTTATACGATCGGTCCGTCCACAGCCTTGCTACCAGAGCCAGTTCAAAAGGGTCTGTCATCTGTTCAACACCATCCACCTGCACTTCCGCGATCTCTGCCTCCGCCTCAGTGATATGCAATTTCTCACACTGTTCCACTAGATCTTCCGCCATCTGCACGAGAAGAGAGCCAACGAGTGGGATCTAGCACCCACAACCAAACTTGGACCTACAAGAGAAAATCCTAAACGAAGAGAGGAAGGGGACAACCACCAGCGCTATCGGGAACCAGAGCGACGAGAACCCTAGGTGCGGGGATGAGTGAAAGCCCAGATCTTTGTGAGATCTACTCACAACTCTCTTTCTTCCTTATACATGTGACTAGATAGAAGCAACTAACGGCTAGTTTGGTAGTGTAAAATATACATATCAAATTTATATCTTATTGTTGGACTACACGCAATCAAATATGCCCTAAAGTTTAGTTTCTTACTTTATATTTATAATTTATCCTCGACAGAATCCTCCCTCAAATTTATTTGTTATAAATAACTTAAAATCAAAATCCAAATTGACCGACAAAAACCCATACATTTGGTCATACGGGGTACCCATAGCAGCCGAAAGAAAACGTGTTGATTGTTCCGGGGAGGATTTTGTTTGGCTCCGCGGCACCAATACCGTCATCATCAGACGGTGTGTGGTTTGGTTCGGTGCGGTGGTGAAAATCCCAGTTGCCTGGCTGTGCTGACCTGTTGAGCACTTAAGAGAGAGAGAGCTGAAGCAGAAGCCAGAACACGGTTCAAGGAAAAAGGAAAGCAAGCGGAAGCACGGAAGTGAGAGGGAGAGAGGAGGGGGGTAGATCCCAGCTGGCTTGGTTCAGTTTGGTCCTGTCCTTCTTTCCGTTCACTTCCCACCTCTCTCCCCTTCCCTCCTCCCACCGGTATTTAAGGAGTTGAAACCCCCCCTCCTGTTTCTCCAACTCACTGCTACTTGTGATTTCCTCCACCCTCCCGCTCTCTCCCTCCTTGCCTTCCCACCCAGCGGCTTCGTCTCGAACCCATCCGGATCTGAGCAAGCAAGGGGCCCTCCTCTTGATCTTCTTCACCCAGATCGCACGCTCACCAGCGGCTCCAGGTAACTCCGATCCCCAACTCTGATCCTTCCTTCCTCTCCTCCCTTCTCCTCTCGACTTCGACATCTTCGTTTCCGCTGGGCCCGATTCGGTCCTAGCTCAACAACACCACACCTACTCGTGTGCAATGTCGTTGTCGCCCACCCTAGTCTCCAGATCCGTGCGCCCGGGGGTTCTTCACCACTGGATCTGGCCGGGATCCTGGCCCGTTTCCTCCCTACGGACTGGGATCCAATGGGAGATCCGCCACCCTGGCTCGTGTTATGAATTTCATCCCTTGGGGGCAGACTCCCTCCGGCGTTGCCCCGCCGAAAGAGCTGGTTTTGTTTTCCATTCTCTGTTGGTCTGGTGATACGTTTCCTAGGTCAGATCGCTTTTCTTCTTAACCTGGTATTGGCTGTTCTGCGATTCCCGGTTCTGATGGGTGGGATGAATTCCCGTAGGCTAAGTTATCAACATCTTCCTGCAAAAGAGGAGATTTTTGCAATGATCCGTTCGCCTGATGTTCCCTGATTCAGAGTCCTAGGCCTCCAGTGTCACCGCCTAACTGTAATTCCCAGTCTTTGGCCCGGGATAGGAGTCTCCATTCTATCTAGAGAGTTGTGATAATTCGCTTTAAAAATAACTACTTTTATGTACATATCTAGTGTCGGTGGTATTTGGGACTAGAATAGAGACTGCATTGGTTTTTGTGAATTCCGGCTCTGAAAATGATGATGGTAGCATTTTGTAAAGTATACGCCTTTTGGGAAATCTATACATACCAAGAACAGAAAGCAGAGAGTTTTACCCCTTAGAGAAGCGCATACTTTAGATGTCTCCCTGATCTTCGCTCCACATAAAAACAAGTAAGCGAATTTTATGCCCGTCTTCGTCTTGCTTGGCCGTAACTTCAGTTCCAGTTTTCACATTGCTTGTCGCGAATCTCCTCATCTCAGTAGAGCGCAGACACTCGTTTTCTTTTTACATATGTCCTTTTCTCCAGATCCAGATCTCGCTGGCAAACATAAACAAAAAGAACACTTGTTTGCCAATCTGATGAAAACTGTAGTGTATGCTTTTTGTTAGAACGTCCTGATCCTTTCTTTTACGGGTCCGTCCATTGCATAGCTTTCTTTCCCCTTTCCCTGATTGCCTCATATTCATGCATGCCGTTTTGGGTTTTCGGAGATTGTAGTAAACCAAAGGATCGAGCGTACTTGGAACGATTTCTTTTATTGCCTTTTTTGGGAGTAAAATTTACTGCGAATTTAGAAGAAGTTTGTTCAATACAATATTAGTGTAATCCGGCTATGTGGTGTAGAATACAGATCTGTAAAGAGTGAGATCCAAAATCTCCAGTTCCTGGTCAACTGGAGGCAAAAGTTGACTTTTCCATGGGGGGGGGGGGGGGGAGACGGGAATATACCTTATGTACTACTAAGACATAACCGCTGAGTTCTCCTTTGTCCTTGCTTCCCCCTTATAAAAACAATCCCTGGGTGAACACAACTTGTAGACCAGAAATGAACACAACTTGTATAGCAAACCCCCTTTTTATACTGAACTCGTCCCTTGTTGCAGGTTTTTAATCTTTCAAAAATGGTGAAGATCTGCTGCCTCGGCGCCGGCTATGTCGGTGGCCCCACCATGGCCGTGATTGCGCTCAAGTGCCCAGAAGTCGAAGTCGTTGTCGTCGACATTACCGCCACCCGCATCAGCGCCTGGAACAGCGAGACCCTGCCAATCTACGAGCCGGGCCTTGACGACGTCGTCAAGCAGTGCCGTGGCCGCAACCTGTTCTTCAGCACTGACATCGAGAAGCACATCTCTGAGGCCGACATCATCTTCGTCTCCGTCAACACACCCACCAAGACCCGTGGTCTCGGAGCTGGTAAGGCCGCTGACCTTACCTACTGGGAGAGTGCTGCCCGCATGATCGCGGATGTCTCCAAGTCTGACAAGATCGTGGTCGAGAAGTCCACTGTCCCCGTGAAGACCGCGGAGGCTATTGAGAAGATCCTGACCCACAACAGCAAAGGGATCAACTACCAGATCCTCTCCAACCCGGAGTTCCTTGCTGAGGGAACCGCCATCCAGGATCTGTTTGCCCCTGACCGTGTGCTTATTGGAGGTAGGGAGACACCTGCGGGCCAAAAGGCCGTGCAGGCCCTGAAGAGTGTATATGCCCACTGGGTTCCAGAAGACCGCATCATAACAACCAACTTGTGGTCTGCTGAGCTCTCCAAGCTGGCCGCAAACGCCTTCCTGGCCCAGAGGATCTCCTCTGTTAACGCCATCTCTGCTCTTTGTGAGGCCACCGGAGCTAACGTTGCTGAGGTGGCTTATGCTGTGGGGAAGGACTCCAGGATCGGCCCCAAGTTCTTGAATGCCAGTGTTGGATTCGGTGGGTCGTGCTTCCAGAAGGATATCCTCAACTTGGTGTACATCTGTGAGTGCAACGGCCTCCCTGAGGTTGCAAACTACTGGAAGCAGGTTATTAAGATCAATGACTACCAGAAGAGCCGCTTCGTCAACAGGGTTGTCTCATCCATGTTCAACACCGTCTCTGGGAAGAAGATTGCCGTGCTCGGTTTTGCATTCAAGAAGGATACCGGTGACACCAGGGAGACCCCTGCCATCGATGTCTGCAAGGGGCTTCTCGGTGACAAGGCTAAGATTAGCATCTATGATCCTCAGGTGACCGAGGACCAGATCCAGAGGGACCTCGCCATGAACAAGTTCGACTGGGACCATCCCATCCACCTCCAGCCAATGAGCCCCACTGCCACCAAGCAGGTTGCCGTCGTCTGGGACGCCTATGAGGCCACCAAGGATGCCCATGGTGTCTGCATCTTGACAGAGTGGGATGAGTTCAGGAACCTCGACTACCAGAGAATATTTGACAACATGCAGAAGCCCGCATTTATCTTTGATGGCCGCAATGTTGTGGATACGGAGAAGCTCAGGAGCATTGGATTCATTGTCTACTCCATCGGGAAGCCCATCGACAGCTGGCTCAAGGACATGCCTATTGTGGTCTAAAGATTGAAATAACCTGGAGAGATGCAGCAGCACTAGAAGAAGAGAGGTGGAGGAGGTACAAGTACAACAAACAGCAGCTGGACATCGCTGTGCCAGTCGCCTGCATTACTTATGAACACTATAATTCTTTTATATAGTTATTTTCTGTCGTTGAACATTGGGTTTTGTTTCTATCATCATGGTTGTCATCTTATAGTTTTAACTGATCTGTTGTTCTCTTATAAAATTAAAGAAACTCGTGTCTTTTTGGCCTCATAAATACATGTCTTACTCTTGTTTTAGAACAATGGACTATTGTTTTTCGCATAATGTATATGTTTATCTGCAGAAACAAAAGATTGCACTGCAGACGGTTCCTTTCTATAATTGTGGAGAGTTTAATTTGCTCAATTTTGATATTTTGATGGCATTTAGGGTAGACAAGCCTAAATTTATGTTGGGAAGAGTTTATAAGCAAATACTGAAAATACTTGCAGCTTAATGAGAGTATGGCCCATAGTAGTTGATTGAAAGGGATAAAAGGATTCATGAGCTGACTCAACATGGTTGGGAATGAGATTTAGACGGTGACGATGAGTGGTACCATTTCATAAACAACTCTTAGCTTTTCAACCCAAAATAAGTCGAAAATATTAGTAGAGCTTTCCTCTCTCCAAGACACCCTTCTGAAAAAAGAGTCTACTTAACAGTAGAGGTCTTTCTCGAAATCCTCTTCTCTTTTGTATGAAGTCTTTCTTGAAATCCTCTTCTCTTTTGTATGAATGTATATCCCATGCATTTTGTAGGCTTGAGACTATGAGATTACTGTAAAGACCGTAAATGAGTTTTGCATCATCACAATTATGGTAAGACCGTAAACGGGTATTGCATCTTCACAATTACTTTATAAAACAGGCTGGAGGAAAAGACACGTTAAATCTTGTTTCGAATGTCATACCTGACACGTTGTTATAGAAGAAGATCACTAAAAAAGATATTGCATATTTTTCTTTAGGAGGTGTTTTCATTCACCCTGTCCTCCTCGTCCAGGCTAAATCAACCACTGAGATTACATCACTGCTTATAACATGCGGTTTGGATCCCTCCCCAAAAACCAGATATCACACCCCAACCATCCCTACCAACAAACAGAAACTATCATGTAACAAAACCAACAACAAAAAGCCCCTTCAACCGAGACCCACCATCATGCCTCTAGATCTCATAGCAAGTTCTATTTGGTCAGTACTAACCCAACCCCCCTCCATGGTAGCTTCCTCCAACCCAATAGAGTCTGCCACAAAGTTCACCAATTGTGCACACAACAGTCTATAATGGAAAACTCCTCGAGGATTTCTTTGTTCCCCTTGATGTAAGAAATTAAGTGTCATGGCCATAGACAATCACCTCATAACATCCTATAAACCCGATCATCATCAATCTTGATTCTCGAGATAAAAAGGTTTCTCACCTTGATAATCTTAAGTGCCTCAACAGTTCCCTGCACCGTCACATCTACCTGATTCCTCAATGTCAATCGGTGTCTAAAAGCAATTATCAACTTCCCATTTCTATCTCTAATAAGTCCAGCCGTCCATCTTCTCCTGATTCTGTCAGTATGGTAAGCCCTTCCCACTACAACATTCATCTTCAAATTCTGTAAATCAAGTTGGACCCACCTAGCTAGATTTATGCACTGAATCTTGGTACGCGACCCTAAGATTCCCTGACTGGCAAGCATATTGTAAAAGGCTGGTTCCTCAGTCCTTTGGAAGACTTTCCTCCTGATCTTTCTACCAACAACCCACACAATATCTTCCCAAAGATGGCTAAGTGAAATCTTCCTATCATCATATTTGACTCTGCATCTGTACCTCCAAATCATCCAACATATCAGAGATGACATACAAGCAAGAAACCAACCTCTTACGCCTCTATTTCGGACGTACACACTGACGTGTATAAATAAATTTTGAAGACGGGTGCCCCTCCATCCTCTCTCTACCATCACTAAGCCTTTAAATCTATTCCAGAGAAACCCTACAACCTCAATATGCAAAAAAAATGTTGCATTGATTCCTCCTGCTGGAAAGTGCAACATAAACAAGCTGATGAAAGCATAATTCTACATCTCCTTCGATTTACTTCTTTTGGCAATTTGGCTTTGTACATCTTCCAAACGATCACATTTTCTCGTGGAAGGGAATCATTGTTCCAAAAATAGGACATGGAGTCATGGGAACCTCTCGATCCCAACCCATCTCAAACAAAACCTCTCGATCCCATCCTTCATTCACTCTCCATACGTCATTTACTATGATCCCATGTAAATATAATCTATAGATCTAGCAAAGGCGTTAAGCCGCTCCTCAAACCAAAGATTGGCCCAAAAGGAAATATCCCCCCTCCCTAACTCCCACATGCAATAAGGAAGTAGATTGGGGAATAAGTTCCATAGACTCTTCCAGAAAGGTGAAGCAAACGAGCTACACTTTAGAAACCACGGATAGCCTCCACCCTGCTGCCTGTATGCACATCCGTAGTTCTAAATACAGAAGGATGCCCATTCTGATGATGCATTCAACACTTCCCAACAAGCCTTATATCTAAAAACCTCTGAAATAAATTACATGGATGTGATCCCAAGTCCTCCTTGATCACAAGGCCTGGTAAAAACATCCCAAGCCACCCATGCTCTTCGATTGATTGTGTGACTCTCTAGATCTCTATAAAAAAGAGGAAAACATAGAATTAATCATTTTCATAACCCCTATGGGTACCCCTGTGGCTGCCATATCGTACATAGAGATGGAGGAGAGGGTGTGCTTGATCAAAATCCTCCTACCTATAAAGGATGGCATATTGAGTTTCCACAAAGCAACCTTCCTTTTAATCTTCTATAGCAAGGGCTCAAAATGTTGTATCTTCTTTCGACCCTTAATAATTGGAATTCCTAGATACACAAAGAAATCTCAATTATTTTGTAGGATCAAAATCCTCCTACATGCAAAGGACGACATATTGCATTTCCAAAAAGCAACCTTCCTTTTAATCTTCTCTAGCAAGAACTCAAAATGTTGTATCTTTTGCCGACCCTTAATAATTGGAATTCCTAGATATACAAAGGAAACCCAATTATTTCATAGTTGGAGAGCATCAACAACACTTTACACCAGTACACCGTCCTCACTACCGATCATGAAGCCCAATTTATATTTATTGACTATCTACCCAGAGACCACTTGAAACTGTCTAAATCTTAGGTCCAACTACTACAAAGAACCTAGATCATACCGAGTGAGTAAGACAAGGTCATCTACATACAGTAGAATAGGGGGAGTGATCCCCTTTCCTCTAGTTTTATATCTCTTCATAAGCTGGATGGATAGGTCCTTGCAGATCCTTCTACATAGGGGTTCCATAGAAAGGATAAACAACACATGCAATAACAAATTACCCTCTTTTAGCCCTTTGTGTGGTTGGAAGAAGCCGCTAGAAGTTCCATTAATGGATACAATGAAACTCATCAGCATGTCAATGAGGACTGGAGTCATGCCTAACTTATCCAGGACCATCCTGAGATAATCCCCATCAACATTATCATATGATTTGGTTAAGTCATACTTGATAAGCACTTTTCTCTCCACCCCACCTTGTTTGATATCATAGACCAATTCCTTCGTGAAACTTATATTATTAACAATATCCCTCCATTTGATGAAAGCCCCTTGTTCCTGTGAGACCAAAGCCGGGAGGAACTCAACAAGCATGTTGATAAGAATTCTAGCCACAATATGTAGGGATACATTCTCAACTGAATTAGGCAAAAAATCCTTATCCAACCTTAAGGGGTCATCAACCTTTGGAAACATGATCAACCTATGCGAAAGCATATTTCTATGTACCTCCCCTCCCATGAAAATACGAGATATTGGCTTTAGAAAGTCTGCATCGATAATAATCAATGATGTCAGTAGAACTCTAAACTAAACCTATAACAAATCGAAACCTAGCCTCTTGACCCCGATCTTATGCCTTAAAGGATAGAAAGTTTAGTTCTTTGGTTTAGCCAAACAAGGATGAAGATATACCTGATAGTGGTTAATTGTAACCCTAATATGTTAATACATGATTAAATCACCCTAACATGTAGACATAAAAACAAATATGACCTAGTGCTCTCATAATTAATCTTTAGACCAAAAAGATACATAGAATGTCACATGAGATAATGTGGATTAAGGTATGATGATAATAGTGATAATATGCGTAGGAGAACTATGTGTTCATGATTGAGAGAAAATGTTACATTATCCAAATAAATATAAAAATTAATAAACTAAATGGTATAAAATATAAATATATAAGATTTCATGCATAGAAATGACATATATCCTTTGGTTGTAATATGATAGTATTGGAAGAATGATAATAATAATGATGAAATAATATGTTAACTAAAAAAATAATGGGCCACAAATGTTAATTATGTAAAACTCATAAAAGGAAGACGAATTGGTAAAGATAACTTGAGATTCTTTTCCTTTTATTTTGATTTGGCTTGGAGGCCAAGTTTCACAAATTTAGGATAATAATAGCCATATCTACTTTATTTAGAAAAGAAAAGGTGATTTTCCTCCAAGATATGAAATAAAATATTTAATGACTCCAAAATAGAAAACTAATCTTGGATTTGAATTCTACACATTAAAAATATCCTTTAGGTGAATTTTCATCCATTTTGGAAAATCTTTGATTAAAAGGTGACAAATAGGGGAGAGAAAGTGTGTAGAACCTTCAAAACATTGAATAATATACAAACAACTTTAACATATGAAATTGATGGCTAATTCGTGTTCCATAGGTTTTGGTTTTCTTCAGAATGAAGTTTCACATTAATTGGAGTATTCTAGATGTATCTAACGTGAAAAGAAAGAGAATGTGATTTACTTTGAAAGAATTAAATAAAATAGTTAGAATCTTAAAAACTAAAAATTAATACCAAAATTAGATTTTGCATTCCTTAATTGATCTAGGTGTAAAATTTCATTTAATTTGGAGCTTATTTTCACCCTCAATTGAGGAGAGAGAAAAAGAGAAATAATTAAAGTATCACTTTGTTCGATTTCCTATTTGTATAAGATTCCTAATTTGAATCCATCACACTATGGTTTCCATTTCCCAGACTTTAGGCTATCACACACCTCTTACAGACCATCAGATCAAGATCTTACGGCGCGGAGGTCATCTCCTACCTGAGGTAGGAGGTCGACCTGCCCATGTACAATACCTCCAAATTTCCCTCGCACATATCTTCATCTACTCTTGATCATTTTCCAAAATCTCTTCACCTTTCGATTCATGATTTGATTCTGCATTTAATGAGCTAGAGCGTGAATCCTACTTTCCATTATTATGGTTTTCCCCAATCCAAAGTTTCGGACTCTCTCCATTGGCGTACAGGCCTCACATCTTTCATACCTATATATGTATATCTAAACACTCAGAATCCACCGCCAAGTCTTTATTTTCCCTTCTCCCCTGTCAATTGCTTCCTTGGCTACCTGTATTGCCGCTGTAAACTTAGTTTGTGCCATCGGCTTCCCGTCGCCACTCTGCCCTCCACAGACCCTAGACTCATAGGAGCCCGCGACTTGTCCTTTGTGCCTATAATGATCACCATGGAAGTCTCGGCTCGCCATCTTACGTCTCACGGTGGAATATTTATTGGATAATGGTGATCACCTCACCGTCGTTCAGTGACTCATTGAGTTGTCTTCGACCAGGAGAGTGGATACATCATTTGCCGTAACAGATGGTTCACTCGAATACAACATCGATTCCAACATCCCTTGCTCCCATGATCGTCATTCTTTCCATTTGAGAACACACAAGCTTCAGGGTGAGTAAAACCCAAACAAGCCCTCACGTCTTTTTTTGTTTTGTTTCACTGATTAAGGGTAAAATTGTCTTTGTTACATCCAACTTTTACTTTGACCGAATATTCCTTTTGTCTGGTTGGCTGAAGGTCTGATCCAGTTGGCTAGATCAGATACGACAATCTCAACTTAGTAGTTAAAAACTAATGATATGATCTTTGTGGCTATATGGGATTTTTCTAATTGGTCATTTTTCAAAAATTCACATAAATGAACCTATTGGTCAGAAAAATAAAATAAAAAATTTTCTAGAATCAGAAAATTATAATCTACCTATAGGTACCTGTTTCATTTCCAAATTCCAATTTAACATATGTGATTTTACAGATCTCCTAATTGGTTATAGATTTCAAAATTCATAACTAATAATATATAAGTCAGAAAATAAAGTAAAATATATTATGAATTCAGAAAAATACTACCTATAATATAGCATAATTTTGATAACCTAATTTTCTAATAATGAAAAGACGATATTTAGGGTTTATGATATTAATGCAAACCTAACCCTAAATCTACATATATGCATAATAGGAGCTTTGGAGATCTAGACTTTGACCTAGGACTAAGTTTGGAATTGTTTAGACTCTGAAGTGAGGTATGTTTGCATCCCATGTTATTCCTTTTGAGAAATTCACCTATTTTCGTCTTTCTCTTTATCCTATGGACAATAGCCTACACAATTTTTTTTTGAGAAGATGATTTCATGTGAAATATTTATGTTTACTCTGATCTTTTCATCATCCTATTTGATTGGAGATTCTTTTGACTCCAACTTATACTTTATTCTTGAAGAAACCTTAATAATGCCACTTATGTGGTAGTTGTTTATATTGTCCATTTATGTGATGGCAATCTTGTTTATTTTGACTATTCTTTTTACTTGCCTCTACAATAAGCATGTTAAGTGTTTCAGTATCCCGAGAGTAGTGTAATTGCATTGGTTTTTGGGTTATGTGCCCTTGTTATATTTTTGGGATGGAGGTTATGTACCCCATACACGGGTTTCAAGTTTATGAGGCTTGATCCACATTTTATATATTTGGGAGTTCGCTTATGTGTCATTCTCTATCAGGTTTCATGTTTATGGGGCTTGGATGCCATTGTCTTTATATTGTTCTAGTGCTATGTTTATCTCACATGCATGCATGTTGATGATGGGTTATGTGCCCTAATTTCATGATATGTACTTGTGTGGCACAACTTTATTATTTATTTATGGCAAGTATATCTTTTGTTATTGCAAATTATTTATCTTGATGTCCACTTGGGTAGTCCTTATCTTTTCTATGGGAAGAATTCTTTACTTGATGACCCTTTACTCCATATATTGCTCAATTCCTTTTTAGTACGCACATACCAGCATTTTGTTGATTTCATCTATTTTTCTCCTCTTGTTGGGGTATGCTTCCAACCCTAGATGTAGGTAGAGGAGAACATGACATTAAACATGGACTTAACTTTAGGAGTTGAAGCTTGGAGACAAATTTAATATGGTTTAAAGTTACCTCTACTAGATCTTTATGATGTAATATCGATGTAAACCCTATGTGGGAGATTATGATGTACTTTTGAAATCTTGTGGTAAATTGAATTTAGTTATTACTTTTATTTTGCTGCTATACTATGGTTGTTTTGAATACCATTATTGAGATTTGAAAATTTTACACCTATCTCAACATACCTTATGAGTGTTTTGGATTGGATGTTTTATTCTTCAAATTTTAGTAGGGAGTGGATCCCCTCTAGGTCCCACTCCTTACAAAATCGATCTAAGCCCGACATCGAGGAGGCATCCATCATATTCATAGTGTATAAAACCTCCTCCTCAATGGGAATTACAATAAGTGCCATGTTATTGTCCATGATGAGAATTGGATTCAATAGATCAAGGAACACTGGCATCACCTCATTGTCTATGACCCCTGACCTATAAAGAAACCAACACAACAATTAGTTGCACATGATTCTATCTGCGATTTATCTACGATTAACACCCTACACAGGTAATATCATCTTGTTGATAACCCTCCTCTTTGTCTTAGCTTTGACAATAGAATGGTAGAAGCACGTATTTATCTCACCATCATCTAACCAAGAAATCCTCAACTTTTCCTTCCAAATGGCTTCTTCTTTACCTAATACTATCTCCAGATTTGCTTTTGCTTTTGCAATGGATAAAAGAGATGAAATTGTTTTTTGGTCATGACTAATGTCACCGTGTTAATCTTTGATGAGATTATTTGCCAGCCATGAGTAATGTCACCGTGTTAATCTTTCAGGGTGTCATGTCAGAGTGACCATGTCCACTACTTCCTCCTTGACCTTATTTGTGATACACTCATAACTCCCTATCATAAAAGACAGAATGATTTAATGCAGAGAACATAAAAAATTATATTCTAATATGCAATGATTTCCGCAAACCTTTACCTTTAGTATGACAAGAACCAATATGTAATTAATGAAATAAAAAATAAAATTTGCATTCAACCCCTACCATGGCCTTTCATACGGTTATATTAGAATAAAATTTGCATTTAAAGATCATACCATCCACGGGACGCCTATGAGGACACCAAGGATGCCCATGGCATCTGCATCTTGATAGAGTGGGATGAGTTTATGAATCTTGATAACTTAGTTTCCTCTTCTATTTTGTTGTTATGCCTGTGTATGGACAAAAAAGGCCCCAAATCTGATCCCACTTCTAATTTCTATAGCAAATCATGCAGAAGCTTACATTCATCTTTGATCGTCACAAATGTACTACTGTCATGAAAACCAACAACAAGAAGTTTTTTTAGCTTCTCTCTAAACCATAGTGAGAGAAGGTACCAACCTCTCTTGGCTAAAACAGCTAGGTATTTCGTCTTCTCTAACTGACACTAACATCTTGCAGCAACATAATTAATCCCCTACTATGTAGCCTACAACATCCACACAATATTGGTCACAACTGCTCATCAGCTAGCACACCACCTGATTATCGATATTGATTATAGAAGTTTTTCTAGAACATTGAATACACCACCACCACGACTAGAATTCAACTTTGCACCTAGTGACTTTGGCATAGATACACTCACAACATTGACAAATATCCCCTGGCTTGTTGTACATCCAATGCCACTGTCTCCATGAATTCATGGATCTAGACTGCGATTCAATGCTATAATATCTTGTTACATAGTTTTGTGTCGGCTAACATATGTACATGCATGGTGATTTTGAACACCGTGCTGACCTACACCCATTTTTAGTTACAGACTCAATATTATAAGCAAAAAAGACCCAGAAAAATAGATAAGCACATCATACTTCCATCTTCCTCTCCACTGATGGCCTCCCATATCCCTTCATGAACTAAACTTTCAGTGATGACACCAAGGAAATCGTTCAACTACCTAAAGAATGGAGGTATCATCATGTTGACATCAAACTAGGCATGATCACCATTCAAATTGGCAGCTGGAAGGTCCAGGTCAATCTCATCAAAAACAAAAATAGGTTCTTATCTACTGGTAGTAGATGGAAAGAGATGATTGCTAAGAGTAGACTTTAGAACAACTATATTATCACACTGAATATCACTGATCATCAGACCCTCACAACATGGATTTTGTTGGTGAAACTCCTACTGAGTTGCTTCCTTTATTCAATATGTCAGGTGAATCTACCATAGAGCGTATAGACTTTGTGTACCAACTCTTCATTAGATACATATATCAAGCCCATCTAGGAACCAAAACCAATCCTCTACAAGTAGACTCATCCACATAAACAACCACAACAACATATGAAGAAGATATTACATCATCCTCAATCAAACCTCTAAGAATCAGGTTCATTTCTACTCCTTCTACACTTTTACCAATTTTTTTTGTTTCACTTGATGCTTTACCACATGCTTTTCTTGACATCGCTCCACTCTTTTCTTATCATGGCACCTCTCCACCTTATCACTTTCCTCCTCACCACACTCTTTCTCCCAATCTAACCCCACATACCTATCCTCCTTCCCAGATGTTTGCCTTTAAATCTACACTCCATCTCTCGATTGCCTCCATCCTTTTCAAAGAATATCTTTTGGTTGGATCACTATGTCCTATAAATTCAAGCTTTTTCACAAACCACCTTTTTGCACTTGTTACATGCGGCACAGTCACCATCATATCTTTTGCTCCTTCCCTGTCTATTATTTTGCATGTTGTAAAATGGGCCAGCTCTTCTACTCCTACCCACTCTCCATCTCACATCCCCCCTTATCGTCGTTTGCCCCTACCATGCAATGAACCTTGGTACCTGTTACATCTCACCTTTCACGTATATCCCATCACCACTCTGACAAAATTTTCAAATGTTCTCATATCCCACCTTCCTATTCCTCCTCCCTTTTTCTAGATTTGTCATATGCTAACCCTTTCTTCATTCTTAGAATCCCTGATTACATTCCTGACTTGTTGCCTTTGACCACCTATGACGCCCCTTCTCATCCCCCTAATCCTTCACTTACTCGATATGTCTCATATTCCCCCTGACATCCTCTTCCTCCTCCCCATCTTTATCTGCCTTTCTATCCTCCCTGCTACCCAACTATATTGGGCTCCAATTAACCATGTACCTTTCAATTTGCCCCATCTACCTTCCATGGCACCATAATCCCATTCTGACTTTGATTTTTCCATGGATCTACTAGGCAGCTCCATGCATCTTCTCAAGGTCTTCACCGGTCATAGTGTCATGGTTACCATCAACAACAACCTAGATAACAACATTGTCAACATCCTTGATGTCACTTGACCTGTTTCTCACCTTCTTCCTAGATACATGGTTCTTAAACCGAAAATCCTATCTCCATGAAAACTCCTATATTCCGTCCTAGAGGTCACAAAAGCTAACCATCTTTTCGGCCAAGTTATGATAATCCCATGTGGTGAAAACTTCGTCCAAGCCAGCCTATCCAAATGGTCGGTTGACAAGGATCTTCCCTTGCTGGCTTGAGGGGCATGGGATTGGTATCCATCTCTGACCTCCCACCCCATCTATGGGAAGTGGATTTATTTTGCACCATTTCTAATGCCATGGGAGCTACTCTACAATTTGTCCATATGAAAACCTTGCTACCATCTTACTACATCAAAGCTTTTTGCGTCTTCTCTATTAAAAAAGTCACTGAACTACCAGCTTTGATAAAAATCTATTTTGGAGAAATGGTGTACACTATCAAACTCATTGGGGAAAACCCCACACCATCCTCCACTACTTTCACAGACATTTCTGGCCATCCTCCATCATGGTTTTGTCCCATGAACAATAAACCCAAACCTAGCAATGAACCTATGAGGAAACCACCAAATAGAAAAATGGTATGGGAGAGGAAAGAATATGAACACCCTCACAAGACGAATGCAAAACCTCACAGTCAACCCCAATTCAAAAGACCTCGCATTACATCTTCCACTCACAAAAACACTCACACAAACTTCATTGATAAGGTCAGTCCCTTTCCATTTTGCAACAACCCTACTCCATTTTCAAACATCAACATAGTCACTATGGACAAACTATAAACAACCATCATCGAAGGACTTAGGTCATCACAAATTATAAAGAAAAAGATGACAACCAAATATCCATATGTACTCACATCATTTAGCTCACTCATATCCACTCCAGAGGACCACACCAAGAAAAACTTCTTCACCATGGAATGTGAAGGTACATCATTTGTATATGATACATCTTCTTGTTTAGATGTATCAAAACTAGATTTATCTTATTATGATGATGATATACCACTAGAAAACATAACAAATATCCCACCATGGACTGATATCAATTCTTTTGCATCTTTGTCATTGCATATAGGTATACATTTTGATGATGATGAATCTTCTAACATAGTTTTAAATGACATTGAGAAATATATGGGATGCAATAATACACACATCTATTTCGCATGAAAATAGGTAAAGCCTCTCATTATATATTAGATAGACAAAACTATTTGTTTATTTATAGATACCACTCATAAATGATCGTAGCAACATGTTATGTTTGTGGAGTATCTAGTGCCAAAATATGGAGGGCTATTAGAAGATTTATATATAAAAACATAATCAACATCATCACTGTCCAATAAACCAAAACTCACATCTCGACATTTGCACTCAAAATCATAGGAGGAAAATATATCAATAAATTGCACCAAGTCTCACCGATGGTATTCAAAGATGTACGAATTATCATAGACATAAACAACACATTTTTAAATTACTAGCCACACATATAATAATTACAACATTGCCATCAATATTTCCAACTGACATGACCCACACTGATGGACATTCACAAGCATCTATGGGGAGCCCGACCATGATAAACAAATATTCTTGAACAAAATAACAAACACGGACAACACCTATGTTGCCTCCCCATGGCTCATTGAAGTTGATTTCAATATGATTACAAACAACCAAGAGAGACTTAACACAACCAACACCACTGCAAATCTCATACATTTTGATAGACTTTTCATCTCTCTTATCTTTACAGCTAAACTCATAGATAACCAGATGTCCAACATCCTTTACTCATGGAACTGTGGATCCTCCTAGGCTAGACTTGACCGATTTCTATGCTTACAATCATGAACACATTCTCTTTTGCATCCTCTAAACCCATATCTGACCACTTCCCCATCATTATGAACACCACCCACACCGCTTGGGGACATAGACCTTTCATAACAGACAAATTCTTGATGAGCCACCCAAGTTTCAAAACCACTCGCCTTCAACATTGGCCCCTTCCTAGTCAACTATATGAACCTAGCCTTCAAATACACAATAAGAATAAGAACATCAGACTTGTCCTAAAAAATGGAACAAAATCACATTTGGTAACGTCCATTTGGTAGAATTGGATTCACAATTTCTATTGGTAGACCGTATCCTATATACAAACCCAACACTCACCCAAGCCATTAAAACAAAAATTGAAAACCTATAACTTCAAAATGAAATCATATGGAAACAAATATCTAAAATCAGATGAATGAAAGAGGGAGATACCAACACAAAATTCCTTCACCAGTGATATAATAATAACACAAGGACCAACTCCATTCATTGTCTAGACATTCTTGGGACCTGCACTACTAACAGACACACTATTTCATCCCATATAGTCTCTCAATTTTGAAATATTTTCAACAACAAAAACAACCCATCACCTCACATGCTTATCCAATGGGACCTGATTTTTACTAGAAAACTTGTATCACCTTCCAATCTGATTGAACCTTTCACAGATTCCAAACTCAAATCAGAGTGATATTCAGCCTAGGAAAAGACAAATCTCCTGGTCTAAATGACATAAACACTAAATTATACAAAATCATGTAGACACACATTAAAAATGATTTCATGAATATTCTTCATCATATGCATTCACAGACTTATATAAACAACCAAATAAGGGTACTAAACTGTAAACATATAACATTGCTAAAAAAGATAGAGAAGCCTGACACCATTCATCATTTTAGACCTATCTGTTTTATTAACACATCCTACAAAATCATAGCCAAAACTATCAGTAACAAGATGAAACGAGAACTAGATAGCATCATAGGGCCTCAACAATGTTATTTCCTGGCTAAAATATCTAGGATGCCTATATCATGGTTAGTGAAGCCATCTACACATTTCATAGGAACCATACTCCTCTACTAGTGAAATTAGACTCTAAAAAAGCTTTCGACAATGTTAATTGAAACTGCCACATCCACTATATGTATGATTACAACTTTCTTCACAAATGGATCTGATGGATATATGCATGTATATGAATGTGCACATTCTCTATGATTATCAATGGATCACTTTTTGGTTATTTCAAAAACTCCAACGGCCTTACCTGCTCTCACCATGCTTATTCATCATTGTTGCATCCATTCTACCAACATGATTAAAATGGGTACACAGAGAGGTATGTTTGAGTCTCCTACCGAATTCATAGAAAACACAATTATGCAGATGATACCATCATATTCATTAAACCAAATGACTCAAGTGTGCTCAACACCATCTGCATTCTTGGTGTTTTCTCATATATGACAGGTCTTAAGATCAATCTACACAAATCTGCCATCATTGGAACACATATGGATCCAAAAATGACAATATGATAGTATATGCTTCTTAGTTGTAAAATATAATCACATCCCTTCATGTATGTTGGACTCGCAGTCTCACCACATCCCTTGACCAAATCTGTTTGGTAACCCATCATAAAAAATGGATGGTAGACTCAATTCATAGAGAAACAACTTCCTCCATCTTGTTGGTAGACTCACCCCTCAATAGCTGACTCTCCACCATTACTACATACTAACCAAGTTTTATCCCATTCCCGACCAACATCATCCACATCATTGACAAAATTACGAAAAAAATTATGTGGAATCAGAATAGAACAATTATGCACCTTTGAAAATTGGGAAACCATTTGTGCGCCCAAAAATTATGGGGGATGGGGCATCATTAATCTTGAAACGCATGCCACTCTTTTAATCACAAAAATTATGGCAACTCTTGTGTCTGACAGAAACTGCACATAGAAGGAGTACATCATAAAATAATAGTACAAGAAGAAAAATCCATGGAGGAAACACATAAATAAACTCGTATCTATCATCCAAAGTATCATCCACACTCCACCACATGCTTCTAAACACATACTATTATGTAAAGATCCATGATACCATGGTACCACCATTCTTAACATCAACAACAATTTCCAGACACCCCACAACATATCCAATCCCTACAGGGCTAGTGACATGACCCTTCTGGGTAGTTAGATAAGAAACAGACTTAAAAGGATTCTATCTTCCCACATTCCTTTTAACACCATTTATGATATCCTACACCATTTAGAAACAAACACTAATATATGTGTTTCATGGATTTGGGGTCCTAAATACACACCACATAGTGCTTATCTTTTCCTCACTGATAGTGGATTCACTTGCCCCACCAAATAAATATGGATTTTCATAGGAACAATCAAAATCAAAATCATTATATAACTTATCAAGCATGACAAGATTCTAACAGACAACAATCTCAAAAAGAGAGGATTTAATGGCCCCTTGAGATGCTATGTGTGCAACACCCAAGAAGAAACAACCACACACCTTTTCACAAGTTGCCCCATCCTACACAAATCTGATGCTTTTAATTTCACCATGAAAAGAATGCTTAACCTCACAAAGTTTCTCATGTTTTGAAGACACAAAAGCCCACAATGCACACACTATAAAACATTTATTGCAACTATCATTTGGAATTTCTTGGACAAAAAGAAATCACAAGAAACTGAACAACCACACTAACAACTTTCAAACACTCATAGATAAGATAAATGATACATAGCTCTTCTTACATTGCAAGATGACTTATTAACATCAAGATGGGCAAGGAGAATGAGGCACCAACTAGCACATTCAGGGGAGGAGACATTTGACACAGAACATTAACCGCGGAGAAAATCCTGGAAGAGACTAGTAGATTCTAGTTTTTATTATACATTTCTTTATGTCTATATGCTATTTCATCTTAGAATCCTACTATTTTAGGGGGGGAGGATCCCATATTTCATCAAAAAAACTTTTCTAGGCATCTTTTTTTGATAATCAACATAAGATTTACTTTTAGTGTAGCCTATGTTTGATTGTCGATATCCAAACTCTTCATTTGCATGATTGTATGAAAATGTTCATATCTATTTATATATGAAGCTTTCATTAAAAAATTATCTTTAATGGTTGCAATGTTGATCCCAAGAGGCTGAGGCGCATTGGCTTCATCGTCTCTCTATTAGGAAGCCCATCGACATTTTGCTCAAGGACATGCCCATCATGGTCTAAGGATTGAAATGACCTAGAGAGATGCAACAACACTAGAAGAGAAGTGTAGGAGATACAAAAAATAGCATGATATCACTTGTATCGGTCTCATGAATTACTTTTGAACACTATATTTATCATAAAGTAATTTTCTAATGTTGAACGTTGGGTTTTGTTTCTATCATCACGGTTGTCATATTATGGTTTTAACTCACATGTTGTTATTCTCTTATAAATTAAAGAAACTCATGTCTTTCTGGCCTCATAAATACATGCCTTACTATTGTTTAGAACAACAGACAATTGTTATCTTTTCCATAGTATCTATTTATCGGTAGAAAGAGAAGATTGCAAACGGCCCGTTTTCAAAATTTGAGAGGGTATTTTGTGCCCAGTGTTGATAGTTTAATGACATTTGGGGGTAGAGACAAGCCTAAATGTATGTTGGGAAGAGTTTATATGAAAAGATTCAAAATATGTCTATCCTAATAAGAGTATGGTCCATAGTAGCTGATTAGAAAGGAAAAAAGATATTGTAGCTGACTCAACATGGTTGGGAATAAGATTTTGATGGTTCTCATAAGTGTTTATAATTACATAAACAACTCAACTTTTGACCCCAAAATATTATTAGTAGAACTTTCTTCTCTCCAAAATACCCTTCAAGTAAGGGAGCCTAGAGCAAAATCATGTTGAATCTTGTGTCGAATAATGTTGTAACAAATACATTGTTAAAAAAGAAGACAACTAAAAATGTAAGGTGTAAAAGAAATGATGATCATTTTCACATTAGGGCATATCAACCACCTCCTTTGACTTTGTTGTACTGCACTCATAACTATGCACTACACTCTCACAACTATTCATCGCAAAAATAGTATGATGTCAGACGTGATACAGAAATAGATACGAATTAACTTCCAGTATGCAACCCTTTCCACAACCCTTCATCCTTAGTAAGACAATGGTCAATATATAATTAATTATATTAAAGAAAAAATGCACTCAACCCCTCCCATGACCATTCATGCAGTATAATCAAAATAAATAAGGCCAAGTTTGAATTTCAAAAAATAAAAGGGAAAATTTGTGCACAAAAATTCTTTTTCTCTAGTACAAATACCTTAGTGGAAAAAATAGACTAATTTCTAATTAAACATATAAAAGACTCCATACATTATATACCAATCCCATTTCTAGGTACCAATCTCTATTTTATTGTTTCTTATTCTTTTGAAGACCCATTTTCTCTATTTTAGAATAGGATAGAATCGAGTGGGATCTAATAACCCTATTAGTTCATTATTACCCCATGTACATGAAATCTTAGAATGTAATAACCCTAATAAATTGAATAATGGGGATTAGAGGACATTAATACAAATTAATGAGTTCATCTCTAGAATTTTACTCTAAGATAACCTTAGGATATTCAAGTGAGAGAATTGGAGAGAACATAAAAGAACTCACCATAATTGGTTATTAGATTGATGATAAGTATCTGAATTAAATGAATAATGCATTAGAGAATAAATATAACCCAAACATCTTCAAAATGCAAATCTAAGTCCAAGATCTTATTCCTTGTACTCAAATTAGGCTATCTACAAATTTTCTACTTAATTAGATATAAATACACCCTTAAAAGTGATTGGAGGGAAAGACATAAGTGTAGTTGATTTTACTAATTTAAATTGAATATCACTCTCTTTTTCAGGTAAGTTTCGGCTCAATCATATGTCACATGTATCAGACTATATTTGGGACTTAATGTATCACGTGGGTCGTTGGGCTAGGTCGGGTAACCAGTAGGTGGACTCTACTATGATTTTTGCCTCTGGTTTCCCCGACCGTGTGTGTGGCTATTTCAATGTAATGAAGTTGTATCCACTGTTCTCTCTCTACACACAATCACCTCTCACAAATCCTCTATTATTATTTTTGCCTTTTGCTCATGTGTTGAACGAACCATTACTCGTATTGTGGGAAGAGTGGAGCATAAAATCCCCAATGAAACTGTAAGGGAGTTAGATATATGGCTGCAAATATCATGTATATAGCATGTGTTAAGCCCAATGTAGTACAGATAGTACATGTGAGAGAGGTAGTTTTGTCTCTAGTGCAAATGGCAAAGAAATTTTATCTCACATTGCTTAATCCTAGAACTTTTGTGGTCCTTATATGTAGGACGACATGTAAAACTAGTGTCCAAGGGTCCCGGGATGAGGGTATGCTCACCTCCTTGGTGAGTATGGTGACCACAACACACACGCATGCACACACGCATGTACGCGCACGCCACGCCACGCCTCATCGGGCCGGGCTCGGGCTTGGGTTCAGAATTAATTATTTCTTTCCGAAATGGATTGTTTAATCCTAACTGGAAAGTGTCTCTTATGTAATGTGTACAAGTGCAACCGAGTGGTCACATCTTAATATGAATAGGATTACTAATGTGTGTAAGACTATAAATATACCTCCGGGCATTAGGGTTAAATACATCTTTCGAACACACATCAGTCAGCTAGTCGAGTGTGTATTTGCGAACCCTAAAGTTGGAGTCTGCTGCCGTCATTTTGTGGGGTTACGTGGAGACCTTTCTCCTGGATGTAGCAAGATTGTTCTTCCTCTTTATTCAAAGGCACAACCTGTCAGGTTGTGGTTATTGTGCTTGCTGAGCTGCACTGGTAGGAAACTGGTTCGTCGTCAATACGAGCAAGACATCTTCTTTTGGTTTGTGATCGGGTCAACTAGGAGAACGACGCATGTCCAGAAGGATTGTAAGACGCTGATTTCTTTAAGTATAATAGGTTCAATGAACGATCTAGTATGGTTCCTAACTTATTTTTTATTTTCTCCTGAATAGTTTATTCTTCTGCTTCTTATCTAGATCTGGCCTGAATCTGTTAATTTATTACACCTGTTGTTGTTGTATGTAATGACATAAATCTAAAATTTACAACAGTCTTAAAGAAATTATCTTTATGTTGTTAATTAACAATCGTTGGTCATGCTGGTTCCGGGAATAAAATTGATATGAGTAGTATGCGTGAGAAATTTACTAGTACCAACTTTGCCCGTTGGCAGAGTTGGATGCAAATTTGGCTTAATATTGTGGGTTATGACTAGTACTTAGAATAGACTGAACCTAAATCTGATGACATTATCTATGGTAATGCAAATATAGTTGCTAAATGGAAGAAGGACGATAAGACGTGGTGATATTTGATTATGTTTGGTTTAAATAACAAACTGTATGATTTTTATTTAAAGTCGCATGTTACTACTTCTAAAGTTATGTGGGAAGCATTAGTTAAGAATTTTAGTACTGAAAATCAAGGTGCTGAAAAGTATTGTGTGTCTAAATTTCTAAAATTTAATATGATTGAGGGTAAGTCTATCTCTGATCAAACACATGACCTTCAAATCCCATATCATGAACTCTCATATGCAAAGATGAAATTGCCTGAGAAGTTCGTTGTCATGTCTATCATAAAAAAGTTCCCTAAGTCATGGGAATCATTTGGCATGTCTCTTAAGCATCACAAAGGAGATGTGTCAATGGGTAATCTAATGAGAGATATTAACATACAAGAAGAACACTTAAAAGAGAAGACTGTCAAGGTGCCTACTGATGCAAACCCTAGTGTCAATTTTACTATTGCTAAAATCAAAGATAAGAAAACAAAGAATGCACATAAACCTAAGGCCAAGATCCAAAAGAAATCGAAGAACAAACCTTGTTGGACTTGTGGACATGTTGGCCACTGGAACAAGGATTTTCCTTCAAAGAAGGCAAAGGAAGTTGCCGCATCTGCAACTGAGAAGGTTGTGGTCAATATGATGATTGCATCCTTACACCTCAATGATGGGTATGTTTCTATAAAACCTGAAATCCTTTCTATTTTTGAACCACTTTATTGGATAATCGATATTGAGGCTAATGTATATGTTTGTGCTGATAAGTCCCTATTTGTATTTTACCAGGCCTCAAGAGGTCGTTCTGCGACTTTGGGCTATTCCAACTCTGTAGAAGTCAAAGGTGAAGGATTGGTTGACTTGAAGTTCCCTTCGGGGAAGGTTGTGATGCTTCATAGAGTCAGACATGTTCCAACCATTCGAGGCAATATCCTTAGTGGCGTAATTTTAGTTAGGGAAAGTTTTAGAGTAGATTGCAAATCTATTATTACACGCCTTCGTGATTCTTTATTTTTTGGCAACGGGTATCTATGTGATGTGGAGAACTTATTTAAAATTCTTGTTGAACCTATTTCAAGTTCCATATTAAATTTGAATGATAATAGTTCTGTATGCATGAATCTTATATCATCTAATATTTGGCATTCATGTTTGGGACATGTTAATGTTGCCTAAATGAAGAGTATGATGAATATTAATTTAATCCTTAAATCTGATTTTAGCAATAATAAATGTGAAATATGTGTGCAAGCTAAATTGCCTAGGAAATCTTTTCATTCTGTGAATAGAAATTTAGAAATATTGGATTTAGTGCATTTTGATATCTATGAATTAATGGTATTGATATAAGGGATCAAAATTGTTTTTTCATAACTTTTATTGACAATGCTAGTAGATACTGCTATGTCTTTTTACTTAGAGGTAAAGATGAGACATTGGATAAATTTAAAATTTATTAGAAAGAAGTTGAAACTCAAACCAGAAAAATATTTAAAAGAATAAGGACTGAGAGGGGAGGAGAATACACCTCAAACTTATTTTTAAAATTTTTCCAATTACATGTTATAGTTCACGAGGTTACCGCTCCATATTCATCACAATCTAATGGGATAGCTGGACGTAAAAACCGAACCCTTATAGATATGGTAAATGCTTTACACTAAAACCTCAGGTCTACCTAACTTTAGGTGGAAGGAAGCTTTGAATACATATTGCCATATTCTAAATAGAGTTCCCCATAAACATGTAGAAAGTAGCCTATTTGAGTTGTGGAGAGAAAGAAAACTGAATTTCAAATATCTTTGAGTGTGGGGGTGCCTTGCTAAGGTACTTGTCCCTGAACACCAGAGGAAGAAATTGGGACCTAAAATGGTTGATGCAATTTTCTTAGGGTATGTAGAGACAAGTTATGCCTATATATTCTTGATTGTAAAATATGATATCTCAGGCATTGAGGTTAATACAATTGTGGAATTACGTGATGCTAAATTCTTTAAGAACATGTTTCCCATGAAATCTCGTGTGCCCAATGAAGTATCGTAAGAAGATTCATTCACCGTGGGTTTCAATTCTGAACATGTGGAAATGATGACAAATGTGGAAGGCGACTCAGAACAATCTATTTCTGAATCTGATGATTCTGAAGAAATGGTTGAACCAAGGAGAAGTAAACGGCCTAGGACATCCAAGGACTTTGGGAGTGAGTTTCTCACTTACAATGTTGAGGATGATCTTGTAACTTTCAAACAAGCTATGGAATCTCCAGAATCTAAGTTTTGAAAAAAGTTGTTAATGATGAAATCCAATCAATTCTCTTAAATGGAACTTGAAAACTAGTGGATTTGCCTCCTGGTTGTTCTACAGTTGGATGTAAATGGATTTTTAAGAAGAAACTTAATGCAGACGGGACAATAAATAAGTATAAGGCTAGGTTAGTTGCTAAGGGTTACACACAGAGGGAAGGAATATATTATTTTGATACCCATTCTCCTATTTCCTGTATGACCACAATCCCAGTTCTTATAGCATTGGCTTCCATTTATAATCTATGTATCCATCAGATGGATGTGAAGACTGCATTCTTACACAGTGATGTTTAGGAAGAGATATATATGGAACAATCTGAAGGATTTGTGGGTCATGGGAATGAGTCCAAAGTGTGTAAACTGTTAAGTCGTTATATGGCTTGAAACAAGCCCCTAAGCAATGGCATGAGAAGTTTGATTCCGTGATATCATCATTTGGCTTTGTTTCTAATGAATTTGATAAGTGTCTCTACTGCAAAATCGTCAATGATGGATTCATTTTTTATGCTTATATGTCAATGATATCCTAGTTTTTGGTTCAAAAATAAAATTAGTAAATGAGACAAAGTCATTCTTGTGTAGCAAATTTGAGATGAAGGATATGGGTGTCGCTGATGTGATTTTAGGGCTTAAAATCATAAGGTCCACTGATGGTATAACTCTCTCTCAGTCTCACTATGTCAAGAAGACGTTGGAGAGGTTTGAGCACACATCACATAAACTTGTTAAGACTCCATATGATTCATCCAAGTCCTTGTTCAAGAATGAGACTAGAGTTCCAATGTATCAATTACGATACTCTCAGATTATTGGAAGTTTGATGTATATTATGAACTGCACACGTCCATACATTGTGTTTGCTATGAGAAAGTTAAGTAGATACACCAGTTGTCCCCACAAGACCCATTGGGAATCTCTTATTAGGGTTTTGAGGTGTATCAAAGGAACTTGTTCCTTTGGGCTACATTATGGTAAACATCCTTCTGTAGTCAAAGGATATAGTGATGCAATTAAGCTGGATTGCCGTGAACTATGGGAGCAATGGTGTCTCAGGATATGTATTCCTGTTAGGAGGAGGATTTGTTTCTTGGACGTCTAAGAAATAGACCATATTGTCTTGGTCTACTTTTGAGGTGGAGTTGTGTGCTTTAGATGAAACTGGATTGGAAGCTGAATGGCTACATTGACTTCTGTCCAGTTTACCTATGGTAAAGAAGCTGCTACCTAAAATTTTAGTTCAATGTGATAGCACTACAAATATTGCTAAGATAAAGAGTTCCAAGTACAATAAAAAAACATCATAGACACATCCAAGTCAGACTCAAGTATATAAGGGAGTTAGTGTCTAATGGGGTCGTGGTTGTGGACTACGTCGGTACCAAAGATTAAAAAACTGATCCTTTCACTAAAGGTCTTACCTTGGCTTTAGTGGAAAAATCCAGGTTGGGAATGAGACAAAAACCCCTTTAGATTTGTAGGTAGTAGCAACCAAACCCAACAGAGTGGATATCCCACAAATTGGGTTTAACGTGGTAATAACAAGTTGTCAGGTGAATTAGATGACATTATGTAATTATCTTGATGCTTCCTGAATCTGTGTGTCTATCCCCTAGGAAACATGTTAGTGTCATGACTGCAAGTTAGTAAATGATTAGTCTTTGAATGGTGTCAAGTCTTAGGATAGGATGTTAGCAGTACATCCATGGAGACTCCAACTGAATGATTGATGTTGTGTAGGCCGCAATAGGAGAATTGGATTATTCTCTGATATCAACCATGACATATATTTTTGTATGCATGGCCTTAATGAATTGTTTTCTTTTCTACCATGTCTTTATTGTGTTGTTACAACTTATACTCTTACACCCAAGGTTCAGGTTCAAGACTTTTGTTCACCTAGTTCTTGTGGGGGTCCCAGTTGGATAACTCAAGTAGATTCAAACCAAAAGGTATCTGCTGAAAGCACATCATGGAGGACTGAATGGTAGAGCACACTACACATTGGACTTTGTGGGGGGATTGTTAGATATATGGCTGCAAATTCCATGTATATACATGGGTTAAGCCCAATGTAGTGCAGCTAGTATATGTGAGAGGGGCAGTTTTGTCTCTAGTACAAATGCCAAAGAATTTTTATCCCACATTGCTCCTTGAACTTTTGTGGTCCTTATATGTAGGATCACATGTGACACTAGTGTCCAAGGGTCCTAGGAGGAGGGTATTCTCACCTCCTTGGTGGGTATGGTGACCACAACACACACACACATGCACACACGTGCCACGCCGCGCCTCGCCTCACCTCGCTTAGTTGATCCAGGCATGGGCTCAGGCTTGTGGCTTGTGGATTGTGGAGAATGTCTTCCATCTTCCGTCTTCTTTTTACACTAGGATACAACTACGTAATTAATTATTTTAATTATTTGTTTATTTCCAAAATAGATGGTTTATCCTAACCGAAAAGTGTCTCTTTTGTGGGATTTTCCACAATGTGTACAAGAGCAACCGATTGGTCGCGTCTTAACAGGAATATGATTACTGGGGTGTGTAAGGCTATAAATATACCTCTGGTTATTAGAGTCAAACATATCTTTCGAGCACATAGTCGTCAGTCATTCGAGTGTGTGTTTGAAAACCCTAAATCCAGAGTCTGTCGTCGTCATCCTGTGGGGTTACGCGGAGACCTTTCCCGTAGACGTAGCAAGATCATTATTCCTCTTCCTTCAAAGGCACAACCTATCAGGCGGTGGTTCCTATGATTGTTGAACTGCATTGGTAGTGCAACTGATTCATCTACATCATTCGTCATCAACACAAGTGAGATGTCTTCTTCAGGTTTGCGACCGAGTCAACTAGGAGAACGACGTCTGCCTAGAAGGATTGCAAGGTGCTGATTTCTGTAAGTATAATACATTCATTTTCAACGAATGATCTGGTCTGGTTCCTAACTTAGTTTTTATTTTCTCATGCACTTTTTATTCTTCTACTTCTTATCTGGATCTGACCTAAATCTATTAATTTATTGGACCTATCACTGTTGCATGAAACGACGTAAATCTAAAATTTACAAAAAAGGGTACCACTAATGCACAAGCTCTCTACCCTAAACTACCTAGATACATAGTTAACCACTATTGCTAAGGGACTTGGAAACTTCACCGACACTCTTATCGAGTGTTATTCTCTCTCAATTGTCAGTGGTTTATCATGGAGCGACCTATTTGAGCCGAGCTTCTTTCTCGATAGTGAAGAGGATCGACGATGACTCGAGCTATTATGGGAAAATTTCATCACACAGTAACTATCTACACGACCCCTCTTTCATACAGTAGTATTATTTCTTAAAGGTTTTTTCCTGAATCGGAAACTACAAACATTGTCATTTCATTTAGGGGCCGTTTGGGTGGCACATTTGTCACTACTGTAGTAGTTAAGGAGTAATGGGATTTTGACTACCTAATTAACAAAAACTGTAATTCTCAACTAATGATTTTAGATGACTATGTATTTAGAAATATAGTTATTACAAATACTGTATTTTCAATCACCACGTTTGGGAAGTATGTATTTAGAATGCTGCATTTTAATTAATTATATTGTAAGGCCCCTAAACTTGCTTAATGAGTTGAATAAGCTTAATTATAATAATTGAATCCTTATAACCCTAATATGACCTTGTTATATGCTTTGAAATCATAATACAAGCTTAATTTTTAAATTTGGTCCAATTTGGACATTGTTTGAGCAAGTTATGCAATTTTATGCACATTTTGGACTTTTCTGCAATTTACCCAATTGAAAGGTTTTCTTTGCAATTTATCACTTGAATTATGTTCCTTGGATATTCTATCATCATCATTGAGCTTTTTGAGCTATGGGGCACCTATTTATCCTTGGCTTGAGGTGTTTTCTCTAAGGGTATGTTAGGGTTTACCCCTTCACGGATGAGCTACCTATAGTAGCTATCAACTAATGAATTATTTGATTGGCTGAAAAATTCGACAAAGGAAAGCTAATAAGGTCTATAAGGATGGTGGGGGGTCTTCTTGTGTGTGTACTTATATATTCTTAATAAATTAAGGCCATGGACACTTGGATAGATACTAGAACTTCAACCTTTTCTTTTTCTTTATCTTAAAGTTTCATATACTTATCCCCAAGCACCAAAATGAGCCATTTTTTCTCCACCACTTCCCTCCTTCTCCCAACCTCATTCTCCCTATGTGCTGCTGTGAATTTTTCTGTCTAAGGAAGAAGAAACTGGGGATCTACTTTGAAAAAGGATCTAGGGTTGCAATTGACTTCATTTTAGGGTTGAAAAAGCTTCCTTCTAGTGATATTGACCTAAAAGAGTAAGAATTCCCTTTTTTCCTCCATTTATTTCTTTGTCATCCTTCCTCCTAGCTTTATCCATGTCGGAACCTTGCTATTCCATGGTAGAAATTGCTCTAAGTCTCTAAAACTCTACCTTTCTTGCTCCTTATGCTTTGGGTTTGCTCATTTGATGAAGAAAGATGCTAGATGGACAAATTCATAGCTTATTCTTGGATTTTCTACCCTAAATGCTCGAGTTTTCTTCTATGTGGGGTTTCATATTCTCATTAGAGGCAAGTTTTATTATTTTCTCCACGTTTATTTCTTATTATAAGCTTGCTAGCTCATGTTCTTGCTTGAAAATGATGATTCATGCACTAAAAAGCTATGATTGACTTGGATTTCGATTTTTATAATGTTCCATGTTATGATTTCAGTTCTAGATGATCCTGTGATCATGGATATATTATTCCTAAGGTATAATATGACTTGGATCAGGTTGTTTTGACAACCTATGGTGCTAAGCATCTATCAACCAATGGTCAATTTTAGGGTTTAAAGCTGATTTCTTATATAAACCCATGATCCGATGATGTTACCATTGCAACAACCCTATGGTGTTGTCTTCATGACAACTGATGGTCATGATCAAAGGTGCCAAATTATGGTGACAGCCTATAGTCACACCCTTAGGTCAGGTTTTGGATCAATTAGAAGTTTAATGATCAATCATTAAGTACCCTACTGATGTTATCAATCAATGATGACATTAGCTAAATATTTGATGTTGACTAATGAATATAGTATTGATCTAACAACCTATGGTGATTTAATGGTCACTAATGATGGTGAATAAGGTCTCTACAACCTATGGTAAGTTAAGCATTGTAGTTGTAGCATCAATTAAGCATTATACCAATGGTTTCTTGGGTCACTTGATGCAATGGACGGACTTATACTGTAATTGATGGTTTTAACATATGAACTTGACCCAATGGTAAAGATCTAACATTTATTCCTCCAATAAGGTGAAATTATGGCTAATGTAATATGTTGGTCCTAATAATGGGATTTAGATGGTTTCCTTTATATGATCAGCTTAAGGAGCTTACTTGTTGACAATGGATGGCTTGTTTTAACTGAACAGTCGATTGTGGGTTTTACCCTACTCTCAATGGAAATTTTTGTATTGTTAATCAAGGGATGTTTATGGTTAAATGGTGACTCTTTCTATATCACAAATCAAGGACTTCATAGGTGGCTTATCCAAGGTGTTTACTTATGTAAACAACCAATGGTCTTACCTTTTAAACATCCAATGGTTCTGGGTGACATTGTGGTATGGTGATATGGGTTGAATGATGATGGAACAAATGGAGGATTACCCTTAATAAGGTATTATTACCTATTCACTCATATGAATAGAAGGGATGATAATCATATATTTTTGATATGTAACCCTAATGAGGTATAGCTTGTTATACGTAGCTTTAATATAACTAAACAATAGTAATTGGGTATGAATAGTTCTTGAATGACTAATTCAATCACATGGTACTCTCTTATTGTTTTTGAAACCCTAGTATGCTATAACCCGATGGTTATACCTTGATTTATGTGTGGGTTCATACTTGAGAATAGTATGGAATGTTATGGTGATTCTTCACCTTATGCATCCATGATCCAATGGGGATGTCGTGAGTTAGGGTTTGGGTATAAGTGTTGATTAGTAACATTGATATAATTTTTCATGTTGAAACTAACTCTAATGCAAATAGATAAAGATGAGTATTCATGTTTAACATTCTTATATGATGGAATGATGGTGGAATAACCTCCTTAATATGATCATAACCCTAATGTATTAATTGGTAGTTATCATAGCCACATGTTGATACTTTCTTATGCTAAACATGTGCATTATGAATATGATGAGGGTTAATCATATCTAGATTCCTTACATGTTGATGTAATAAAGGAATGTTCTTAATGTTAATATAACCCTGCTATGATTGTTTATGAATATCTCCTAGCTATTAATGCAATATTGTGTTGATCTGGTGTATTATATGTAAGTGATGTTGTTGAGCCTTGTTATAAGGCATGCAAAGATAATGATGATCTTGCATGGTATAATATGATGGTCTTAATGGCCTTTGGGCATGGTTGAGCCCTAAATGAGGTGTAATCCTCTTGTGTTGATTAGGGTTGATACCCTGTGATATTGTGAAAAGGATTTTATATCCTGTGACAGTATGATGGTCTTAATGACCTTTGGGCATGGTTCAACCCTGAATGAGGTGAAATCATCTTGTGTTGAGAAGGGTTGATACCCTGTGATATTGTGAAAAGGATTTATATCTTGTGATAGTATGATGAGTAGTGTGGTCTCATGAATGTCAAGTGAATAGTACCATGTGATGATGAGATGAGAAATTTTGTTTCATACATTTTATATCTTTTGAAGTTGTGATATTTATGTGCTTGTTAGAAGTGAATTAGGGTTTGTATGTCCACTTGTTTGATGCAGCCTTAATTCACCCAATTGGCATAACTAATCAAGTGAAATTCTAATCATGTAGTGCCCTATGCCATAGATCCATCTAAGTGTCAAAATTTGCCAGATGGTGAAGCAAGTATTCCTAAGGGAAACTCGGAGCGCATACTGCTGAGTATGTGGGGGTGGTAAGTTGAGGATATATCCTTGTCACCCACAATGAAGATTGTGGAGGTTGGCTATGGTCATGCCTTATACATCTGATGTAATTGACAACGGCTGCAGTCGTGTCTCGGTGATTATATATGTGACAAGATTGGAGGACAACTGCGGTTGTACCTCAGATGGTAGGGTATGCGTACCCACCTCCTTTCACTAGTGTCGTGACCTGTACCAAGGACGAACTAGGCTGTTAGCAGCTTGACCTTATGTGTCATTGTGGCGGACCCGTATAGACCAGGGGCAGAGAAGATCTTAGGAGTCCGGTTCTTCCTAGATCTTGTATGTCACTAATTTCAACTTAGCAGTGGTCAGTTGGATTTTGAGTGGTATCCTCAATTTCCTGAGGGCATAATAAAAGATGTAAGATAGCAGTGTAGCATATTTGTTTAGGGTTATACACAATGTTTCACATTGGATGATAACCCTTGTTTGTTATCTTTACATAAAGATGATGCTTAGTGCAATTATGAGATAGTATATATACTTATGTTGTGGATATGCTTAAGATTGTAGATGCATACATACAGTAGCCATTCTTATGTTGATAACTATACTTCTAATGCTGATTATAGTCATGATGCTAGCTATCTCATGTTGTTAGTTTTGTTTAGCATGCTGGCCATGCCTTTGTAACTAGAGATGCATATAATGCTAATCATGCTTATCCAGGTAGTTGTGCTTATGTTGTTAGCTCTTCTTATGATGCATATAATGCTAATCATGCTTATCCAGGTAGTTGTGCTTATGTTGTTAGCTCTTCTTATGATTTTGATATGTTCAATCATTTAGATATGCTCATGTTGTTAGCTATTCTATGTTACTAGACTTGCTCATGATGCTAGAACTGTATATGCTACTGAATTGCTTATATTGTCAACAAGATAAAGGATGATAGTCTGGTTAATGATGACAGTTATTATCTACTCCTTTATGTATTTTGTTAATCATCAGTATTGTTGATCTTATTTGTTATCTCTGATTAAACTACTTAACTATTTAATTACTTAAAAATGTTGTAATCAATAAACGTTGTTGGAGGTTATATCTCTTATTGGGACATGGGTCTCACCCTTACGGTTCACCACATTTTTTTAGGTAATCGGAAGTGACGAAAACAAACATATGACAGCAAAGAGGAGCTATAGTAATGAATCTTTAATAAAGTTGATTAGATGTCTAGTGTGTCCTAGAGTCGTCCTTTTACTCTCAGGTTCGGGCGAGAAAAAGTTTGTATATGGTATTTCAAACGAATCAGACTTTTGTTAGCATATTAATACTTGTTTGTGTGGCATATACAAATATTGTTCTCATGTGTATATATGTGGTGGCTAAGATGATAGAACAATTTAATTGTATCAAATTCTTGGCATAGTATGGATATAAGAAATATGTTGGGCTCTTATGCAAATGTTTCTAAGTGGGTGTTGATGTTGAAATCGGTTTTAATTTACCCATATTTTTGGGTATGTGATTAATTAGTGATTGATTGTGTTTTATGTTTTGAGTAATCTGGTTTAGTGTAATGGGTTCCCACAAGTTGGTATCAGATCTTTAGGTTCACTGAGCCTACAGGGACACTAGGACTTAGGACTAGGATGATGCCTAAGTTAGGAATATGACATAAGAATATGGTGCATACTGCCTAATCTCAGTATTTGGGTGCCCTGACCAGGTATTCAATTATTGAAGAAAAGGTAAGTATGGAACTCTTAGATTGTTATCTTTCTGATTACTCTGATCAAGTAATCATTTTGAGACAATCTAAAGAGCATAACGAATAAGAAATCATGGTGTGAATATCTCAATCCTACCTTAAAAGAAGATGACAATTACATCATTATCCATCAAAACTTGAATGTTTGGTAAATATAAGAGAAAGATACAACACCATGAAATCTAAATCTGAATACAAATAAGGAAAAGAGGAGTTCTTGACGATGTGATTCAAGAAGATAATAAAGTAAAAGACAAACAAGTCTATGCTTATAAAGTGAATCAAGGTATGAAATCCACATAATATAGAGAGAACTCCTATAACAAGTACAAAATGAGAAGATGAATGGGAACAATGACAAAGAAATAAGGCAAAACCTGAGTTAATCTCAGACCAACCTATGTGTGTAAGAAAGTGTTAATGAAAAATCAGCATGGCATGTGAAAGAAATTAAGGGAGATGATCCTGATTTAATGAAGAAAATGTGGAATATGATGATTTACCTGTCGATATGTGGTTGAAAAACATAATCAAATAAGAGAACATACCAAGTGTGATAAATAGTCATCAAGGAAGGAGTAATGAGATATGTTAATCATGATGATTCCTATGCTAATGTCAAGGAACCTAAAATGAAAAAGGTAAAATGATACATAAGAAGCTGTAAATTGCATAATGAAAATAGAATTGGTTACCTTTTGCTAGTGACCTTGAACAATGTTGCTATGATGTGGGAAGTGTATTTCCCTTTGTGTCTTTTCTTTCTAGGGCAAAACTTTCAAGTGGATCATTGCCACTTGGTATGTGTGGATTCGTTGTAAACATGAGGGTAGATAGCTTATTATAGCATAAGGTTGTTTGGACTATGGTTCTAAGTTCATAAAGTTTGTAACGATTTTTCTTTTGAGCCTTCCAATAATTAGGAAGACTCCTCTTATATGTCTTGATATTTGTTATATTGGTAAAAGTAGATGATATAAGGATGTGAGCTGCTTATAGCACATGAGGTGGATACTAAGGTAATGAATCCTAGTATTCAAGATGTATTAATAATATGAGAAGTATTTGAAGGTTGGAGATGTTTATTAAATGAACATTCTAAGTATTCCTCTTCAACAGAGTGAGAGTGAAAGAGAGTTGATGATGACCCTCTAAATGTTGTTTGGAAGGAAAAACAAAAGTGATTCTATATTATTGTGTATGGTTCAGTCATAGTTGGGCAAGACCACTATCAAGGATAGATGGTTTTTTGGTTAATATATATGTGATATTGTGTTCCTTTAAGATAAACTTAGGATCAAATATAAATGCATAAGAGTTAGAGTGGATGACATAAGTTACATGTGATAAGAGATACATAATGTTCTATGTTTGATAAGAGCCAACAAGTATGACTTTTGAGTAATGTGTTGATACAATAGATATAATTTTTGGATGATAGCTAGAATTTATAGTTGAAAGTTACTATTAGATTTGTATAGATGACACAACAAGTTTCTACATTCCATATTGAGAATGTCTTCTTAGGTGGGGGTTGTTGTGATGACCCCAGAGGATATATGTATGAATGATGTGACATCACCATGATATGCAAGTAACCATATGAAGGTAACAGGATGAGGTGCAAAGGAAGTACCCATGTTTGTTTACCTTGTATTTTGGGGGCGAAATCCCTGTTAGGGGTTTATAGTTGTAAGGCCCCTAAACTTACTTAATGATTTGAATAAGCTTAATTATTATAATTGAATCCTTATAACCCTAATATAACATTTTGATATGCTTTGAAATCATAAGACAAGCTTAAGTTTCAAATTTGGTCTAATTTGGACACTATTTGAGCAAGTTATGCAATTTTATGAACATTTTGAACTTTTATGCAATTTACCCAATTGATAGGTTTTCTTTGTAATTTATCACTTTCATTATGTTCCTTGGATATTCTCTCATCATTATTGAGCTTAATGAGCCATGTGGAACCTATTTAATCCTTGGTTTGAAGGTGTTTTATCTAAGGGTATTTTAGGGTTTATCCCTTCACGGATGAGCTACCTTTAGCAGCTATCAACTAATGAATTATGTGATTGGTTGGGAAATTCGACAAAGAAAAGCTAAGCAGGTCTATAAGGATGGTGTGGGAGCTGCTTGTGTGTGTTCTTGTATATTCTTAATAAATTAAGGCCATGGACACTTGGATAGATACTAGAACTTCATCGTTTTCTTTTTCTTTATCTTAAAGTTTCATATACTTATCCCCAAGCACCAAAATGAGCCATTTTCTCTCCACCACTTCCCTCCTCCCAACCTTGTTCTTCCTCTATGCTTCTATGAATTTTTCTGTCCAAGGAAGAAGAAAGTGGGGATCTTCTTGGAAAAAGGATCTTGGGTTGCAATTGACTTCATTTTAGGGTTGAAAAAACTTCTTTCTAGTGATCTTGACCTAAAAGAGTAAGAATTCCCTTATTTCCTCCATTTATTCCTTTGTTATCCTTCCTCCTAGCTTTATCCCGGTCGAAACCTTGTTGTTCCATGCTAGAAATTGCTCTAAATCTCTAAAACCCTACCTTTCTTGCTCCTTATGCTTAGGGTTTGCTCATTTGATGAAGAAAGGTGCTAGATTGACGAATTCATAGCTTATTCTTGGATTTTCTACCCTACCTGATTGAGTTTTCTTCTGTGTGGGGTTTCATCTTCTCATTAGAGACAAGTTTTATAACTTGCTCCACGTTCATTGCTTACCATAAGCTTGCTAGCTCATGTTCTTGCTTCAAAATGATGATTCATGCACTAAAAAGCTATGCTTCACTTAGATTTCGATTTTTATAATGTTCCCTGTTCTGATTTCAGTTCTAGATGAATATGTGATCATCTGTATGTTATTCCTAAGGTATAATATGACTTGGATCAGGTTGGTTTAGCAACCTATGGTGCTAAGCACCTATCAACCAATGGTCAATTTTAGGGTTTAAAGCTGATTTCTTATATAAATCCATGACTCGGTGATGTTACCATTGAAACAACCCTATGGTGTTGTCTTCGTGACAACTGATGGTCGTGATCAAAGGTGTCAAATGATGGTGACAGCCTACGGTCACCCCCTTAGGTCAGGTTTTGGATCAATTAGAAGTTTAATGATCAATCATTAAGTACCCTACTGATGTTATCAATCAATGATGACATTAGCTTAATAATTGATGTTGACTAATGAATATAGTGTTGATCTAATAACCGATGGTGATTTAATGGTCACTGATGATGGTGGATCAATTGTCTACAACCCATGGTAAGTTAAGCATTGAAGTTGTAGCATCAATTAAGCCTTAGATCAATGGTTTCTTGTGTCATTTGATGCAATGGTCAGACCTATACTATAATTGATGGTTTTAACATATGAACTTGACCCAATGGTCAAGATCTACTGTTTATTCCTCCAATAAAGTGGAATGATGGCTTTTGTAATATGTTGGTCCTAATAATGCAATTTAGATGGTTTCCTTTATATGATCAACTTAAGGAGCTTACTTGTTGACAATGGATGGCTTGTTTTAAATGAACAATCAATTGTGGGTTTTACCCTACTATCAATGGAACTTTTTGTGTTGTTAATCAAGGGATGTCTATGGTTAAATGGTGACTCTTTCTAGAGCACAAATACAGGACTTCATATGTTGTTTATCCAAGGTGTTTACTTATGTAAACAACCAATGGTCTTACCTTTTAAGCATCCAATTGTTCTGGGTGACATTGTGGTATGGTGATATGGGTTGAATGATGATGGAACAAATGGAGGGTTACCCTTAATAAGGTAGTATTACATATTCACTCATATGAATAGAAGGGATGATAATCATATTATGTTGATATGTAACCCTAATGAGGTATATCTTGTTATACCTAACTTTAATAAAACTAAATGATGGAAATTGGGTATGAATAGTCCTTGAATGACTATTTCAATCACGGGGTACTCTCTTATTGTTGTTGAAACCCTAGTATGCTATAACCTGATGGTTACACCTTGATTTATGTGTGGGTTCATACTTGAGAATAGTATGGAATGTTATGGTGATGCTTCACCTTATGCATCCATGATCCAATGGGGAAGCCATGAGTTTGGGTTTGGGTATAAGTGCTGATTAGTAACATTGATATAATGTCATGTTGAACCTAACTCTAATGCAAATAGATAAAGATGAGTATTCATGTTTAACATTGTTATATGATGGAATGATGGTGTAATAACCTCCTTAATATGATCATAACCCTAATGTGTTAATTAGTGATTATGATAGCCACATGGTTGATACTTTCTTATGCTAAACATGTGCATTATGAATATGATGAGGGTTAATCATATCTAGATTCCTTGCATGTTGATGTAATAAAGGAATGTTCTCAATGTTAATATAACCCTTATATAATTGTTTATGAATATCTCCTAGCTCATTAATGCAATATTGTGTTGATCTGGTGTATTATATGTAAGTGATGTTGTAGAGCCTTGTTATAAGGCATGCAAAGATAATGATGATCTTGCAGGGTATAGTATGATGGTCTTAATGACATTTGGGCATGGTTGAGCCCTGAATGAGGTGTAATCCTCTTGTGTTGATAAGGGTTGATACCCTGTGATATTGTGAAAAGGATTTTATATCCTGTGACAATATGCTGGTCTTAATGACCTTTGGGCATGGTTGCGCCCTAAATGAGGTGTAATCCTCTTATGTTGAGAAGGGTTGATACCGTGTGATATTGTGAAAAGGATTTATATCTTGTGATAGTATGATGACTAGTGTGGTCTCATGAATGACAAGTGAATAGTACCATGTGATGATGAGATGAGAAATTATGTTTCACACATTTTATATCTTTTGAAGTTGTGATATTTATGTGCTTGTAAGAAGTGAATTAGGGTTTGTATGTCCACTTGTTTGATGCATCCTTAATTCACCCAATTGGCATAACGAATCAAGTGAAACTCTAATCATGTAGTGCCCTGTACCATAGATCCATCTGAGTGTCAGAATTTTTTAGATGGTGAAATGAGTATTCCTAAGGGAAACTCGGAGCGCATACTGTTGAGTATGTGGAGGTCACAAGTTGAGGATATATCCTTGTCATCCACAATGCAGATTGTGGAGGTTGGCTATGGTCATGCCTCATACATCTGATGTGATTGAGAACGGTTGCGGTCGTGTCTTGGTGATTATATATGTGACAAGATTGGAGGACAATTGCGATTGTAACTCAGATGGTAGGGTATGCGTACCCACCTCCTTTCACTAGTGTCGTGACCCGTACCAAGGACGGACTAGGCTGTTAACAGCTTGACCTTATGTGTCATTGTGGCGAACCCATACTGACCGGGGGCGGAGAAGTTCTTAGGAGTCCAACTCTTCCTAGATCTTGTATGGCACTGATTTCAACTTAGCAGTGATCAGTTGGATTTTGAGTGGTATCCTCAATTTCCTCAGGGCGTAATAAAAGATGTAAGATAGCTGTGTAGCATATTTGTTTAGGGTTATACACAATATTTCACATTGGATGATAACCCTTGTTTGTTATCTTTACATAAAGATGATGCTCAGTGCAATTAAGAGATAGTAGATATACTTATGTTGTGGATATGCTTAAGATTGTAGATTCATACGTATAGTAGCCATGCTTATGTTGATAACTATACTGCTACTGCTGATTATAGTCATGATGCTAGCTATCTCATGTTATTAGTTATGTTTAGCATGCTAGCCATGCCTTAGTAATTAGAGATGCATATACTACTAATCATGCTTATCCATGTAGTTGTGCTTATGTTGTTAGCTCTTCTTATGATGTTGATATGTTCAACCAACTAGATATGCTCATGTTGTTAGCTATGCTATGTTACTAGACTTGCTCATGATGCTAGAACTGCATATGCTACTGAATTGCTTATATTGTCAACCAGTGGCGGAACCAGAAAATTACACTAAGGGGGGCTGAAATCATATATGTGTACATTTTAGCACAGAGGGGGGGCTGAGCCAAAAATATTGTCCCCATTGAGAATGGAACCTGCATCATTTGCTTTAAAAACCAAGCTATATACCACTCCAGCTAGTCCCATTCTTTGAAATTTATACGTAGTTAATGTATTTATTTATACTTTAAGCTATACTTAATACTAAAAAGATAACTACTTGTATTAGTTTTTTGGGGGGAGGGGGGGCTAAAGCCCCGACAGCTTCCCCCTAGTTCCGCCCCTATTGTCAACATGATAAAGGATGATAGTCTGGCTAATGATGATAGTTATTATCTACCCATTTATGTATTTTGTTAATCATCAGTATTGCTGATCTTATTTGTTATCTCTGATTAAACTACTTAACTATTCAATTGCTTAAAAATGTTGTAATCAATAAACGTTGTTGGAGGTTATATCTCTTGTTGGGACATGAGTCTCACCCTTGTGGTTCACCACGAAAACAAACATGTGGCAGTAAAGATGAGATATAGTAATGAATTTTTGATAAAGTTGATTAGATGTCTAGTGTGTCCTAGAGTCATCCTTGGGTGAGAAAAAGTTTGTATATAGTGTTTCAAGCGAATCAAACTTTTGTTAGCATATTAATACTTATTTGTGTGGCATATACGAATATTGGTCTCCTGTGTATATATATGGTGGCTAAGACGATAGAACAATTTGTATCAAATTCTTGGCATAGTATGGATATAAGAAAGATGTTGGGCTCTTATGCAAATGTTTTTGAGCGGGTACTGACGTTGAAATCGATTTTAATTTACCCATATTTTTAGGTATGTGATTAATTAGTGATTGATTGTGTTTTATATTTTGAGTAAGCTGGTTTAGTGTAACGAGTTCTCACATATATATTGGTCCATGTGTGTGTACATTTATCTTTAAGATTTTAAATTATATATTATTTTAGGAGACTCATCTAGACTATATAGGAAAGCCTACAGAGGGGTTGGATGCAATTTTCTCAATTATTTTTTCAAATTCCATATCGGCCCATGTATGTGTACATCACACATTTGTCTTTAATTTTTTAAAATTTATATTATTTTAGGATACTCATCTACACTATATAGGAATGTCCGTGGAGGGGGTTGGATGCATTTTCTCCATTATTTTTTGAAATTACAAATTGGTCCCATGTGTGTACACCACACATTTCTCTTTACGTTTTTAAATTATATATAATTTTAAGAAACTCACCAATCTAAATCCGCGGAGGGGGTTGGATGTAATTTTCTATATTATTTTTTAGAATGACATATTAGTCCATGTGTGTACACCACAATTTTGTCTTTAATTTTTTTAATTATATATTACATTAAAGACTTGCCTATATTATGTAAGAAATCCCACAAAGAGATTACATGATTTTTTTTTAAAATACATATCGGTCCATATGCGTGTACAACACACTTTTGTCTTTGATTTTTTAAATTAGATATTATATTAGGAGACTGATCTATACTATGTAAGAAAGCATGTGGAGGGGGTTGAATGTAATTTTTCTACTATTTTTTAAAATTACATACTAGTCCCTATGTGTGTATACCACACTTTTATCTTTAATTTTTTTAATTACATATTATGTTAGGAAACTCATCTATACTATATAAGAAAGCATGTGGAGGGGGTTGGATGCATTTTTTTCCTCTTTTATAGTTACATACTAGTCCTTGTGTGTGTGAGAAGATTTATTTTTAAATATTACATATTGGTCCTTGTGTGCATCACACGAGTTTCTTCCTATTTAATATAAATACATTGTGTACAACCCGGTCAATAATATGGGCGATTTGAACATATACATCAACTGTGCACAAATAACTTCCATACACAAAATACAAATTATCATGTGATTATTCAAGCATTTTGACCATTCGAAAGTGTGATCAAGCATTTTGACTATTCAAGAGTGTGTAATCAAACATTTTGACTATTTAAGTGTGTGTAATCAAGAATTTTGACCATTCAAGAGTGTGCAATCAAGCATACAATTTCACACACAATACAAATGTCATGTGGTCAACCACATCAACAATATCAATTCAACAATGTGTACAAACAAATATGAACAATTTTTTATTCAAAATACTAAAAATCAAGTCTCAAACAACATAACAATACGATACAACCACATTAGTAATCAAACTATGGCCCAATGGTATTAGGTGAAAAATCTCAAAACTAATAAACATGTCATCATTATTCCTACAATGACCCTCTTGTCCATACTCCAAATTCCCAAATGTCAATGTGGAAACAACCTGTAATACAAAGAAAACAAGAAAAATATTAGAAACAATACGAAGAAGTTAGCATAGCCACACAAACACATATCTAATAACAAAACTGATTGGCTAGGCTTTGATTACAACAAGCAGGGTTAAATCATCATGTTCATTTTAATCAAGCTCCAATTCTGTAAAAATGTTAGTACATAAATGAATATGCTCTGTATATACGATAAATTCCCTTTTCAGAAAGTTAGTCGTCTCGTCTTCGGGTGCAGCTATTAGTAGCAAAAAATACAGTAGGCATCACTGAAAAAAATATTCATAAACTTGCAAGTACAGGAAAAATGTATGCAAATAAGGGACAAAAGATACGGCAGAAATGTAGATTAGACTGCCAATGATGTCATCAATATTGTGCGTGAAGAAGAATCTTCTACATGGACTGACAATGCTCGTAACCTGATGCATATCCTCTTACAACTACCACTCAGTTACTCACACACCGTAGCCCAAATAATTAAGAACCTTTTTATATGAAAAAAAGATGAATTGAATCAAGTACCTGCAGGACATTGAAACAAATAGAACAGTTCTAGTCTTGTGCAAGCTGGCCGGTTAAGTTTTAGGTGACAACAAACTGACCCCTCCCGATCATCCATGGATGCTGGATGAGGACGTCACTTGGTAGTCAATCAATGCCAATCCAAAGTTGGGAGCAACCTTTTTTGAATCGCAGAGAAAAGAAGAAGCTTGATTGAGAGATAGAAGCAAAAGAAGGCCACAAAGACAGGGGTTGGAGGCATCTAGCTTTCTGTATACGGTGAGTTGGTGTTGAAGATTGGGTTTATATAGGTGATGCTAGCTGGATGGCTAGTGTAGAAACTAGATCAAAAGTGTACTAGGTAGTGGTGAATAAACAAAAAGTCCAAACAGAGCTGCTAACACACAATGTTTGCAGGAATATTTGGAGGATCTGATGCTTTCAATCGATATACAATATCCAAAGGGTCCGTTTCTATTTTGGAGGCCGACATAGAGCGATCTGACTTAGCTAACTAGCTTAACTTGTTCTTCTCGGCTTCTCCTGCCAATTCATAATTACATTTTTCATGGGGTATTGTTGGCACAATTACATTTGTATACTACTAACAGCGTTTCCGTCGGGTTGGCTGCCCCACACTGTGTGGCGGTAGTAGTAGGGTGCTATACATTTTTTTGCACAACATACCTGTTCTTGCCCATGACGGGCCTGCTGTCTCAGACCTCATTGTGGCACCCACAGAGGAGATACTTGAGCGTGCACTTCAACTTCTTCTCGATAGGACGCCGCTTGTGCCGAAACATCAGGCCATCAAGCGCTGGAGCCGCAGGCCGTCGGATACCGGAACGTCGAGGAAGCGTGGAGGCCCATGTCGGACCGTATACCAGTGCTCATCCTCGGCCGGACCGACAGTGCAGGCTGGGGTGAGTCCTTGCCGTCCAGGATATGATTTCCTCGTAGAGAGGACGACATGGATTTCAAAAGTGGTCCCTCTGCCGTCATTGCTGAGATGTGGATTTGGAGAATTGGGCGAGTACTGGAGAAGAGATGGAATCGTGAGAGATGGGAGGGTATCAACAAAAATCTGGATCGGAACCCTAGCAAAAATGTTTGGGCGCGGAGAAGGTGGAGAGAGGAACGAGGAGGACGGCTGTTGAAGGAGGACGGGGGAGGAGAAGAGATGGATCGAGAGAAACGCGAGGCTATCGGGGAGAGTCGGCCCGTCGGGGGAGGAACCCTCGCTCCTGCATTCCAAAAGTTCGCCAGTTTTGGCGTACTTTGTGAGGTCCGCCGAATGTAATGGGGGAGAAATGTCGTACTCTGATTACCGAAATTTATAAAATCACCTCCAAGTATCCAAACGGGATAATTACAAATGATGTAGTTAGAATCATAAATGAATAGAATCCCTAAATGAAATACAATACCACCTTCAATTTCCTCACCCAGACGGCCTCTTATATTATCACCATCCGGATGGAGGTTCTAGGCCTATTTGGAAACGGACCAGGATTGGGGCTTGTCTTATTAGGCCACGTCTGTGCCACATCAACAAATTCAGTCTCGATCCAATCCGGTTCTGCACTTGTGCGTTTGGTTAGAATCCCCGTTTTGAGATTCGGTAATTTCAAAAGTTGGCTATCTCAGTCCTGCCAGCAGCAGCAGCAGGATTAGGAATCCCAGTCCGGATTAGGCTGTGTCTTTTGTGTATTTTATTTTATATAGCAGACTGAAAAACACAAGTTACGAGGTCAGCCGGATTGGTTTGTCAAACAGAGCCAAGTGGAGAACCTCAATCCCAATCCGGATGACGACCGGACTAATCTCAATCCGGATTTCATAATCTCAATAATCTCAGTCCATTGGGGTCTTTGCCCTTGTTCGGGCTTTGTGATTGATCACGATACACACGTGATTATACTAGAATGTATTTGGGCCCTCGGTTGAGCCGCTAGTGCGACGTAGCTTTCTATCCCCCATCCCATATTCTTTCTTGCACTATGCCGGGGCTAACGGGCCATCTCACATTCATTTTTCATTTTCTTCCATAAATGATTGTTACTCGTAAAATCCATTGGGAATTATTAGATTATCCGAATAATACATATAGGTAAATTTTTGGAATCGAAAAAATATGAAAGATTTAGTGAGATAGGTTTTGAGGTATGATTCCCAACTTACAGTAGGGTCACTTTTTATATAATGAATTCAATGAAATCAAAATTAGTTGAATGTATGAATATTATGATTAGGATGTGAAAGATTCTGATTCTGACCCTGAGAAGTATTGTGGGATAAATAGGTCAAATCTAAAGGTATGTACATGCTCTATTTTATATTAGGAATTATTTGACCAAAACCTAATTCATTTAATATGGAATCTCTTGGATTATTATTTCTCCTTGAAAATCAATTGTTGAACATTCATGTATCCTGATTTGAAGCCGTATAAACTCCTATGAATACTGAATTCTTATTTTATAATGGGTCCTTGGACCCCTGCTATCATGTTTGCCTTTTTATGTTATAATGACGGAAATATTGGTATTTGCTCTCCATTTATGCATGTTAAATGTTTTAACTACTATATCTAAAATAGTGGTACTTATGTACAACCATACTTATATTAGGTGTATGTATCAGTCTGGGGTGCTCAATTCTACACTTGTCTTTTAGGTCATGATTCTATGATGTTATGGAATGCATGTAAAGTTTACTGTTTAAATTTGAAATTGTGGATAATTATTATGGCAAGATACTTTATTCTCCATGCTTGTTCTCTCAAATTAATATGTCTTATGTTACAACCCCAATTTTTGGGTTCTCTTGGTGAGAAATGTAAGTTCTCATATTAAAGATATTGGAACAAATAATGATATAATTTGTTTTGAATAAATGAGTTTTATTTACAATAGCCTTGTTGGTTGTTTTGTGGGCTTTATTGGCTATTGGGCCCAATAACAAGGAAAAGATAAAAGGAATTCCATTATTAATAAGAAATGGAGAAAAGAAAAATTTAGAAACCTCTAGAAGGCAAAAGAATTTAATCCAAAGGTAGATTTCGTGCCTCTTAGGTTCCTTGGGTTCCAAGGGGTCCAAAGTTGCAAAGAGAATGCAATAAGAAAAGAAAAGATCAATTAAATATTTCTTTATTAAGAAAGAAATTGAAAACAATGATAAAATATGGGAAATAAGTGAAAAGAGGTATAATTCAGTTATTATTACAACCCCAATTTTGGGTTCATTTGGTGAGAAATATGATTTCTCATAATAAAGATAAATGAACAAATAATGATGTCTTTTGATTGAATGCATGAATTTCGTTTTATTTGTGGGATTTATTGGCTATTGGGCCCAATAACAAAGAATTTTAATTAATTAATGAATGATTGAGAATTCGAGAAAAGAAAGATGTGGAAACCTCTAGAAGGCTAAAGAATGTAATCCAATGATGGATTTCGTGCCTTTAGGTTCCTTGGGTGCCAAGGGATCCAAGATTGTGAAGAAAAAGCAACTATAAAAGAAAAGATTAAATAAGTATTTCTTTATTAAGAAAGAAATTGAAAACAATGTTAAAATATGGGAAACAAGTGAAAGAGGTGTAATTGAGTTATCCTTGGTGGAGTTTCGTATCCCAAGGATTTCTAATGTTAAAAGGAATACCAATGAGGAAAATAAAAGAGAAATAAAGAGAAATCCTCAAAAAGAGATATTTCGATAAAATAATAATAATAATAATAATAAGGATAATGAGAAATAAAAGGTGTGAATGCATATAGAAGGATACTAAGCACCCTTCAAAAAGGATTTCGAAATATAAGGGTTCCTTGGCGTCCAAGGAGTCCCAAATAGCAAGATAATGGTTTGAGGAAAGAGAAAATAATCATTAAATGAATTTTATTAATGGGTAACTTACCCTTGAAGAAATAGTCCTTTTATTTTGGAGTTTTAGACTCAAACTTGACATGCAAGTAGATAAAGCCAAGAAAGAGAAACCCTTAAAATTTGGTTGGAAAATATTGCACGGTTTCTGAGTTATGCAATTTGCAAAATTACCTAAAGTTAGGTTGTTAATTGCCTAAGGTTTTGATGTCACGATGTAATTGGGTTATCTTTCCATTTTCCTGATTTCGGGCTTTTTGTGAACTGTTGGATCACAATCCAACGATCAAGAAGGACTCCCACTGGCACGAGGAGTCCTGCGCCAGGTAGGTTGGAGACGATCCAAGCCTGGATCATTGTGAAAAGAGGAAAGGGAGCTAGGTTGCGAGATTATCACCTTTGAATTCGGGAGGGAAATCCGGTGAGAAACAACCCTACTTGTTAGGGGTGTGGTCGTCGATTGGGAAAGTCCCCAATCCAACAGGGATCCACCTCTGACCCTATATATAGGGGAAGATTCATGAGGGCACCAGCATGCTAGTTCATCAACCCATTATCTTCGAAGAGCGGTGAGAAACATTTCGGTGCAGCCAATTCATAAATCCACCTTGACCGACCCTCTCGCTCATCCAGTTTGCATCGTCGGACTCCGGCGAGTGAGAGGCAGGGCTAGCACAGCAAGGGGGGGAAATTTAGGCCGTGGTTGAATTCAACAGAGGGAGGCGAAGCTCCCTGGGTGATCAGAATGCTCGAAGGGGGTCGGAACCTCGGAATCAACCTAGCAGTTGACTGCGAGCAAACTGGGCTGCAAACATGGTTGCGTGAGGAAGAAGAAGAAGTGAAGGGGGGAATTGCCTCCTTGCCCCCGACGGCTGTGAAGGTAAGAAAGGGCCTTTCTGTCTTTGACTTCCTTTTAATCGCAAAGATAGGCGTGTCTCTGTGGACCCTTGGATATCGTTGTTGGTATATGTATGCCCGTAGAGCCATCCCAAGCGATTGCATGGAGTCGGATATTAATTAATCAATTAATGTGATTATTTGGTTAATTAATGAATTCCGAAATATTCTAATTAATCCACGAGCATTTTAATTAACGCAACGTTTCTGTTTACCGATGGGTTTAGGAAACCCTACTTCTCTTCTTATCCTATTTAAAGGAGGATAGACGGCCGATGTCTATATAAGATATAGAGAGATGCTTTTAGGTTACGCTTACGTACGTAAACCTAGCCGTCGCCGTCCTTAGAAGAGAAAGGAGAGCAACGCGCCGCTAGCACGCCGCCGCAGAGACACGCTCCTTCCCGCCGACTTGAGAAGCGCGACGTGGAGTTCCGTCCATCCGCGTGGACGAAGTAGAGACGCAGACGCCTTGACGCCTACGTTCGGAGGACGTCAATGACCACCTGTACGTGCTGCGAGCAACGTACGTCACTGCCGCAAAGGAGCATCGCCGGATCAACCTGCGACAGCGAACGGGAGAGAAGATCCGTCCGTGTTTGACAAGCAGTGTTGCACCGTCGTGCAGCGGGACATCGCCGGACTTGCTCCGCGATAAGGTATATCCCGCAAACCTATTTCCGAATATGCTGTTATCGACGAGATCCTGTTACGGGTTGCGTGGATTTATCGCTTCCGCCGCGCATGTTTTCTCCACAAAAACCCAACAGTGGTATCAGAGCAGCGTCGATCTACGGCGTATTTGGATTCGTTTCGATATGATCGAATCGTTGTATACTGTTTTATGTTGCATACGATGCGAATTAAACCTGTTAATGTGCAAATCTAAACCTATTTCCACATACGCCGCAGGCTATTGTTTTTGACGTTTTGGACGGGGTCGACTATGGAAAATTGTGATTTTCCTAAGTGCACGGAAGTAAAATTCCGTAGACCTTTCAGGGGCGTTGCCCCTGTGTACCCCGCATTGTCTGCGTGGGAGTCAAAATTCATTTAATGGGGAATGTCCCGCATTAAAAGTACTACAATTTTAATATGTATATACGTATATGTAGATATACCTATGATAGCATACACGTCGCCTTTAAAATCTGTTTTATGTAGTGAGTCCATGCACGGTTATGGCCTAGTATCCCCTTTTGTGAATGTTGTGAATGAATGTGGATGTCGATCTTGTGGATATGTTTGTTTGTGAATTCTATGGATGTATAATGGTTACATATGGATCCTTTGTATAAAGTATTCGGCTTGCATGCCGAGCCTCATCTCTTATTTCAAAGTGTAATTAATTCTTTCCTTTTATGTTTGTACTCATATGATGTAATAGAGATAGGATTAGTTTTAGTATTTGTAAACTTGATGTAAGGAGGCCACTTGAAGATCCAACTCCAAGGAGTGTCCATGGAGAAGCACCATGAAGATCTTATTCCAAGAAGCAACATGAAGATCCAACTCCAAGGAGCGTCCAAGGAGAAGCAACAAGAAGATCCCATTCCAAGAAGCAACTTGAAGTTCCAACCTCACGAAGCATCCATGAAGTTGTTCATTGTAATGTTGATCTTTACGTGCTTACAGGTTGATTCACAGGTGTTGCATGAGATGCATAAGACCATAGGTGGACCGTAATCCTTTGTTGCTCCAAAGGATTACAATAGTATGGCCATAACCGATGTATTTGTGTTTGTGATTGCATGTCTATCGTTTGTGGTTGTGGATATAGTAGTATATGATACGTACTATAAGTATGTGGTGTTTGGATATGTATATGTATTAATAAAACCCCTCAATTAATAATATTAAGTTTCAGTTGCCTTCCATAAAGCAACACACATGAAAAGCTTGATCGACTATGTGTGGGCACGCCTCCGCGTGGTACACTGTCTATCTCGTGGAAGTGTGAAGGTGGGTGTGTGGGTCTGCCTCCGCAGGGTGCACACTCATCGTGTTGGCTTATGGGTTGGACTTAACTAGGGAACCTTGATAGGATCAAGTACCTAGAGGCACACAGATGCATCATGGCAAGGAGTTGTGCATGATCATCTATCCAAGAGTTGCATATGATGCAATTGGCAAAAGTTGCCTACCTTAGTATTTGGTCTTTGACGCCAGCGTTGGCTGGGAATTGATCCAATTATTTTGGGTCTTGGCTCACTAGAAGGTTGTGCGTTGCAATCTTCCGAGTTGATAGTGAGGGCTATCAATTTGAATAAAATAGTGGGAGCGTAATTAATTAAAGGCCTAATTAATCTCGTTTATCAAATCTTTACAAGTCAAAATGTTTTGGACTAAATGCAAATTTTTTCTTTTGTAGCAATCAAATGGCAAACAACACTCACACGTTCTCGTTGCGATCGGTCCTTGAGAAGGACAAACTTACCGGAACCAACTTTCAAAACTGGTTTAGGACGTTAAGAATTGTTCTCACACATGAGCGTAAGCTCTATGTCCTTGAAACACCAGAGCCAGAGGAGCCTACCGTAAATGCGCCCAAGGCTGAAAAGGATGCTTACAAGAAGCACCTTGATGATGTCGTGGATGTCAAGTGCCTAATGTTGTGCTCAATGAACTATGAGTTGCAAGAGCAACATGAGAACATGAATGTCATGGAGATGGTAACACATCTCAAGAACATGTATCAACATCAAGCAAGACAGGAGAGATATGATGTCTCAAAGGCGTTGTTCAAAAGCAAGATGAAAGAGGGAGACTCAGTTGGCACCCATATACTCACCTTGATTGGGTACGTGGAAAGCCTATCCAAGCTGGGATTTCCCCTAGGTCAAGAGTTGGCCACTGATGTGATTCTACAATCGTTGCCTGAATCATATAATCATTTTGTCATGAACTACAACATGAACAATTTTGACAAGCCGTTGTCAGAATTGTTGGGCATGTTGAGGACAGCTGAAGCACAGATGAAGAAAGACAAGCCCAAGTTTGTGATGATGATCAGCAAGACAAAGGGAAAGTCAAAAGGCAAAGGCAAGGCTAAGAAAAGTTCTAAAGCCGGGCAGAAGCCAAAGTCATCCGCGCTCAAAGCTAAAGGTGGGATCTCCAAAGAAGGCAGTTGTCACCATTGTCACCAACCTGGACATTGGAAAAGAAACTGTCCTCTCTACCTGGAGGAACTGAGGAAGAAGAAGCAGGGGATAGAGATCTCCACTTCAGGTATATACGTTATTGAGATAAACTTAAATACTTCTTCATCATGGGTACTGGATACCGGATGTGGATCTCACATATGTTCTAATATGCAGGATCTGATAAGAAGTAAGCCTTTACGAAAGGGCCAAGTCGAGCTGCGGGTTGCTAATGGAACAAGAGTTGCTGCCACCGCAGTTGGAGTTATTAGTTTATATTTGCCTACGGGCCTTGTAATAGAATTAGAGAATTGCTATTATGTACCTGCCATTAATAGAAATATTATTTCTGTATCTTGTATGGACAAGAGTGGATTTGAATTTCACATTAAGAATGGAATTATTTCTATATCTAAAGATGAGATCTTTTATGGCAATGCCCCTATGTCTTATGGTATCTACTTTTTAGAACTTGAGACTAGCATATATAACGTAAATACTAAAAGGTTAAAACTTGACAACTCAAACAAAACATTCTTATGGCATTGTCGTCTTGGGCACATAAACGAGAAGCACATATCTAGACTCCATAAGGATGGTTATCTAGACTCTTTTGATTTTGAATCATTAGAGACATGTGAGGCATGTTTATTAGGGAAGATGACCAAAAATCCTTTCACTGGACACAGTGAGAGAGCCAGTGATCTGCTAGGGCTCATACATACTGATGTATGTGGACCTTTTAGATCAAATGCTAGAGGAGGCTATCAATACTTCATTACCTTCACTGATGACCTCAGTAGGTATGGCTATGTATATCTTATGAAACACAAGTCAGAAACTCTTGAAATGTTCAAGACTTTCATAAATGAAGTAGAGAAGCAACTTGGTAAGAGTATTAAAGCACTCCGTTCAGATCGATGTGGCGAATACTTAAGCCAAGAGTTTGAGGACCTTCTGAGAGACCGTGGTATTGTATCACAATGGACTCCACCTGGTACACCACAACATAATGGTGTGTCAGAAAGAAGGAATCGTACATTATTAGACATGGTACGATCAATGATGAGTTCAGCCGAACTTCCAATATCGTTCTGGGGATATGCTCTTGAAACTGCAACGTTTACACTTAACCGTGTACCTTCCAAATCGGTTCAAAAGACACCATATGAGATATGGAATGGGAATCGTCCCAATTTGTCTATGTTAAAGATTTGGGGATGTGAAGCTTATGTTAGGAAACAATTTCCTGAAAAGCTTGGACCCAAATCGGAAAAATGCTATTTTGTTGGATACCCCAAGGAAACTCGGGGATACTACTTCTACACACCAACTGACAACAAAGTGTTTGTTGCTAGGACTGCTGTATTTCTTGAAAAGGAATTTATTTCCAAAGGAATTAGTGGGAGGAATGTAGAGTTCGAAGAAGTTCGAGACCAACAAGAAAGCAGAGAACCTGAGGAGGTACATAAGGAACATGAAGACTCGCAAGTTGTTGTGGAATTTTAAGTTCCAAATGTAACACAGGAACCTCGTAGATCTAGTAGGACACGACTTGAGCCTGAGAGATTTGGATTTCTCGTGACTCAAGATAGTGACGAATTGGGCATAGCAGATGAGCCAACTTCCTATCTAGAAGCTACTAAGGGACCAGAATCTGAGAAATGGCTCGAAGCCATGAGATCTGAGATGGAATCCATGTACACCAACAAGGTATGGATCTTGGTGGATCCACCCGAAGGGGTAAGACCCATAGGGTGCAAGTGGGTCTTTAAGAAGAAGACTGACATGGATGGAAATGTTCAAACCTATAAAGGTAGATTGGTTGCGAAAGGATTCCGTCAAATTCAAGGTGTTGATTATGACGAGACCTTCTCACCAGTTGCCATGGTTAAATCCATCAGGATCATGCTTGCCATTGCAGCTTATCATGACTATGAGATTTGGCAGATGGATGTTAAAACAACATTCCTTAATGGGAATTTACTCGAGGATGTGTACATGACACAACTTGAGGGTTTTATCGATCCAAAGGAAGCCAATAAAGTCTGTAAGCTACAAAGGTCAATCTATGGATTGAAGCAAGCATCTCGGAGCTGGAATCTACGTTTTGATGAAGTAGTCAAAAAGTTTGGCTTTAGTCAAAATGAAGATGAACCTTGTGTTTACAAAAGGGTTAGTGGGAGCACAGTCGTATTTCTCATATTGTATGTGGATGACATACTATTGATGGGAAATGACATCCCTACTCTTCAGACAGTAAAAGGTTGGCTAGGGAATACTTTCTCTATGAAGGATTTAGGCGAAGCATCCTATATACTTGGGATTAAAATCTATAGAGATAGATCTAGAAGGCTTCTAGGCCTAAGCCAGAGCACATACATTGACAAGGTGCTAAAGAGGTTTAGCATGGAGGGTTCTAAGAGAGGTAACTTGCCCATGTCCCATGGGGTTACAATCTCTAAAGCCCAGTGTCCTAGTTCATGTGATGAACGAGCACGCATGAGTAAGATTCCATATGCATCAGGAATTGGATCTATCATGTACGCAATGTTATGTACTCGTCCTGATGTGTCGTATGCTTTGAGCATGACGAGCCGATATCAGTCAGATCCAGGTGAATGTCACTGGACAGCCGTAAAGAACATCCTAAAGTACTTGAGAAGAACTAAGGATCAATTCTTGGTATACGGTGGTGAGGAAGAGCTCGTGGTAAAGGGTTACACCGATGCTAGCTTCCAAACTGACAAAGATGACTACAGATCGCAATCTGGATTTGTGTTTTGCCTGAACAACGGAGCTGTGAGCTGGAAGAGTTCCAAGCAAGAGACGGTTGCAGATTCTACAACAGAGACCGAATATATTGCCGCATCTAATGCTGCAAAGGAAGCTGTGTGGATCAAGAAGTTCATTTCTGAACTTGGAGTGGTTCCAAGCGTTGGTGATGCAATTGAGTTGTTTTGCGACAACAATGGAGCAATTGCACAAGATAAAGAATCAAGATCGCACCAACGTTCCAAACATATATTACGGCGGTTCCATCTCATACGAGAGATCGTACAACGAGGAGATGTGAAGATTTGCAGAGTACCTACAGAAAGCAATGTGGCTGACCCGCTCACAAAAGCACTTTCACAGCAGAAACATGACGGACATGTTCGATCACTTGGATTGAGATTCATGAGTGATTGGGTATAAGTGTAAGTGGGAATCTGTTGGTATGTATGCCCATAGAGACTATCATTCGATGATTGTAATGGGATACTATGTAAATGATTTGTAATACTACATTGATCAAATCAATAAAGGCAAGTTTCCAATCTATATGTTTGTGTTTTATATTGTGAGATGACCATAAGACTTATAGATGTCTATAGAATAATATACTCAATGACATATGTCTTCGGGTTGATGACCTGAACAGTGAGATCATATGTATGCTAAGAGTATGTATTCTTGTTTTGTCCCTAATCGGTTGTTATTGTGGAAATATCCATAGACATCAATAACACATAAGATTAGAATGTATGTTGGTTGATGGAAGAATCTCATTATCCATGATATGGAGATATCAAACCAAATACATAGATACTTGTTAGAGAACAGTGTATCGGATAAACCCACCTTGAGAGTGACACATGGATACCATGATTGGTAGTTAGAGTCACATCTCATAATGATGGTGGTGATTGTGGTTCTTAGACCTGAAGTCACTACACTTATCACATGTCGTTCGGTGTACTTTGACATCATCCACCGTGGTCCTGAATAAGGATTGCTATAAAGATGGTGCTTGGGTGCACTGTGACACATGGGGATGACTGTGAGTGATGTAGATGGAATTTGTCCTTCCTACGGGAGTTTGATATTTCGGCCACTTGATAAGCGAGACTGAGAAATGCATGGCCATGCTGATGTGAGTCAATATGTGATATTGAGCTTACATATATCTCAGACAATCTACTCTAGTTCAAGGAACATGGATTGAACATTGAAGAGGATAACAATTCCATGACTTGAGTTCAATCCAGATATCAGCGACAAAGGAACTATACAATCACTATAACACCAGTCATGAATGATAGGTCAAGTTGTTCTCCAACTTCTCCAATTACTTGGGTAGCAATGAAGTCTTGCTAGATACCAATCATTGCTTGTGAAATCATAATATGATTATGGATATCACTGCCAACGTAATTTGGAGCCTACCGGGTCACACGCACAGGATGTGTTGGAATAGGAGTATAATTGTGGATTTGATTGAAATTGCTTCGAATCACATTGATTACTAAAATGTTTATGTAATCGATTAGAATAATATTGGAGTGACTGGCTCTAAGTGCAAGTGGGAGTCTGTTGGTATATGTATTCCCGTAGAGCCATCCCAAGCGATTGCATGGAGTCGGATATTAATTAATCAATTAATGCGATTATTTGGTTAACTAATGAATTCCGAAATATTCTAATTAATCCATGAGTGTTTTAATTAACGCAACGTTTCTGTTTACTGATGGGTTTAGGAAACCCTACTTCTCTTCTTATCCTATTTAAAGGAGGATAGACGGCCGATATCTATATAAGATATAGAGAGACACTTTTAGGTTACGCTTACGTACGTAAACCTAGCCGTCGCCGTCCTTAGGAGAGAAAGGAGAGCAACGCGCCGCTAGCACGCCGCCGCAGAGACACGCTCCTTCCCGCCGGCTTGAGAAGCACGACGTGGAGTTCCGTCCATCCGCGTGGACGAAGTAGAGACGCAGACGCCTTGACGCCTATGTTCGGAGGACGTCAATGACCACCTGTACGTGCTGCGAGCAACGTACGTCACTGCCACAAAGGAGCATCGCCGGATCAACCTGCGACAGCGAACGGGAGAGAAGATCCGTCCGTGTTTGACAAGCAGTGTTGCACCGTCGTGCAGCGGGACATCGCCGGACTTGCTCCGCGATAAGGTATATCCCGCAAACCTATTTCCGAATACGCTGTTATCGACGAGATCCTGTTACGGGTTGCGTGGATTTATCGCTTCCGCCGCGCATGTTTTCTCCACAAAAACCCAACAATCGTGTGGTCCATGGGACCACAGATCAGACGGCCAACGAATTTCTAAAATTAACAGATAATCCAAGGTCATGCTTTTTCTTGCAAAATTCATGGAGATTGCTAGGAACCTCAGATTCACAAACTTAATACATGAAAATTGATCAGAAAAATATGTGGGATATGTTAAAAATAGTTTGAGAACCTAAATCTGTATATTTTGCAAAAGTGCATTTTTTGGATAGAAAAGGTATTAATTTGTGGTTAGAAACTCTAATTGTTGATAAAAAGATATAATTAATCTTGCAATTAGGTTAATTCAGGTGTGGTTAACTTGTTTAATAATAAAGTTAGATTGTAACCTATTTTGATGATGGAATTGCAAGGTTTAGGGTTTTAAACCTAACATGTTGATTAATATGATTAGAAACCATAAATAAGAGGAAAAGGGAAGGAAAATACCTATAATCCGAAATTAGGGTTTCCTATTGCTAAAGGATGAACTTAGAATATTTTGTGAAAGAAAGATGAAATAATTAGGGTTTAAAGTAATAAGATTAGGCGGAACCCTAATTATGCTCAAAACCCCAATTATTAAAGGAACCATAAAATTGGATTAAGATGAAATTGGATAAATTTTGATAAAATGAAGTTGGAATCTTTATTTCAGGATTTCTGTGCACTTTGCTTGCTTGTTAGATTTTCTTTCTCTTCATAGTTGATTCTGTATCTGAATCTGCATTCAAAACAGCTTGACAAGTATGTGGTTACACTTATGAATATATCGAGTTAGTTTTCCGAAGTTTTGTGAAGTTTTCATCGATGACTTGGAATAAATTGTTGGATGAATTTAGTTCATGCGAACTATAATGTGGCTATAACTATCACATAAGATATGTGCCTACTAGCTCAGATCCTGGTCCCCTCACTACTACAGAAATAGCTTATAACGTCACATTTCGATACGTCGGTTATTACCTAAAACCGACGCCTAAAACCTACAACGTCAGCTAATTACAGAGACCGACATCTATATTTGAAGACCGGCCAGACACGGGTATCGCTTTTTATTAAGTGTCGGCTCCCTAAAATGAACCGACACCTAAAATATCCCGCCAAATCCAAATTTTCGAGCGAAAAAAAAATTACCCTCAAAGTTTCACATACGGCGTCGGTGTTTTACCTAATAACCGACGCCTAAAGACGAAAAAAATTACCACCAAAGGTCGTTAGTTTTTGTGGAAAAACCGACGCTAATAAGGTTTCGCGCGCCATCCCTGTGAAAATTTTTAGGGTTAAGATTGTCCAATGGACGTCGGTTTTTTCTGGCAACCGAAACTGATGGATATTAGGTGTCAGTTTCTTAGATAACTGACGCCTTTGTCAACTTAATAGGCCCCGCAAGAAATAGATTCTTCCCCATTCGTCTTTGTTTCATCGTGAGAAATAGACCCTTCCGCCGCTCCCGACGCCGGCGGTCATCCAGCCTGCTCCCTCCTCCTTGTGTGTCGCCGCTTCCCTTCTCCCTACTCACCGCCATCAGCCTTCGTTCTCCCTGCCGCCGCCGCCGGTTCAGGAGCTCGCCGGCCTTCTGCCTACTCCAGAGCTCGCTGGCCTTCTACCTGCTCCAGAGATCGCCACTCATTGGCTTCCTGCTCCAGAGTACACCGTCTACTGCCTGCTCACCGCTTCCCTTCTCCCTCCTCCTTGCTCGCTCATTGGCTGCCTGCACACCGCTCTTCCATGGTCGCCTGCCCGCTCGGCCTGCCCGTTCGGCTTCCACGTGCACCCATCTGTCTCACCCTCTCTCCCTGCTCCAAAGCAAGATGCCCGATTGGGCTCAAACAGAGGTAAACATCCCCAAAAACCCTCTGGCTCGCCCTCTCTCCCAGCTCTAGAGCAAGACGCTCTGATTTGTATTTACTTAAATATTGATTTGTATTTACTTATCTACTCATTCGTTCATCTAATGATTTTTTATTCATCACATTATTTAAATTTAGGGCTTTATATTTATTCATCTACTTTTTAAAATTATTTAATCATCTCTTGATTTATATTTGTTTATCAACTGAGATGTACTTTTTTATCTATTACTTTGTATTTGTTTATCTACTGATTATATTTATTTATCTAATGTTTTGAGTTTACTTATTTAGATGTTGCTATTGTAAATCAACCTAGGATATGAATAAATCTTGTGCTTACATATATTTGTGCTTCTAATCCTCATGCTTGACCTAATTCAGTAAACCCTAGGAATTGATAGTATAAATGCATCTAAACATTCATAAGCTATTAATGTGTCATTTTCTCTCTTCCTAATACATTGATTAATTTAGGAAGCATTGATATGTTGTTATGGCTGTCCACAAGTATTTTTATAAGAAAATTGTGTGTTGAATGGGGTTGTGAACAAGGAACTGGTGTTGTATTTGTTGGCCTAGAAACTCGTCCAAGATTTACTCATTAGGAGTAAATCTTGGATAGTCCCCGGTTTGGGACTATTCTTGAAAACCTAATCTCACTTAGGATGTAAGTGTATAATGTGTATTGGGTTTTCAAGAAAATTTCGGCAACATTTCCCCGTTTGTTCTCTAAGTACATATGTACTTGGAGAACAGCGGGGAAATGTTGTCGAAATTTTCTTGAAAACCCAATACACATTATACACTTACTAGTAAGATTAGGTTTTCAAGAATGGGATAGGTGGTACACATTTATTATATATAAGAATGACATCACATATATAAACCCTAAAGTTTTAACCATAAACTCTAATCTGTTTACCCTAGACCCTAATCTTGTTGTAATATATACTTATTTTCTCTTTGATCATAGAATGGATAGATCATGGATGTCCATTCGCAATCGCTGCACCCCAGAGTTTATTTCTAGTCTTGATCAGTTTATTAGATTTAGTGAGGAACATAGGAAACAAACTGGAGATAGGTTCTACTGTCCATGTAGGCATTGCGGTAACAACTTGAAAGTCAGTACTGGTGACTAAATCAGAAGTCATGTCATGTGCAACGGGATTGTACAAGGCTATACAGAATGGAACTGGCATGGAGAGATTTCAAACCTAAAACCAGTGGATGTCGATAGCAGTGCTTGTGTGGAAGAAGAAATTGCCTTCGATGATGTAGATGTGAATGAACCAGTTCCAATAGACATCGTTGATGCGATGCTGGATAGTTGTGGGGTAGAGCACACCGATCCACCTCCCATGTTTAGAAACATTGTGCATGATGTTGAGATACCATTATACACGGGTTGTAAGTTTACGAAGCTTAGCGCTGTGTTGAGATTGTATAAACTGAAAGCTAACAATCAATGGAGTGACAAAAGCTTCACGTCATTGTTGTCTTTGTTGAAAGAAATTCTTCCTGAAGGAAACGAGATGCCGATCTCAACATACTGGTTAAAGAAATTGTTGTGCCCAATGGGAATGGAGGCCAAGAAGATACACGCATGCAAGAATGATTGTGTATTATTTCAAAAGGACTATGTGGATTTGAAAGATTGTCTGAAATGTGGTGCGTCAAGGTATAAATTGACGACTTCAGGGGAGTCCAAAACTGGTTCTCCCGCCAAGGTGATGTGGTATCTACCTATAATACCACAGTTTCAACGCTTGTTTGCCAATCCTATAGATGTGAAGAATTTGAGGTGGCATGCAGATGTTAAGAAAAATAATGATGGGATCCTACGACATGCGTCTGATTCCCCACAGTGGAAGAAGATTGATTTATTGTACCCTGAATTCGGTGAAAAGGACAGGAATCTAAGACTTGGGCTTTGTACATATGGGATGAATCCGTACAGGACATTGAGCAGCCAACATAGCACTTGGCCAGTTATGCTTGTTATATACAATCTTCCTCCCTGGTTGTGTATGAAAAATAAGTATGTTATGCTGCCATCTTTGATATCGAGCCCTAAACAACCTGGAAATGATATCGAAATTTATCTTGAACGTATGATTGATGACTTGAAGAAGCTTTGGGGTGAAGGTGTGATGACCTATGATGCTTCACGAAGAGAGACATTTTGTTTGCACGCTATGTTGTTTTGCACTGTGAATGACTTTCCAGCATATGGGAATTTGTCTGGATATAGTGTCAAAGGATTTAAAGTGTGTCCTATATGTTAAGAGAACACTGATTCAATATGACTAAAACATGGCGGAAAGACTGTATATCTTGCTCATCGAAGGTTTCTTCCAAAATTTCATCTGCATCGTAGGTTGTGCAAAGCATTCAATGGACGGAATGAGGAACGTAGTGCACCTAAACCTATATCAGGTGAGGATGTTTATGAAAGAGTGAAAGACATCGCCAATGAATTTGGTAAGAGATCACAATGTATGATGGCCACAAGGAGTGACAAGTCTTTATTCAAGAAAAAGTCGATATTTTGGGATCTTCCTTATTGGAGTTCTTTAACAGTCAGGCATTGTATCGATGTCATGCACATTGAGAAAAATGTATGTGATAGCGTCATCGGTACTCTGTTGAATATACCAAGTAATACTAAAGATGGGATAAAATCCAGAATGGACCTACATGAAATGGGAATAAGGACATAATTAACAGAAGTAGTTAGTAGCGATCGGAGAACATACTTACCTCCTGCTTGTTACACGTTGTCTAGAAAGGAGAAGAAAGCATTTTGTGAATGTTTGGTAAATGTTAAGGTGCCACATGGTTACTCATCCAACATCCGTACATTGGTATCAATGAAAGATCTGAAGTTGATAGGTCTTAAATCTCATGATTGTCACACTCTAATGCAACAAATATTGCTTGTGGCAATTAGATCTATATTGCCTGTAAGGTTTGCAATCACCAGACTTTGTTTCTTTTTCAACAGTCTGTGCAGCAAAGTTATTGACCCTGATACTCTCGATAATTTTCCAAGAGAAGTGGTTGTTACCCTATGTCAGCTTGAGATGTATTTTCCTCCGTCGTTCTTTGATATCATGGTACATCTTGTTGTCCACTTGACTAGGGAAGTGAAAATGTTGGGACCAGTTTTCTTGCATTGGATGTATCCCTTTGAACGATACATTAGCATTTTTAAAGGTGATGTTTGAAACTGTTATCGGCCTGAAGAGAGTATTATTGAGGGTTATGTGGCGAGAGAGGTTATGGATTTTTACAATGACTTTCTGAGTGGTAATGACGCTCCCGTGAATGACAAGAATATTGAGGAGCATTTTGGCAAAGGAGTTTTGGGATCACGGGTGAAAGTAATCAGCCGTGAGCAGTTGGAGCAAGGTCACTTGTATATTTTACACAACATCGACGAAGTGAGTGTTTATATCGAGGAACATACCAATTTCATCAAGAGACAATATCCTCGATCCAATTCAATGTGGCTTGCTAGAGAGCATAACAAGACATTTATTAAGTGGTTTGAAGATAAAGTCTTACATCAACTATCTCAAACACCAGATAATCTTACTAAAACCATCAAATGCCTTGTATTTAAACCAAAATTGAATGTTATGTCTTATGAAGGGTTTGACATAAATGGTTTCTCATATTACACAAAGCGTCAAGATGATAAGAGGGTCGTCCAAAACAGCGAGGTCACCCTTCAAGCGTCTTCATTGTTTTTTGCAAGTGCAAAGGATAAAAGTCCACGTGAAGCTAAAATGTCATATTACGGTGTCATTGAAGACATATGGGAGTTTGACTGTGTAGATTTCAGAATTTCGCTCCTTAAATGTAATTGGGTTGACAACAACAAAGGAGTTATAGTGGATGAATTGGGTTTCACGTTAGTGAACTTTGAAAAGATTGGCGAGAAGGGTGAACCATTCATATTGACATCACAGGCAAAACAAGTATTTTATATCGATGATCCTACAAATGATAAATGGTCGGTTGTTCTTCATGGTAAAAGATAGTTCATTGAAGATCCTATAGATGAAGAAGAGTACTATGATAAGTATGATGACTCCAATCCATTCTCAGTTGGGTTGCCAACACCACCAAACATTGAAGCTGGGGATCACAATGACTTGTATGTTCACAGGGATCATAATGAAGGATTGTTAATTGATAAAAGATCACAATATTAGAGGCATGGATGTTTATATTTTTATTATGTTCCCATGATGACCGTGATGATGATCACCGTGAGGGTGAGGACGTGCTTGCACCGCCTGACAATGTAAGTTTTAAGAATAGATCCCTGAGGTTTCTATCTATATGTTCATTTATAATTATATTATGTAAGTGTGTTTTTTTATCAAATTTTAGGTTGGTGATGTACCCCCTGAAGAAATTACAGCACTTGATGAGCATATGGAGTGAACCGCAACTCATTTGTTTCATATCTTGGGGTTCTTACTCGCAGCCATTGCAGTCCTATCCTAGAATCATGGCATAAAGTTCCTAAGGGGAAGAAAGACCACATATGGAAGGAACTATGTGTGAGTTATTATTATTTATAATTCTATTTGTGTAGATTACTAATTTTTAGGATACTAGTTAATAGAAATTCTATTTAATTTGCAGAGCATATTTGATCTGGATGAAAAGTTGCATCATAAATGTGTGATGCAACGTTGTGGGAGGGTCCTAAGGAACTATAGGACCAATCTCACCCGAGATTACATACGCGATGCTGAGAATAGATTCTTGATTGATTCCAATTCTAGACATTGATCAGTATTTCACTATCTCTACACTAATAATTTTTGTTTGTATTCTCTTTGAAAAATAAATATAGGAAGAAGGAAGCCACACAGCAATGGAACTACTTGGACCCCAAAGACTGGGAGGAGTTTGTTACCCAAAGAAAAATAGATGAATTCAAGGTATTAAGCGCCACTCCCAATTTAATTAATATACATTTTTATGTATTCACCTATTCAAGATTAACCTTTAGTGTTACTAACCAAATTAATGTGCTAACTAACTAGGCTATCAGCGATGCTCAACGAGCAAGGCGTGCACTGAATGTGCACGACCACACAATGGGTCCAAGAGGATATGCAGGCGTTCGCCAAAGACTACATGCTATGCAGGACAGACATGACATAGCTATGCAGGCCATCGACATTGCTTTGTAAATCCAAAGCGCAACAGTCAGTGAGAAAGCAAGCATCCCACACTAAGGTTATATATATAGGCAGCAAGCCATGAAACAGCAAAAGAAGCCACAATGAAGAGAAGCAGGATACAGATACAATACATAAAGTGCAGCACGCACAAGTGTTTCAGATTCATATAACAACATGACAAACTAACACATATATAGTGCATAACAACAACAGCGCCGGATTTACATACAATACTAGCTTAGTACATATATAGTGCATAACAACAACAGCGCTGAATTTACATACAATACTAGCTTAGTACATATATAGTGGGACTAAGGTGACGATCCCACCAGCTAAAACAGGTTACCGAAAACTACATGTTATGACTGGGAGGTCGTGATTCAACAACCGTATGCATTAGCAGGAGGACAAACAGATTTCACCACGAGTTAACATTGAAGAAGGTCTACTAACCTACACTGAGCTAAACAAGTTTATCAGTACTAGCCTAAGGCACAAGTACCGTTCGTCGGGACAATGATGGTCGTGGAAGCTTAGTGGCCACCAGCTTAGTGGCCACTACACGTTCAACTGGCCAGTGGCCACTAAGCTTCCACGACCATCATTGTCCCGACGAACGGTACTTGTGCCTTAGGCTAGTACTGATAAACTTGTTTAGCTCGGTGTAGGTTAGTAGTCCTTCTTCAATGTTAACTCGTGGTGAATCTATTTGTCCTCCTGCTAATGCATATGGTTGCTGAATCATGACCTCCCAGTCGTAACATGTAGTTGTCGGTAACCTATTTTAGCAGGTGGGATCGTCACCTTAGTCCCACTATATATGTACTAAGCTAGTGTTGTATGTAAATTCGGTGTTGCTGTTATTATGCACTATATATGTGTTAGTCTGTCATGTTGTTATATGAATCTGACACTCATTTGGGAGAATGTGAAAGTAATTTCCTGACTCCAATGTATATATTATTTATGTGAACTGTGCTTATTTGTATTTTTGAATATTTTGTATGTTTCAATTTATAGTGTGCTACACAAGACAACGGTTGGGCATGTGCTTACTATGTGATGCGATTTATGGACCTAATCATCAAACATGCCGTATTGGAAATCGATAACATACAACATGTATTATACATAGACTCGTTAAATAATATGAAATATATGAATCTTATTATATATTATTATAATTATGTATATACGTCATTCTCTTTGTAGGTCTTTAAAACTGAAGACTTCAACACAGGTGTAAAGTGTTTCGATGTACATGCTCTCTATACGAGAGATGAATTAGATGATGTAAGAGAAGATTGGGCAAAATCCCTGCAAAGAGTGGGAATTTTTCAATATGATTTTGTTGACAATGATGAATAAAGAATAACTTTGTTCTCATAATTAATTTTGTGTGAATGTGAATGAATTTTTATGAATTGTCATATGTGTGTGAAAATCATCAATACATGAATGTTTCTACATGTGTCTGAATGTGAAAAGAGATGAAATAAATGGAACTACAGGTTGCTACTAGTTTCTACATGCGTGTGATGAAAAAATAAAATGAATTAAATATTCTTATACATGAGTGTGAATCACATATATATAATATTGTCCATCATGTTAATTTAGCAGGTTTGTGGCCTGTTGTTGGCTGATATCAATGGATGTCATAAAACATGTAGTTCATAACTGAACTGCAGGTTTCTCATCATGTGACCAGCCACAGCAGGTCTGCAGACTGACAGAAAAAAAAAACATAAAATAGGCGTCGGTTATTTGAACAAAACCGACACCTAAGACATACGACGGCAGTTTTTGACCTAAAACTGACGTCTATGTGACCAGGTACCACGACCATGCTGGGAAGCAGGGCCGTGGTGGCAGGCAGGGGATATGGCATCGGTTATTATCACAAAACTGACGTCGTTCAGATGATATGGCGTCGGTTACTGTTAAAAACCGACGCCTATAATCCCTTTTCTGGCGTGTTTTTGTGGCAGGAAGAGTTTTGGCGTCGGTTGTTGAGTAAACAACTGACGCCTATAGTCCCTTTACTGGCACATTTTCGGTGGCGGGAAGAGTTTGGACATCGTTTTTTACTAAACAACCGACGTCGATAGTCCCTTTGCTGGCGCGTTTTTGGTGGCGGAAAACATTTTGGCGTCAGTTGGAATCTGACGCCGAAGGTGTCCCTCTTTAGCGGCGCCCACTTGGGTGTCTATTTGAAACCGACACTAAAGAGCTTAAATAACTAACACTAAAAGGCTTTTATGTAGTAGTGCCTCTGTGGCTTAATGGTTGACCTAGTACATGGCTATCGATGAGGTAGGTCCATCAGGTCATTGGATGACTTAGTACATGGGTACCAATGAGGTAGGTCCATCAAGTTACATTGAGTTAGATATTGGGCTACTTTTGGGTAGTGCCATGCGACTCTATTACCCTAGGTATTGGCTACCTGTAAGGTAGGAACATGGGGGTAAGAATCTACCTATAAGAGAGGTAGCATACAAGTCCACTGCAGGGATAGCACAGAGTTAAGGATAGGTAAGGATTGAGTAGTATGGCTTAAAACATAATCTTAGTTGTTAAATGATAATTGACTCATAGTTGCATGATTATTGTTTCCCTCACATACCAGCTTCTTGCTGACCGACGTTTTGTTTGTCGGCGTTTTAGGTATAAATGAAAAGAACAAATAGTAAAGTGGCATATGCGGAATTAAATGAGAATTAACGTGCACATGAGGATTAGATAGATTAGTATCTTCATGGATAGAAGTTTAGAAATCCCAATTTTAACAAGGTAAGTAAAGTTTTATTTTATATCAGTTTTCAGTTTAGTTGGTAAAGTCTATTAATTATTATTGATTATTTGTCAAACCTTTGATCCGGGTTATTGGTTAACGGCTCTGACCTTTCGGTCTCCCTTAATTGGGGGTTACCGAGAGATGGGGTCGTTACACTTGGTATCAGAGCATAGGTTCCTCATTTAATCTTTAATAATTATTAAATTTTACAAATTCAGTAGAACCCAAGGGAGTTATTAGAGGATTATCTTAAAGATAGAGGTGTCTAGAAAAGGATCACGACTGGGGGGTGGCAATATTTTCCTCCGCACCGCTAGTCGGAATATGAGGACTCCTGGATCCATGTGACTACCTGGACAAAGTCTTAGGGTATGATTCAAAATAAGATACCTTTAGGACTCTCTCATCTTGTTCATCCCTTCTCCACTCAAATTCTATTAAGGACCTTAAGGATTAGGGTTTCCTCTCTTCTCCTCACCCTCTTGAGGTATGGGTAAGGTTGATAAGGATTAAGGAATCCTCCACTAAATTAATAAAAAGCATGTAAATAAGATGTCATTGACATAAGCTTAATAGAGTAAGCGTAAAGGAATAGATACATGCTTAGGTCGAATGACATGAGTTTTCATTGCCCTCAGGAGAGACCTGAGGATAGACCTCCTTAGAAGGAGGATGAGTAGAGAGAGTTAGTCTTGGAGGTAGAGACCTCCATTAAAAGTAGAGACCTAGAAAATCCTTTGAGAATGATTTTAACCCTAACCCTAAGTGAAGGTTAGAGAGAGAGTTGACATGATGAGTTAGATGTCATGATAAACATGCCTTGGATGCCATATGAACCATGAGAAGTTGATAACCGAGTACCTTTGGCAACCCAACCCTGGGAAGGGTCGTGCATGTTTGAGCAAAGGATAGCTCCTTCATGGATGAGGTTAGAGAAGAACCTATAGAAACCTGTTGGGCTGTTGCAAGTAGGATATAGCTTGCACCCAGAGTGTGTCAGTAGTGTTGACAGTTGGATGAAACCCTAGACAAGGGATCATGATGGATGGCTTATGAGATAAGCATAAGGGGTTATGGATAATCTTGAGTAAACATAAGTTCGAGCATAGGCTTCACTCAGGTAGGGGCATGCTTATGAGCTTGATCCTTCATGAAGAAAGGACCTCTTATAGAAAGGTTGGTTGTAGGATTAGCTCTAGAGAGAGAGCAGACCTTAGGCAAGAAGGTTGGAAGTCTAAAACCCCAAAACTTGAGGAACAGTGGGAGTTGAGAATGATGCGACCTAAGTGGATGATAGTGGTTGTCATATGCTTGACCCTTGGAGGCTAATGATGTCTTGGTTTCCATAAGAGGAACCAAACCCTAGAGAGAAGATGAGTCTACTGGTACCTCTGTGCCTATGGTATAGGTGTTTACCTCCTGAGATAGGGAGAAGAGTTTCTTAGACTTGGAGAGGTTTAGTAGCAGGATGTGAGGCATTATACCTAGTTGGTTGTCCTGGAAGAGGACTCAACTCCGAAGTGTTGCTTGAATGAAAGGATGACATACCTTGGACATGCTTGATTCATGGTTAAGAGGTCGAGCATGCAGTTGGACACCCAAAGGTGGACCTAGGGTTTCTAGGCCTAAGAGGGGAATCAGTGTACCCGATGCTCATGATAAGATTTGAGTCTCTATAGCTTCGAGCATGTGTAGAGGATAAAGAAACCCCTTAAGTTAAAGGTATGTGTGATGAACCCCTCACAACTAAGTTGGTCTAATGTTGAGGATGAGAACAAGTGTGACCTAGCATGGTTTACTAGGTACGCTTGTGCTTTAGTAGTTTCTGGATTAAGCATGCTCATGTGAATGTAAACCCTAAGGATGCTTGGGACCTTTGTTATCAAGGTGTAGTATCCTCCCATCCTGGGAGAGGGACCATTTGGTAGGAGTTTACTAGTTTGGTTGGTTTTGAGGTAACCTAAGGAGGTTTCATAGGATCTTGAGAAGCTAAGTGAAGAGTACATGGCATGAGAATGAACCTATAGACCCACAGATAACCATCTCTATGTGCATGTGGATGTGTTACCATGGAGGTAACCGGTATGGGGCTTGACCCAGGTAGGCAGGTTGCCATGATCCCTATGAAAGGATGAAAGTCATCCCATGAATGCAGGAAGAGAGATGATGAATGCTTGGGTAAGGTTCTAAGTTGAACATGTACTATAAGAGAATCCTAAGTCTATCCTAGGGTCAGGTAGGGATAAGACCGATGGAAGTAGGAGTTGCCTAATTCCCTAGTGCACATGACCATAGGGTCGGGAGGTAACATCTATCATTATCTCAGGGCCATGGATTAGGAGACTGATCACCTTCATGAACTCATGGGACCCAAAGGGCAGATGAGTAGGGCACTCTCTAGATGCATGAAGGAAGAGGGATGACCCCAAAAGTGTCGGTACCCTAAAGGCCTAGAGGAGATGACCAAGAATTGTGCTTGGACCAAGTAAGTTTGAGACCATATTCCCATGGAAGTAATGGGGAAATCAAGATGATGGCACATTTCAACCTAGATTTGAAGGTGTACTGGCAAGGTGGGATGTGTCATCTCTACTCTTGGAACAGGAAGAACTTTGTGTTTGGACGACCGACAAATGCTTATTTCTTCTTGATATGAGAGTGAGAGATGGGACCATACGCATGCCATACACCAAGGATAAAAGATGAGGTGGGTTGGAATGTTGCTACGAGGTATGAGCACAGAGATGATAACATACCTTGGTGGAGTGAATGATACATGGACATGTACAAATGATAAGAGTACATGAGCTATGTTCTTTCATGAGCTATATGGGATATGCATGTGATACAAGGTTGAGTTTGATAACCAAGAGGATGATCTCAGAGTTTTCTCGATGAAGATAAACTTAGAGTTCGAGATGAGACTTAAGCGGAATACATGGAGGTAGTATGTCTTCAACATTACCTAATACTGAAGGATGTGAAGTGGTAATGGATGCTCTGGTGGAGATATAGCTGCCCAGTTTGGCTAGAAGAGGTTGTTAGGCTAACCCTAAGTTTATAAAGGAGGAAAGTTTGGCTAACACACAGATGTAATGATAATGATTGATCAATTTAATGGTTGATTGGTTAGCCAGCCTAGTCTTTGATGCAATGGAAGGATGGTGGTAGAACCTCAGATGCACTTCTTTGGAAAGGAAGGTGATGAAACCCTGATTAGAATGGTTTAGGGTTTCTGAGGTATCAAGCTTGAGGAATCATAACAATGCAAGAGATCGTGATATACCTTGGTACTACAAAGATAGTAAGTGACAATAGTATTTTGGATGTCTAAGGTGAAGTGCATGTGGTATGTTGCCATGCATGACAGGAGGTGAAGGACGAACACCAGTAACCCAGTGTATCGATATAGAGAATAAAAGAGTCCCTGCGAGGGAATGGGAGTTCATCACTATGGATGTTGTGGTAAGTCTCCCTTTGACCAAGAAGGTCAAGATGCAATATGGGTTATGGTAGATCGCCTCACCTAGATAACATGAGAAAGAAGGGAGTACTGTCAAGAGACAGATTCTATTGAACTACATAAGAGAGAGAGAGAGAGATGGTTCAACTACACCATGATATGAGTTCAAAAGTTCTTGAGTATGACCTAACGGTTCACTTCCATGAGGTGGAAGTAGAAACATACATAACTCAATGTTGGTACAGTTTATCACCCCTTACTAATGGTTAGTATGATCCAGACTTGAGGGTCTGATGAGAGCATGTGTGCTTGTTTAGGGTGATATCTAGAGATAGTTCTTGTCCTATGAAAGATATAATGATAACCACCATAGCCAGTATCGGGTTTTAAACAAGCTCTATAAGGGAGGTTGTGTCGGTCACCACTTCAGTAAGGTGAAGTTGGTGAAAGGACCACAGTGTGTGTAGATGAAGTTGCTTTGATCATGCAATGGCTGAAAGGAGCCTAGTGACGACGAGCGTCGTGAACGGATGCAAAGTAGACTGACATACAGTTCACTGTGGGAGAATATGTGACATGAAAATCCGACCCCTCTAAGTTATAGCTAAGAGAGATGAGTCCCCAATATATGGGTCCATTTGAGATGGATTGGTGGAGAAGTTTATGGATAACCTTACCCCTCAGGATAAAGAAAGGTGTGATGAGTTCCAAGTGTCCAATTTAGAGCACTATGTGAGGTACCCAGACCATGAGCTAAACAATGAACCTAGTGAGCCCCAAGGAAGGTTGAAATGACCTGAGTCACCTATGCAGTTTATAGATGCCAGGATGAAAGAACTCAGAGAAAAGAATATGTGATGATAAAGGTTCTTTGGAAGTGCCATGGGTAAGGTAAAGCCACATAGGGGTCGTTGATGGACATGGAAAAGTCTTATCCTGAATTGTTTGTTTTGCTTGATTGAATTTTGAGGACAAAATTCTTATAAGAGGGGAAGGATGTTACAACCCCAATTTTGGGTTCATTTGGTGAGAAATATGATTTCTCATAATAAAGATAAATGAACAAATAATGATGTCTTTTGATTGAATGCATGAATTTCGTTTTATTTATGGGCTTTATTGGCAATTGGGCCCAGTAACAAAGAATTTTAATTAATTAATGAATGATTGAGAATTCGAGAAAAGAAAGATGTGGAAACCTCTAGAAGGCAAAAGAATGTAATCCAATAATGGATTTCGTGCCTTTAGGTTCCTTGGGTGCCAAGGGATCCAAGATTGTGGAGAAAAGGCAACTATAAAAAAAAGATTAAATAAGTATTTTTTTATTAAGAAAGAAATTGAAAACAATGTTAAAATAAGGGAAACAAGTGAAAGAGGTGTAATTGAGTTATCCTTGGTGGAATTTCATATCCCAAGGATTCATAATGTTAAAAGGAATACCAATGAGGAAAATAAAAGAGAAATAAAGAGAAATCCTCAAAAAGAGATATTTCGATAAAATAATAATAATAATAATAAGGATAATGAGAAATAAAAGGTGTGAATGCATATAGAAGGATACTAAGCACCCTTCAAAAAGTATTTCGAAATATAAGGGTTCCTTGGGGTCCAAGGAGTCCCAAATAGCAAGATAATGGTTTGAGGAAAGAGAAAATAATCATTAAATGAATTTTATTAATGGGTAACTTACCCTTGAAGAAATAGTCCTTTTCTTTTGGAGTTTCAAATTCAAACTTGACATGCAAGTAGATAAAGGCAAGAAAGAGAAACCCTTAAAATTTGGTTGGAAAATATTGCACGGTTTCTGAGTTATGCAATTTGCAAAATTACCTAAAGTTAGGTTGTTAATTGCCTAAGGTTTTGATGTCACGATGTAATTGGGTTATCTTTCCCATTTTCCTGATTTCGGGCTTTTTTGTGAACTGTTGGATCATGATCCAATGATCAAGAAGGACTCCCACTGGCGCGAGGAGTCCTGCGCCAGGCTGGGTGGAGACGATCCAAGCCTAGATCATTGTGAAAAGAGGAAAGGGAGCTAGGTTGCGAGATTAGCACCTTTGAATTCAGGAGGGAAATCTGGTGAGAAACAACCCTACTTGTTAGGGGTGTGGTCGCCGATTGGGAAAGTCCCCAATCCAGCAGGGATCCACCTCCGACCCTATATATAGGGGAAGATTCATGAGGGCACCAGCATGCTAGTTCATCAACCCATTATCCTCGGAGAGCGGTGAGAAAAGTTTATGTGCGGCCAATTCATAGATCCACCTTGACCGACCCTCTCGCTCATCCAGTTTGCATTGCCGGACTCCGACGAGTGGGAGGCAGGGCTAGCACAGCAAGGGGGAGAAATTTAGGCCATAGTTGAATTCGAAAGAGGGAGGCGAAGCTCCCTGGGTGATCAAAATGCTCGAAAGGGGTCAGAACCTCGGAGTCAACCTAGTAGTTGATCGTGAGCAAGCTGGGCCGCAAACAGGGATGCGCGAGGAAGAAGAAGAAGTGAAGGGGGGAATGACCTCCTTGCCCCCGACGGCTGTGAAGGTAAGAAAGGGCCTTTCAGTCTTTGACTTCCTTTTAATCACAAAGATAGGCGCGTCTCTGTGGACCCTTGGATGTCGTGTGGTCCATGGGACCACAGATCGGATGGCCAACGAATTTCTAAAATTAATAGATAATCCAAGGTCATGCTTTTTCTTGCAAAATTCATGGAGATTGCTAGGAACCTCAGATTAACGAACTTAATACATGAAAATTGATCAGAAAAATACGAGGGATATGTTAAAAATAGTTTGATAACCTAAATCTATATATTTTTGCAAAAGTGCATATTTTGGATAGAAAAGGTATTAATTTGTGGTTAGAAACCCTAATTGTTGATAAAAGATATAATTAATCTTGCAATTAGGTTGATTCAAGTGTGGTTAACTTGTTTAATAATAAATTTAGATTGTAACCTATTTTGATGATGGAATTGCAAGGTTTAGGGTTTTAAACCTAACATGTTGATTAATATGATTAGAAACCATAAATAAGAGGAAAAGGGAAGGAAAATACCTATAATCCAAAATTAGCGTTTCCTGTTGCTAAAGGATGAACTTAGAATCTTTTGTGAAAGAAAGATGAAATAATTAGGGTTTAAAGTAATAATATTAGGTGGAACTCTAATTATGCTCAAAACCCCAATTATCAAAGGAACCATAAAATTGGATTAAGATGAAATTGGATAAATTTTGAGAAAATGAAGTTGGAATGTTTATTTCAGGATTTTTGTGCACTTTGCTTGCTTGTTGGATTTTCTCTCTCTTCATAGTTGATTCTGTATCTGAATCTGCATTCAAAACATCTTGACAGTTATGTGGTTACACTTGTGAATATATCGAGTTAGTTTTCCGAAGTTTTTTGAAGTTTTCATCGATGACTTGGAATAAACTGTTGGATGAATTTAGTTCATGCAAACTATAATGTATCTATGACTATCACATAAGATATGTGCCTACTAGCTCAGATTCTGGTCCCCTCTGTGGCTTAATGGTTGACCTAGTACATGGAAACTGATGAGGTAGGTCCATCGGGTCATTGGATGACTTAGTACATGGCTACCAATGAGGCAGGTCCATCAAGTCACATTGAGTTAGATATTGGGCTACTTTCGGGTAGTGCCATGTGACTCTATTACCCTAGGTATTGGCTACCTGTAAGGCAGCACCATGGGGGTAAGAATCTACCTATAAGAGAGGTAGCATACAAGTCCACTGCAGGGATAGCACAGAGTTAGGGATAGGTAAAAATTGAGTAGTATGGCTTAAAACATAATCTTGGTTGTTAAATGATAATTGACTGATTACTTTGTTATCATAGTTGCACGATTATTGTTTCCCCCACATACCAGCTTCTTGCTGACCGACGTTTTGTTTGTCGGCATTTTAGGTACAAATGAAAAAAACAAATAATAAAGTGGCATATGCGGAATTAAATGAGAATTAACGTACACAGGAGGATTAGATAGATTAGTATCTTCATGGATAGAAGTTTAGAAATCCCAATTTTAAAAAGGTAAGAAAAGTTTTATTTTATACCAGTTTTCAGTTTAGTTGGTAAAGTCTATTAATTGTTATTGATTATTTGTTGAACCTTTGATCCGGGTTATTGGTTAACGGCTCTGACCTTTCGGTCTCCCTTAATTGGGGGTTACCGGTAGACGAGGTCGTTACAATTGGTATCAGAGCATAGGTTCCTCATTTAATCTTTAATAATTATTAAATTTTACAAATTCTGTAGAACAAAAGGGAGTTATTAGAGGATTATCCGAAAGACAGAGGTGTCTAGAAAAGGATCATGACTGGGGGCTGGCAATATTTTCCTCCGCACCGCTAGTCGGAATACGAGGACTCCTGGATCCGTGTGACTGCCTGGCCAAAGTCTTAGTGTATGATTCAAAATAAGATACCTTTAGGACTCTCTCATCTTTTCCATCCCTTCTCCACTCAAATTCTGTTAAGGACCTTAAGAATTAGGGTTTCCTCTCTTCTCCTCACCCTCTTGAGGTATGGGTAAGGTTGATAAGGATTAAGGAATCCTCCACCAAATTAATAAAAAACATGTAAATAAGATGTCATGGACATAAGCTTAATAGAGTAAGCGTAAAGGAATAGATAAATGCTTAGGTCGTATGACACGAGTTTTCATTGCCCTCAGGAGAGACCTGAGGATAGACCTCTGATTCAGCCCTATTTTAGGGCTTTATCTTGTGTCATTTTGCATTTCAGCCACATCTATACTTGTTAGATTACATGTTATTTCCCCCAATATGCTTATTCATATCAAATGCACTTATGGAGGCTTTTTGCATGTTTTATAGGTACTTTGTCCACTAATTGATGGCATGTAAAGAGGATGGTCCAGTCTAGGGTTTCCTCAGGTTTGGAGGAGCTCAAAATGAGGCCAAAACCACTTCCAACCTACCCCAAGTGGTCAAAGAAAGTTTTGAAGCAATACCCTCCATGGATGATCAAGTTCAAGGCTCAAATACATGGGAGAGACACCACCACGACCGTGGTGAGCCCCCATGGCCGTGGTGGACATGCCCCAAGTACAAAAAATCAGTAAAACTCCCAGAAATTGATGAAAATGGCCAAAACGACTGTGGTTTTCAACATGCACGTGGCCATAGGTGTCCACCACGACCGTGGTGACCCCCCACGGCCGTGGCCATCCATGCACACCTCCCTGTGATCTCTACATTCTAATAAACCCACGACCGTGCCCATCCACCACGGGCGTGGTCTACCCTACCCACCACGGCCGTGCTACTCACAAAATCCACCCAGTTTTCACGGCTTTCCCCATTTTGCCCCTAACTTAACCCTAGACCCCCTAGACTCCTATATATACCTAGGTGGCGGCTGGGGCATGAGGTTGGCTACCTTCTACCCCTTCCTAGCTCCCCAAATCGCCACCCACTCCATTCCACCCCATATCCACCTCAAATCCACTCCATTTCACCATTTCCACCACATAACCCCCCATATCTAAGCCTTCCATCCACTTCCCACCACCATTCCACACCTTGCCATCCAAGAAGAAGGAGGAGGATGACCCTGCAGCTGATGAAGAGGAGGATTTCTTCATCTACACCAAGCTCCATGGCTTCTTCTACCTCTTTCTCCTCTCTTTTTGTATTTTGCTTTGTTATGAGTAGCTAGGCCCCTTGGGTGGGCTGTTTGGGGGAAAATACGTTACTTTGATACCATATTGGGGGGAAATGGCATGTAAACTTTTTAATTTCATTTGTTAATGATTATGTTCTATTTCCATCTCTTTCTCCATGGATTGCTTGTTGGTTTGTGTGTGAAATCACCTAGGAATTTAGGCAAATTGCTTATATGTGTGAATTTTGGGATTTGCCCCTAGGTCCAATTCTTGGATCCCTAGGCTGCCTCCCATCTTCCTACATCCTAATCAATCTCCCTAAACCTAAGTGAGAGATCTAAGTAGCTAGATTGGATAATTCTAGTGCAATTAGCATGGAGCCTTCTCAAGGCTAGAATGTTGGGGAATTGGGGTCCAAAACCCTAATTTCACTTCCCCATTACTACCCTCGGCCCCTAATTGCCCTAGGAATGCCTAATCTAGAAGCCTAGACTTGATTAGACTCTAATTGAATTGAACCTAATCCCTAACCCAATTGAGCCTCGTAAGGGTAGTAGGGGGTGTTAGGGACTAGTTCCCCTATACACAACCTAGCATATCCATGGCCAGTTAGTAGCTTAGGTTAATTCATTAGACTCTAACTTGTTGTTTGGTTTGGATAATCTAAATGGAATCATAATGTTCATATGTCACCCCCCAACTTAAGTGATAAGTTCATACCCCTAAACAGCCCAAACCTCTCTTTATTGCTTAAAATCCTAGTTTTGTGTCTGCTTAGCTTAATTAGTTCTTTCCTTGCTTAGTTAGCTTCTTGCCTTGCTCATGTTAGTTTAGTTCTTTAATTGCATTTCTTTTCTCTTGCTTGCCTTAGCGTAATTTGTATTTTCATACCTAGCTTAATCCTTTCTTGCTTGTTTATCCTTAATCTAGTCTAGGGTTAACGTAGATTTCATTCCTGCCTTTAACTGCTTTCTTGTTCATCCTTAGTTAACAATCAAAACAACCTTTAAACCCTTAATCCTAGTCTCCGCAGTAGGAACCTAGTCAAACTAACCTAGCTCTAGTACCCCATCTTTTCCCTGTGGATCGACCCTATTCTTGTCGCCTTCCTATACTACGACACGACCCTGTGCGCTTGCGGGTGTAGTTATTTTAGTAGACGTAGGTAGCTAGTTTAGGTTTATAAATTTTGAAAGCAAACCCCCATATCTCGTGCATTCCGACCTCGTGGGGCGCATCTATTCAATCGAGTAGTGTGTTAGCACCACTGGCGGAGACGCACCAAGCTTTCTGGCGACGTTGCCGGGGATTAGAGGCGCTCGGCCTAGCTAGTTAGTTTTGTTTTGACTTTTCCTACTGCCCTCATCATTGCTATTCTTTATTCATTTTTCTTTGCATTTCTTGTGTATATTGGTTTACTAACTTGCTTTCTTTTGTTTGGTTGTGCTTTATGCATGTGACAAGCCATTCGGGAGGAAATAAGATGGAAGACCAAAATGCACCTCACAAGCCGCTTCAAGACTACTTCATGCCTAGCAACTACAAATCGCCAATTGCTAGTAGGGTTGATCAAATGCCAGGGGAGCAATTCTCTATTCCTCCAGGTCTTCTTGGTTTATTGCCCATCTTCTACGGCTCGGAGAGTGAGAACCCCTATAAGTACTTGGACTCCTTTCTTGAAGTATGCTCCACCTTCAGGACGTCGACGGCTAGTGATGATACAATTTGGTTGACCTTGTTCTCCTTCTCCCTCAAAGATAGAGCTAAAGATTGGTATGACTCAAGAAAGGACATCATGAGTTGGGAAACAATGAAGAATGCTTTCTTGAGATAGTTCTACTATATTGCAAGGTTGACACAAATGCGGCGTTCCGTGACAAGTTTTAGCCAAATGGGCAGTGAGCAGTTTCATGATGCATGGGAGAGATTCAAGAAGCTGTTGAGAGAGTGCCCGCACCATGAGATCCCTTTGTGGCAGCTAGTTCAATCATTCTACTTTGGTTTGTCTCTAAAGGACCAAGACACAGTGGACTCTTCTTTTGGAGGAGTTTTCATGGCTAGGCCACCTGAGGAGATATGGCCTTTGTTTGAGCAGTTGGCTGAAGGATCAAGAATTCGAGCTTCTAGCATGATGAATGAAAGAGGGTATGCCTTTGGTGTGACACCCCCTACTCATGATGACTCAAGCCCGCAAGTGATGAAGATTCTTGGTGACATGGTGAACTTCATGAAGAACCAGGTGATAAATGCTCCTTGCCACCCGGTCAATTCTATTGAGTTCTATGGGGAAGAAAAGAAGACACCTCACTCCTATAGTTACCAGGAACCACAAAGCCCTACATACAGCTCAAGGTTTGAGGAAGAGGTTCTATCCAGATTGAAAGTGTTTGATGATGTTCAAAGGGATGTTGCAAGGTTAGAAGAGAGAATAGAGCAGCTATCTTCTATAATCGCTCTCCAAGAGGAAAAAATGTCTTCAAGACCCCTCGTGAGCCACCATGAAGAAACTGGACCCATGCCCTCCTCTCAATATTTCTATAGTCCACCCCCCATGCAAGTACACCCCATTCACTCATTCCAAGGCTATTCCCAGCCTTACACCCCTCCACCACCTCCCTTACCTCAAATCTCCCAAAACTTCACTTTCCAACCCCAATTCTCTCACCCCCCTCAATTCCCTTCTCCACCTCAATTTCAACCCCAATTGTCACATCCACCTCCTCCACAGCCACAACATGCTCCCCCTCTTCACCATGAGTAAGGTAGTGCTGTGATAGTTCTAAGGAGTGGGAAAACTCTTGAGCATCCCGCAAGTCAAAGAAAGGTTGATAAAGCAAAGCAAAGGCAGCCAAGTGGTGATACTGTGATTGATATTGCCGAAGATGATGTTGTGATACCGCATGTTGAGTTTGGGATTCCATGTGATCCGCCACATACCCCTTTTGCATGTCCTACCATCCCTAGTGTTCCGCCTCATGTTCATGAAAGTGCGGCAAAAACTAGTGATCCTCCATTTGTAGAAGCACTAGATGAGCCACCGGAGTTGAAAAGGAGGCAAAAGCACAATGTTGACATTCTTGAGGTGTTTCTCCAAGTAAAGGTGAACATTCCACTTTTGGATGCTATCAAGCAAATCCCATCATATGCCAAGTTCCTCAAGAACCTATGCACTGTGAAAAGAAGGTCAACGGGGAGGATTCCAAAGAAAGTGAGATTGACTAAACAAGTGATCTCCATCATACAACATGCCCTCCCCGTAAAGAGAAAAGACCCAAGAGCCCCACTCATACCTAGTTACATAGGGGGACATCGCATAGACAGGTCCTTACTTGATTTGGGATATAGTGTGAATCTGATGCCATATCATGTCTATGTTGAGCTGGGCTTAGGCAAGTTGAAGCTGGCACATTGCACTCTCCAGTTGGCAGATAGATCCATAAAAGTTCCCAAGGGTAGAGTGGATGATGTCTTGGTGATGATAGACAAAGAAAAAGGTGCAGTGTTCCCGGCGGATTTCATTGTACTCGATATGGAGCCGGAGGATAGGAAGATTCCCATCATCTTGGGGAGGCCATTCTTATCTACAGCTGATGCCGACATTCATGTACGCAGTGGCACCATGACAGTCTCATTTATGGACATGAAGATCAACATCAACATGTACAAGACCCCAACCCGGCGAGTCCGAGATAGGGATATTGGACATGATCACTTCACAAGTCCAAATGGGCATTTGAGAGAAGGAAATCAAGGTGAAGAAGTTAATGATGATTATTGTGATCAAAGGGAGGAGGAAAACAGATGGAGTGCAAAGGAAGGATGCATGTTTTGCAAGAATGGACACATGAGAATGCCAAACGGATGAATGAATGAAGAATCACAAGAAGCCTAGCTGAAGGCAAGAAACTCAGCGCTTGTGAGAGGCAACCCACCTAGGTTTGGGAATTTTTAACCCAACCTCACATTTTTGATACTTTTGCTTTATTTTACACAAACACACACACATGGTTGTGCTTGATAGTTTTCTTTTGAGTTTTGATGATGAGGCAGGTGCTAGACAATAGAGAGAGAGGGTATAGAAGCAGGCCATTGTCTTTAAAGCAAATATGCGGCCGAATAACAAATAAAAATGAAGTTCAAGTTTTGAAGTTTGAAAACTGAAGAAACAACCCCAACACGGCCGTGGAGCTCGACCACGACCGTGGTGTACTTGGCCAACCACGACCGTGGCCTCCTGCCACGACCGTGCGAATTAATGCATCAATTTGGCCAAAGCTGCAGGGTTTTGGAAGATCGGCCACGGCCGTGGCAATACGCCACGACCGTGGTGAGAAGACAAGGCCATGACTGTGGTCTCACACCACGGACGTGGGAATTATTACATCAAGTTGGCCGAAGTTACAGTGTTTTTAGAAGATTGGCCACGACCGTGGCCACCCGCCACGGCCGTGTTGAAGAGGATTGGCCACGACTGTGGTGATCGACCACGACCGTGGCGATAGACCACGACCATGGCGATTGACCACGATCGTGGCGAGGGTCGAGCACCAGCCATAGCAGGGTGACCTACATTCTGACGCTCCGCACCATCCATGATCTTCACCCTACTATCCCTAAGCTCTAGTTTCATGTTGAGGACAACATGATTCAAAAGTTTGGGGTGGTAGGGCGGTATGCACCACCCTATCTCTCTCTTTTAGTCATTTTGTGCCACCTTTGTCATTCAGTTCAGTTTTATTGTTACTATTCTTTTCACTGCATCTCTTAATGCCATGTAGTTTGCTTTCTTGTCATTTTTGCGTAATTTTCAAAATTTTTGCTCTTTTGCCATGCATTGCATATCATGTAGATTTTTGGTAATTTTTGCATGTTTTAGCTAGTATTTGCTTGTTTATTGCTTTAAGTTCAATAATATAGGTTTATATGTGATTGGAGGCAACTTGGCACCATTTTGGCCAATTTTGCCCAAATTTGAGATTTCTGGTCTAAAAAGTGTGTTTTGACCCAATCTCTACTATTTTGAGTAAAAATGATGACCTTTGACAAATGCAAGTGACTTATCATTGTTTATTTCTAAATGGTATCAATTCTTGACTCTTTACATGTGCATCACCTCTCTTAGGATTGTGATTGATTTGGCTGAATTGTGTAGTTGAGCAAGCTTTGAACGCTTAGTGCTTGTGGAATCACTTGTTTGATATATCAATTTCATCTTGTTCATTCATGTGGTGTGATATCTAGGATGAAGTATTGGATTAATTTTCATGCAGGATGTCTTATGTGGAGAATCATACCTATGACCCCCCTTTGATTCGACTTTTCTCTCACCATCTTCTTACCCCTCCGCCTCATTAAAGGATGCCAAAGTGCACATATCAGCCGTGGCCACCTCCAAAAGTTTGGGGTGGCCACATCTCTACCTCCCCACTTCACTCTATCCACCATATGCCCTATCTACACCAAGGGCAAGAAAGAAAAGAAAAGAAAAAGAAAAGCAAAAACAAAATAAAAGGATGCTCCTGTTTAAGAGCATTCAAATAAAGAAAAGATGAGTGTGTAGAAGCACTCCAAGAAACTTACCACAACCCTTTCTTCCACTTTCATACCCATCGAGCTAGGAAACATCAAACCTAGCTCATTTTTCCCTTTTCCGCAACCATGTGGGTCATTTGACATGATTCGAAGCATAAGATTAAAAGTATGAAGGTGAAACAACACTCCTAGTCATCTTGGATTAACGCCATTATGAAACGGTCTACCCGAAACTACATGAAAGAAATATGGATAACTTGTATATTCTAAGCACTATATTTGAAGTTCATATGCTTTGTGCTCTTTTCATGATTGGTTTGTGAAAGTAGGAGAGGAGAGAGGTGGAATGCATGTACTTAGTCATCTTTGAGCCCATTCAGCAATAATCACCTTTTACATTGCATTTGTCATGTCTTGAATGTGAAAAGTTTGTAGAGAGATTGAGTTGCAGCATACTTGAGGACAAGTATGTTTCAAGTTTGGGGTGGTGATTCAGCCCTATTTTAGGGCTTTATCTTGTGTCATTTTGCATTTCAGCCACATCTATACTTGTTAGATTACATGTTATTTCCCCCAATATGCTTATTCATATCAAATGCACTTATGGAGGCTTTTTGCATGTTTTATAGGTACTTTGTCCACTAATTGATGGCATGGAAAGAGGATGGTCCAGTCTAGGGTTTTCTCAGGCTTGGAGGATCTCAAAATGAGGCCAAAACCACTTCCAACCTACCCCAAGTGGTCAAAGAAAGTTTTGAAGCAATACCCTCCATGGATGATCAAGTTCAAGGCTCAAATGCATGGGAGAGACACCACCACGACCGTGGTGAGCCCCCACGGCCGTGGTGGACATGCCCCAAGTACAAAAAATCAGTAAAACTCCCAGAAATTGATGAAAATGGCCAAAACGACCGTGGTTTTCAACATGCCCGTGGCCATAGGTGTCCACCACGACCGTGGTGACCCCCCATGGCCGTGGCCATCCATGCACACCTCCCTGTGATCTCTACATTCTAATAAACCCACGACCGTGCCCATCCACCACGGCCGTGGTCTACCCTACCCACCACGACCGTGGTGACCCACCACGGCCGTGCTACTCACAAAATCCACCCAGTTTTCACTGCTTTCCCCATTTTGCCCCTAACTTAACCCTAGACCCCCTAGACTCCTATATATACCTAGGTGGAGGCTGGGGCACGAGGTTGGCTACCTTCTACCCCTTCCTAGCTCCCCAAATCACCACCCACTCCATTCCACCCCATATCCACCTCAAATCCACTCCATTTCACCATTTCCACCACATAATCCCCCATATCTAAGCCTTCCATCCACTTCCCACCACCATTCCACACCTTGCCATCCAAGAAGAAGGAGGAGGACGACCCTGCAGCTGATGGAGAGGAGGATTTCTTCATCTACACCGAGCTCCATGGCTTCTTCTACCTCTTTCTCCTCTCTTTTTGTATTTTGCTTTGTTATGAGTAGCTAGGCCCCTTGGGTGGGCTGTTTGGGGGAAAATATGTTACTTTGATACCATATTAGGGGAAAATGGCATGTAAACTTTGTAATTTCATTTGTTAATGATTATGTTCTATTTCCATCTCTTTCTCCATGGATTGCTTGTTGGTTTGTGTGTGAAATCACCTAGGAATTTAGGCAAATTGCTTATATGTGTGAATTTTGGGATTTGCCCCTAGGTCCAATTCTTGGATCCCTAGGCTGCCTCCCATCTTCCTACATCCTAATCAATCTCCCTAAACCTAAGTGAGAGATCTAAGTAGCTAGATTGGATAATTCTAGTGCAATTAGCATGGAGCCTTCTCAAGGCTAGAATGTGGGGGAATTGGGGTCCAAAACCCTAATTTCACTTCCCCATTACTACCCTCGGCCCTAATTGCCCTAGGAATGTCTAATCTAGAAACCTAGACTTGATTAGACTCTAATTGAATTGAACCTAATCCCTAACCCAATTGAGCCTCGTAAGGGTAGTAGGGGGTGTTAGGGACTAGTTCCCCTATACACAACCTAGCATATCCATGGCCAGTTAGTAGCTTAGGTTAATTCATTAGACTCTAACTTGTTGTTTGGTTTGGATAATCTAAATGGAATCATAATGTTCATATGTCACCCCCCAACTTAAGTGATAAGTTCATACCCCTAAATAGCCCACACCTCTCTTTATTGCTTAAAATCCTAGTTTTGTGTCTGCTTAGCTTAATTAGTTCTTTCCTTGCTTAGTTAGCTTCTTGCCTTGCCCATGTTAGTTTAGTTCTTTAATTGCATTTCTTTTCTCTTGCTTGCCTTAGCGTAATTTGTCTTTTCATACCTAGCTTAATCCTTTCTTGCTTGTTTAGCCTTAATCTAGTCTAGGGTTAATGTAGATTTCATTACTGCCTTTAACTGCTTTCTTGTTCATCCTTAGTTAACAATCAAAACAACCTTTAAACCCTTAATCATAGTCTCCGCAGTAGGAACCTAGCCAAACTAACCTAGCTCTAGTGCCCCATCTTTTCCCTGTGGATCGACCCTATTCTTGTCGCCTTCCTATACTACGACACGACCCCGTGCGCTTGCGGGTGTAGTTGTTTTAGTAGACGTAGGTAGCTAGTTTAGGTTTATAAATTTTGAAAGCAAACCCCCATATCTCGTGCATTCCGACCTCGTGGGGCGCATCTATTCAATTGAGTAGTGTGTTAGCACCACTAGCGGAGACGCACCAACCTCCTTAGCAGGAGGATGAGTAGAGAGAGTTAGTCTTGGAGGTAGAGACCTCCATTAAAATTAGAGACCTAGAAAATCCTTTGAGGATGATGTTAACCCTAACCCTAAGTGAAGGTTAGAGAGAGAGATGACATTATGAGTTAGATGTCATGATAAACATGCCTTGGATGCCATATGAACCATGAGAAGTTGATAACCAAGTACCTTTGGCAACCCAACCCTGGGAAGGGTCGTACATGTTTGAGCGAAGGATAGCTCCTTCATGGATGAGGGTAGAGAAGAACCTGTAGAAACATGTTGGGTTGTTGCAAGTAGGATATAGCTTGCACCCAGAGTGCGTCAGTAGTGTTGACAGTTGGATGAAACCCTAGACAAGGGATCATGATGGATGGCTTATGAGATAAGCATAAGGGGTTATGGATAATCTTGAGTAAACATAAGTTTGAGCATAGGATTCACTCAGGTAGGGGCATGCTTATGAGCTTGATCCTTCATGAAGAAAGGACCTCTTATAGAGAGGTTGGTTGTAGGATTAGCTCTAGAGAGAGAGCAGAGCTTAGGCAAGAAGGTTGGAAGTCTGAAACCCCGAAACTTGAGGAACAGTGGGAGTTGAGAATGATGCGACCTAAGTGGATGATAGTGGTTGTCGTATGCTTGACCCTTGGAGGCTAATGATGTCTTGGTTGCCATGAGAGGAACCAAACCCTAGAGAGAGGATGAGTCTACTGGTACCTCTGTGCCTATGGTATAGGTGTTTACCTCCTGAGATAGGGAGAAGAGTTTCTTAGACTTGGAGAGGTTTAGTAGCAGGATGTGAGGCCTTATACCTAGTTGGTTGTCCTGGAAGAGGACTCAACTCCAAAGTGTTGCTCGAATGAAAGGGTGACATACCTTGGGCATGCTTGATTCTTGGTTAAGAGGTCGAGCATGAAGTTGGACACCCAAAGGTGGACCTAGGGTTTCTAGGCCTAAGAGGGGAAGCAGTGTACCCGATGCTCATGATAAGATTTGAGTCTCTATAGCTTCGAGCATGTGTAGAGGAGAAAGAAACCCCTTAAGTTAAAGGTATGTGTGATGAACCCCTCACAACTAAGTTGGTCTAATGTTGAGGATGAGAACAAGTATGACCTAGCATGGTTTAGTAGGTACGCTTGTGCTTTAGTAGTTGCTGGATTAAGCATGCTCATGTGAATGTAAACCCTAAGGACGCTTGGGACCTTTGTTATCAAGGTGTAGTTTCCTCCCATCCTGGGAGAGGGACCCTTTGGTAGGAGTTTACCAATTTGGTTGGTTTTGAGGTAACCTAAGGAGGTTTCATAGGATCTTGAGAAGCTAAGTGAAGAGTACATGGCATTAGAATGAACCTATAGACCCACAGATAACCATCTCTATGTGCATGTGGATGTGTTACCATGGAGGTAACTGGTATGGGGTTTGACCAAGGTAGGCAGGTTGCCATGATCCCTATGAAAGGATGAAAGTCAACCCATGGAAGAGAGATGGTGAATGCTTGGGTAAGGTTCTAAGTTGAACATGTACTATAAGAGAATCCTAAGTCTATCCTAGGTACAGGTAGGGATAAGACCGATGGAAGTAGGAGTTGCCTAATTCCCTAGTTCACATGACCATAGGGTTGGGAGGTAACAGCTATCATTGTCTGAGTGCCATGGGTTAGGAGATTGATCACCTTCATGAACTCATAGGACCCAAAGGGCAGATGAGTAGGGCACTCTCTGGATGCATGAAAGAAGAGGGATGACCGCAAAAGTTTCGACACCCTAAAGGCCTTGAGGAGATGACCAAGGATTGTGCTTGGACCAAGTAAGTTCGAGACCAGTTTGCCATGGAAGTAATGGGGATATCAAGATGATGGCACGTTTCAACCTAGATTTGAAGGTGTACTGGAAAGGTGGGATGTGTCATCTCTACTCTTGGAACAGGAAGAACTTTGTGTTTGGACGGCCGCCAAATGCTTATTTCTTCTTGTTATGGGAGTGAGAGATGGGACAGTACGCATGCCATACACCAAGGATAAAATATGAGGTGGGTTGGAACGTTGCTATGAGGTATGAGGACAGAGATGATAACATACCTTAGTGGAGTGAATGATACATGGAAAGGTACAAATGATAAGAGTATTAATATAATCACCTTGTGAGAATGTTTTATCATGAGCTATGTGGGATCTGCATGTGATACAAGGTTGAGTTTGATAACCAAGAGGATGATCTCAGAGTTTTCTTGATGAAGATAAACTTAGAGTTCGAGATGAGACTTAAGCGGAATACATGGAGGTAGTATGTCTTCAACATTACCTAATATTGAAGGATGTGAAGTGGTAATGGATGCTCTAGTGGATATATAGCTACCCAATTGGGCTAGAAGAGGTTGTTAGGCTAACCCTAAGTTTAGAAAGGAGGAAAGTTTGGCTAACACACAGATGTAATGATAATGATTGATCAATTTAATGGTTTATTGGTTAGCCAGCCTAGTCTTTGATGCAATGGAAGGATGGTGGTAGAACCTCATATGCACTTATTTGGAAAGGAAGGTGATGAAACCCTGATTAGAATGGTTTAGGGTTTCCGAGGTATCAAGCTTGAGGAATCATAACAATGCAGGAGATCATGATATACCTTGGTACTACAAAGACAGTAAGTGACAGTAGTATTTTGGATGTCTAAGGTGAAGTGCTTGTGGTATGTGACCATGCATGACAGGAGGTGAAGGACGAACACCAGTAACCCAGTGTATCGATATAGAGAATAAAAGAGTCCCTGAGAGGGAATGGGAGTTCATCACTATGGATGTTGTGGTAAGTCTCCCTTTGACCAAGAAGGTCAAGATGCAATATGGGTTATGGTAGATCGCCTCACCTAGATAACATGAGAAAGAAGGGAGTACTGTCAAGAGATAGATTTTGTTGAACTACATAAGAGAGAGAGATGGTTCAACTACACCATGATATGAGTTCAAAAGTTCTTGAGTATGACCTAACGGTTCACTTCCATGAGGTGGAAGTAGAAACATACATAACTCAATGTTGGTACAGTTTATCACCCCTTACTAATGGTTAGTATGATCCAGACTAGAGGATCTGATGAGAGCATGTGTGCTTTGTCAGGGTGATATTTAGAGACAGTTCTTGTCCTATGAAAGATATAATGATAACCACCATAGCCAGTATCGGGTTTTAAAGAAGCTCTACAAGGGAGGGTGTGTCAGTCACCACTTCAGTAAGGTGAAGTTGGTGAAAGGACCACAGTGTGTGTAGATGAAGTTGCTTTGATCATGCAATGGCTGAAAGGAGCCTAGAGACGATGAGCGTCATCAGCGGATGCAAAGTAGACTGACATGTAGTTCACTATGGGAGAATATGTGACATGAAAATCCGACCCCTCTAAGTTATAGCTAAGAGAGCTGAGTCCCCGATATATGGGTCCATTTGAGATGGATTGGTGGAGAAGGTTATGGATAACCTTACCCCTCAGGATAAAGAAAGGTGTGATGAATTCCAAGTGTCCAATTTAGAGCACTATGTGAGGTACCCAGACCATGAGCTAAACAATGAACCTAGTGAGCCCCAAGGGAGGCTCTATGCAGTTTATAGACGCCAGGATGAAAGAACTCAGAGAAAAGAATATGTGATGATAAAGGTTCTTTGGAAGTGCCATGGGTAAGGTAAAGCCACATAGGGGCCGTTGATGGACATGGAAAAATCTTATCCTGAATTGTTTTTTTTTTGCTTGATTGAATTTTGAGGACAAAATTCCTATTAGAGGGGAAGGATGTTACAACCCTAATTTTGGGTTCATTTGGTGAGAAATATGATTTCTCATAATAAAGATAAATGAACAAATAATGATATCTTTTGATTGAATGCATGAATTTCATTTTATTTGTGGGCTTTATTGGCTATTGGGCCCAATAACAAAGAATTTTAATTAATTAATGAATGATTGAGAATTTGAGAAAAGAAAGATGTGGAAACCTCTACAAGGCAAAAGAATGTAATCCAAGGATGGATTTCATGCCTTTAGGTTCCTTGGGTGCCAAGGGATCCAAGATTGTGAAGAAAAGGCAACTATAAAAGAAAAGATTAAATAAGTATTTTTTTATTAAGAAAGAAATTGAAAACAATGTTAAAATATGGGAAACAAGTGAAAGAGGTGTAATTGAGTTATCCTTGGTGGAATTTCGTATCCCAAGGATTCCTAATGTTAAAAGTAATACCAATGAGGAGAATAAAATAGAAATAAAGAAAAATCCTCAAAAAGAGATATTTTGATAAAATAATAATAATAATAATAATAATAAGGATAATGAGAAATAAAAGGTGTGAATGCATATAAAAGGATACTAAGCACCCTTCAAAAAGGATTTCGAAATATAAGGGTTCCTTGGGGTCCAAGGAGTCCCAAATAGCAAGATAATGGTTTCAGGAAAGAGAAAATAATCATTAAATGAGTTTTATTAATGGGTAACTTACCCTTGAAGAAATAGTCATTTTCTTTTGGAGTTTCAGACTCAAACTTGACATGCAAGTAGATAAAGGCAAGAGAGAGAAACCCTTAAAATTTGGTTGGAAAATATTTCACGGTTTCTGAGTTATGCAATTTGCAAAATTACCTAAAGTTAGGTTGTTAATTGCCTTAGGTTTTGAGGTCACGATGTAATTGGGTTATCTTTCCCATTTTCCTGATTTAGGGCTTTTTGTGAAATGTTGGATCACTATCCAATGATCAAGAAGGACTCCCACTGGCACGAGGAGTCCTGCGCCAGGCAGGTTGGAGATGATCCAAGCCTGGATCATTGTGAAAAGAGGAAAGGGAGCTAGGTTGCAAGATTATCACCTTTGAATTCGGGAGGGAAATCCGGTGAGAAACAACCCTACTTGTTAGGGGTGTGGTTGCCGATTGGGAAAGTCCCCAATCCAGCAGGGATCCACCTCTGACCCTATATACAGGGGAAGATTCATGAGGGCACCAGCATGCTATCTCATCAACCCATTATCTTCGGAGAGCGGTGAGAAACATTTATGTGCAGCCAATTCATAGATCCACCTTGACCGACCCTCTCGCTCATCCAGTTTGCATCGCCAGACTCCGGCGAGTGGGAGGCAGGGCTAGCACTGCAAGGGGGAGAAATTTAGGCCGTGGTTGAATTCGACAGAGGGAGGCGAAGATCCCTGTGTGATCAGAACGCTCGAAGGGGGTCATAACCTCGGAGTCAACCTAGCAGTTGACCGCGAGCAAGCTGGGCCGCAAATAGGGATGTGCGAGGAAGAAGAAGAAGTGAAGGGGGGGAATGACCTCCTTGTCCCCGACGGCTGTGAAGGTAAGAAAGGGCCTTTCTATCTTTGACTTCCTTTTAATCGCAAAGATAGGCGCATCTCTGTGGACCCTTGAATATCGTGTGGTCCATGGGACCACAGATCGGATGCCCAACGAATTTCTAAAATTAACAGATAATCCAAGGTCATGCTTTTTCTTGCAAAGGTCATGGAGATTGCTAGGAACCTCAGATTAACGAACTTAATACATAAAAATTGATCAGAAAAATACTACGGATATGTTAAAAATAGTTTGAGAACCTAAATCTGTATATTTTTGCAAAAGTGCATATTTTGGATAGAAAAGGTATTAATTTGTTGTTAGAAATCCTAATTGTTGATAAAAGATATAATTAATCTTGCAATTAGGTTAATTCAAGTGTGGTTAACTTGTTTAATAATAAAGTTAGATTGTAACCTATTTTGATGATGGAATTGCAAGGTTTAGGGTTTTAAACCTAACATGTTGATTAATATGATTGTAAACCATAAATAAGAGGAAAAGGGAAGGGAAATACCTATAATCCGAAATTAGGGTTTCCTGTTGCTAAAGGATGAACTTAGAATCTTTTGTGAAAGAAAAATGAAATAATTAGGTTTTAAAGTAATAAGATTAGGTGGAACCCTAATTATGCTCAAAACCCCAATTATCAAAGGAACCATAAAATTGGATTAAGATGAAATTGGATAAATTTTGATAAAATGAAGTTGGAATGTTTATTTCAGGATTTCTGTGCACTTTGCTTGCTTGTTGGATTTTCTCTCTCTTCATAGTTGATTCTATATCTGAATCTGCATTCAAAACAGATTGACAGGTATGTGGTTACGCTTATGAATATATCGAGTTAGTTTTCTGAAGTTTTCCGAAGTTTTCATCGATGACTTGGAATAAACTGTTGGATGAATTTAGTTCATGCAAACTATAATGTGGCTATGACTATCACATAAGATATGTGCCTACTAGCTCAGTTCCTGGTCCCCTCTGTGGCTTAATGGTTGACCTAGTACATGGCTACCGATGAGGTAGCTAGGTCCATCAGGTCATTGGATGACTTAGTACATGGCTGCCAATGAGGTAGGTCCATCAAGTCACATTGAGTAAGATATTGGGATACTTTCGGGTAGTGCCATGCGACTCTATTGCCCTAGGTATTGGCTACCTGTAAGGTAGGACCATGGGGGTAAGAATCTACCTATAAGAGAGGTAGCATACAACTCCACTGCAGAGATAGCACAGAGTTAGGGATAGGTAAGGATTGAGTAGTATAGCTTAAAACATAATCTTGGTTGTTAAATGATAATTTACTAATTACTTTGTTATCATAGATGCACGATTATTGTTTCCCCCACATACCAGCTTCTTGTTGACCGACGTTTTGTTTGTCAGCATTTTAGGTACAAATGAAAAGAACAAACAGTATAGTGGCATATGCGGAATTAAATGAGAATTAACGTGCATAGGAGGACTAGATAGATTAGTATCTTCATGGATAGAAGTTTAGAAATCTCAATTTTAAAAAGGTAAGAAAAGTTTTATTTTATACCAGTTTTCTGTTTAGTTGGTAAAGTCTATTAATTGTTATTGATTATTTGTCAAACCTTTGATCCAGGTTATTGGTTAATGGCTCTGACCTTTCGGTCTCCCTTAATTGGGGGTTACCGGGAGACGGGGTCGTTACAGTTATCATTGGTAGATTTTCATATCCAAAGTATTCCTAATATTAAAAGGAATGCCAAAGAGGAAAATAAAAAGAAAGATCAAGAGAAATCCTCAAAAAGATATATTTTAATAAGAAATAAACAAGATAATGAGAAATAATGAATGTAGATGCATTTAGAAGGATAATAAGTATCCTTAAAAAGGAATTTCGAAATATTAGAGTTTCTTGGGGTCCAAGGAGCCCCAATGGAGAAGAAAGAAAGAGAAAATACCAATAATGCAAAATAAGAGGATAATATGATGCATAATGAATGGATTTTGTGGTATTGTTAAAGAGGTGGTATTTTCTACCAAAAGAAAATAGAATTTTGTGGCCAATAGATTAAAAGTCAAAGCTAGAGATAATGAAAGAGGTAATTTTCATATTTCTAATTATCCAAGAAATAAGGAATATCAAAGAGATAATTAGTAGAGAGAATCTTGCTTCCTAATGAAGGAACTTGGGTTCCTATTGGGAATAGAACTAGTTGACCCATAGATGGTCATCTTAGGGTGTGGATACCCACCTTTATATAAAGGGTAGAAACCTGGTTTGAGTCTAAGAGAGAGAGAGAGAGATCCCACGCTCTCCTCCTTGTTCTTTTTATGAAAACCCTAACTGAGAGTAGGGATCTAACCCTGGAGCAACTAGGGTTTGTTTTGTGGTGTTGCTTGAGGCGGGAAGCCTCCACGGCCACCCAAGACTGATCCGCTACCGCCCCAATGATCCAGTCTTCGCGCAACTACTACTGACTTGCTGCAATTACGGTAGCGGTCACATGCTTCTCCCGCTTGGGAACAGCCACCTTGGCAGCAACATGGAGGAGCCTCGGGTGCTTCGAGACATGGCGGAGCTAGAGGAACGTTCAACAGTGATCCTCGAGCCCCCAGGAAGAAAGGGCGGGCTGCGGGAAGGTTGCCATCGGTGGCCGCCGCTGTTGATGGGAGGTTGAAGATGACCTTGGCCGTTTTGACGGTTCTACCCTCTGCGTAACAAAGAATGGGATGCTTAAGTGGGGGGCAAATATGTCTTTCCGTTCTAATCTCAACCAAGCAACGTTGCATGGCAAGGGTGACATGACAGCTTATCATTGGCTCAAGTAAGTAAGTTCTTACAAAATTCATAACTAATTAACTGTAGCTCGGATGGATGTACATTATATATGAATTTTGATCAGGAGAACTCAAGGAATGCAATAAAAATATATTTGAATCCTGATTCTAATTGCAATATGAAAAGTAATGGAAGTTATTAACTTTAATGTATTAATGATTAAGAAACCCTATTTTGAGATGATTAATCTATTTAGAAGGGTTTTATGGATGATTAAAGTTGATATTAACATGTTAATTGTAAAAAGGTACATTAAGAACAAAAAGGATGAACTTTGCATGTAATTGTTTTAATTTAGAGTTTCATGTGTATAAATATGTTTTAATGGGCCTTGAAACCCTAATATTAGTAAATGTGACTCTTAATGATTTTCATGGATCAATTTCATGATTAAAGTTGAGATAAGATAATTCTAAGCTATTTTGAGTATAAAAGTTCCTAATTGTAGATAAATACCCTTAATATAGTAATTAGGGTTTTCTAATGGATAAAGGTAGAATTAATGAAGAATAGAGTTCATATGTGAATTAGACCATAATGAACTATGAATTGATGATAATTGAGCATAATGATCTTGTCATGGAATGAAAGGATAAAAATGGTAGCTTTAATGTGAAAGAGGCTTAATGGAATTAATTGATGGTTAATTATGCCTTAATCTGATATTAGGATTATATGTTGTTAAAAGATAACCTTAATATCTTTCATGAAGAATAGATGAGATAATTAGGGTTTAAAATAGTAAAAATGAAGTGAAACCCTAATTGCAATGGAAACCGTAAAAGTGGACTAGAAACCCTAGGAAGCGAGCTAAGTTTAGTAGATCTTGATGGCATGATTAATAATAGGAAATTGTATACATATTTCAGGATCTCATAATGTGCTTGCTTGTCTATTTGGATTTCTTGATTGGATTATTCTATCTCAAATCATCCTGACAGGTATGTGGTTACACTTATGGATAATCACTTTAGTTTCACGGTGATTCCCAGATGTTTTTATCAGTTTCTTGAAAATAACTGCTTGGATGACTTTTATTTAATGCAACTATAAAGTGACTATGATTATCACTATATATATATATATATATATATATATATATATATATAACTGGCTTAGATCCGGGTCCTCCTCTGTGGCTTTGTAAAAGCTAAAAAAGGGGTAACCTAGAGCAAGGTCTAGGTTATCAAGAGTTAGGGATTGGGCTACCTACGTGTAGTGCCATGCAACTCTTTAGCGCACCATGAGTTAAGGAGTGGGTTACCTACGGGTAGTGTCATGTGACTCAACCCTAGAAATTGATTCACTTGTTGGGTAGGATCATGAGGGGTTTAATGGGGATATACCATAAGGAAGGTAGCATCCAGGTCCACTGTAGGGACAGCGCAGAGGATAGGATATGTGTGGATCGCGCAGTTATATTTAAAACGTAAAGTTGTTTGTTAAATCATAATTGACTGCAATATATTGTTACAGTTACTTGCACGATTATTGTTTCCCCCACATACCATCATATTCATTTATGTTGACCGACGTTTTTTTTGTCGACATTTTAGGTACAAGATTGAAAAGGATAAATAGTAAAGTGGCATATGTGGAATTAAATAAGAGTTAAAGTACAAGGAGGATTAGTTAGAATAGACTCCTGATGTGGATAGAAGTAGATATCCCAATTTTTTTAAAAGGTATGCAAAGTTTAATTTTATTACAGCCTTTCAGTTTAGTTCTGTAGAATTTGATAATTATTATTGATTATTTGTCGAACCTTTGATCCAGAAATTGGGATAACAGCTCTAACCTCTTGGTCTCCCTTAATTGGGGGTTAATGGGAGGCTAGGTCATTACATTTGGTATCAGAGCATAGGTTCCTCATTTAATCCTTAATAATTATTAAATTTTACAAACTCCATAGAACCGAGGGAGTTATTAGAGGATTTTCCGAAAGACAGAGGTGTCTAGAAAAGGATCACATCAGGGGGCTGACAAGATTTTCCTCCGCACCGCTAGTCGGAATACGAGGACTCCCATATTAGTGTGACTGCCTGGCCAATGTCTCAGAATTTGACTCAAAATAAGATACCTTTAGGACTCTCTCATCTTATTCATCCCTTCTCAACTCAAATGTTGTTAAGGATTATAAGGATTAGGGTTTTCTCTCTTTTCCTCACCCTCTTGAGGTATGGATAAGGTTGATAAGGTCTAAGGAATCCTCCACCAAATTAATAAAAAGCATGTAAATAAAGATGTCATGGACATAAGCTTAATAGATTAAGCATAAAAGAATAGATACATGCTTAGGTCGTATGACATAAGTTATCATGCCCTCAGGAGAGACCTGAGGCTAGACCTTCTTGTCAGGAGGATAAGTAAAGAGAGTTAGTCTTAAAAGTAGAGACCCAGCACATCCTATGAGGACGATGCTAACCCTAACCCTAAGTGGTGAGATGTCATGATGAGTTAGATGTCATGGTAGACTGGGTGTTTGGATGGACATGCCTTTGGGATGCCATTTGAGCCATGTGAGGTTGGATGACCTAGTACCTTTAGCTACCCAACCCTAGGAAGGGTCGTGCATGTTAGAGTGAAGGATAGCTCCTTCTTTGATGAGGTTAGAGAAGAACCTATGGAAACCCCATGAGATTATATGAGCATGGCATAGTAGGCACCCAGAATACGTCAGTAGTGTGAGCAGTAGGTCGAAACCCTGGCCAAGGGAGTATGTTGGATAGCTAATGAGGTAAGCATAAAGGGCTAGGGATAACCTTGAGCAAACATAAGTTTGAACATAGACTTCACCCACGTAGAGGTATGATTGTGGGCTTGATCCACCTTCATGGAGAGGGGACCTTTAGTAATAAGGCTGGTTGTAGGGTAGCTCGAGAGAGAGAGAGAGAGAGCAGGACCCATGCAAGAAGGTCGGAAGCCTAGACTCTGAGATATGAGGAAAAGTGGGGAGTTGAGGATGATGCGACCTAAGTGGATGATAATGGTCACCTCATGCTTGATCCCTAGAGGTTGATGATGTCTTGGTTGACATGAGAGGAACCAAACCCTAGAGAGAGGATGAGATTGTTGGTACCTCTGTACCTATGGTATAGATGAGATGAAGAGTTCCTTAAACCATGAAGAGGTTTAGTAACAGGTTGTGAGGCCTTATACCTTGTTGGTTGTCCTTGAGGAGGACTCTGTTGGGTTTTGTGGAGAAAACATGTGCGGCGGAAGAAATAAAATCCACGCAACCCGAAACAGGATCTCGTTGACAACATCATATTTGGAAGGAGTGTTTGCGGGATATACCTTATCGCGGAGCAATTCCGGCAATGTCCCGCGGCACAAAGGTGTGCAACGACGTTGGCCTACATGGACGAAACTTCTCTCCTATTCATTGTTGCAAAAAGATCCGACGGTGCTCCTTTCGTGCGATGATGTACAATGCTCGTAATGCGCACAGATGGTCGTCGATGTCCTCCGAACATAAGCGTCTCAATGTCTGCATCTCTACTTCGTCCACGCAGATGGACTGGAACTCCACGTCGCGCTTCCTAAGTCGACGGGAAGGAATCGTCTCTGTGCGGCGGCGTGCTAGCATTGTGTTTCTCTCCTTTCTCTCTTAAGGATGGTGATGGCTAGGTTTTACGTACGTGAGCGTAAACTGAAAAGCCTCTCTCGATATCTTATATAGATATCAGCCGTCAATCCTCCTTTAAATAGGAGACGAAGGGAAGTAGGGTTTTCTAAACCCATCGGTAAACAGTAACACTACATTAATTAAAACGCTCGTGGATTAATTAGAATATTCGAGAATTCATTAATTAACCAAATAATCACATTAATTGATTAATTAATATCTGAATCCATGCAATCACTTGGGATGGCTCTATGGGCATATATACCAAAAGACTCCACTCTGAAGTGTTGCTCGAGTAGAAGGATGACAGGAAGTGCATGTCATACCTTGTACATGTTTGGATCGTGGTTAAGAGGTTGAGCAGACAGTTGGACATCCAAGAAGTGAACCTAGGGTTCCTAGGCCTAAGAGGGGAAGTGGTGTACCTGATGCTCATGACAAGGTTTGAGTTTCTATAGATTCGAGCATGGTACTCCTCATGTTTAGAGGAAAGGGAAACCCCTTAAGTTTAAGGTATGTTTGATGAACCCTTCACAACTAAGTTGATAACATGAGAAGGTTTGATCTTGATCCAATGTCGAGGGTAAGAACAAGTGTGACCTAGCAGGGTTTAGTAGGTGGTCTACTTGTGCCTTAGTAGCTTTCTAGGGCTAAGCATGCTCATGTGGATGTAAACCCTGAAGATAAGGGCTTCTGTGACCTTTGTTATCAAGTTGTAGCTTCCTCCCATCTTGGGAAAGGGACCCTTTGGTAGGGTGTATACCTATTTTGTTGGATTGAGGTAACCTAAAGAGGTCTCATAGGATCTTGAGAAGCTAAGTGAAAAGTACATAGTAAGAGAATGAACCTATAGACCCGTAGATAACCATCTCTAGATGAATGTGGATGTGTTACCATGGAGGTAACCGGTATGGGGCCTGACCAAGGTAGGCAGGTCGCCATGACCCCTCTGAAAGGATGAAAGTTAGCCTAGGAATGCAGAGAGAGATGATGGAGACTTGGGTAAGGTTCTAAGTTGGACATGTACTATGATAGAATCCTAAGTCTATCCTAGGGTCAGGTAGGGATAAGACCGATGGAAGTGGGAGTTGTCTAATTCCCTAGTTGCGCATGACCATAGGGTCGGGAGGTAACAGCTATCATTGTCTGAGGGCCATGGGTTAGGAGATTGATCACCTTCATGAACTCATGGGACCCAATGGGAAGATGAGTAGGGCACTCTCTGGATGCATAAGGGAAGAGGGATGACCCCTAAAGTGTCGGCACCCTATAGACCTAGAGGAGATGACCAAGGAATGTGGGTGGACCCAAGTAGGTTCGAGACCATTTCTCCATGGAAGTAACTTTGATATCGAGATGATTGTGATATAGAGACATAAGTTGTACATTTCAACTTAGATTTGAAGGTGTACTGGTAAGGTGGGATGTACCATCTCTACTCTTGGAACAGGAAGAACTTTGTGTTTGGACGGTTTCCAAATGCTTATTTCCTCTTGTTATGGGAGTGAGAGATAGGACATTACGTGTTCCATACACCAAGGATAAAAGATTATGTGAGTTGGAACGTTGCTATGAGGTATGAGGACAGAGATGATAACATACCCTTGTAGAGTAAACGATGTGTAGATGGTTTATAAACCTCAAGAGAATTTGAGGATGTTTTAACATGAGCTATGTGGAATTTGCAAGTGATACAAGGTTGAGTTTGATAACCAAGAAGATGATCTCAAAGTGTTCTTGATGAAGATAGACTTAGAGTTGAGCTGAGGTAATAAGTGAAGGTGTATGTCTTCACGGATGCTCTGGTTGAGATGCATCTGCTTAGTTTAGCTAGAGGCTAGAAAAGGTTGTTGGGTTATCCCTAAGTTTGAAAAAGGAGATATGTTTGGCTAACACAGATGTAACGAGATCGTTGATCGAGTAGTGGTTTCTTATCTAACCAGCCTAGGGCTTATCATGATAAAAGGGTGGTTGTAGAACCTCAGATGCACTTCTCTGGAGAAGAAGGTGATGAAACCCCGACTAGAGTGGTTTAGGGTTTCTGAGGAATCAATCTTGAGGAATCATGACATGTAGGAGATCATGATACACCTTGGTACTACAAAGATAGTAAGTGACAGTAGTACTTTGGATGTCTAAGATGAAGTTGTATGTGGTTTGTTACCATGCATGACAGGAGGTGAAGGATGAACACCAGTAACCCAGTGTAATGATATAGAAGTTAAGAATCCCTGATAAGGAATGGGATTTCATCACTATGGATGTTGTGGTAAGTCTCCCCTAGACCAAGGAAGGTCAAGATGCAATATGGGTTATGGTAGATCGCCTCACCTAGATGACATGAGAGAGAAAGAATATTCAAGGGAAGGATCTAGTTGAACTACATATGAGAGAGAGAGATGGTTCAACTACATCATGATGCGAGTTTAAAAGTTCTTGAGTATAATCTAAAGATTCACTTCCAGAGGTGGAAGTAGATACATGAAGAACTCGATGTTAGTACAGTTTATCACCCTAGTTAATGGTTAGTACGATCCAGACTAGAGGGTCTGATGAGAGCATGTGTGCTTGTTCAGGGTGATACATAGAGACAGTTCTTGTCCTTTGTAAGATGTGATGATAACCACCATAGCCAGTATCAGGATGTAAAGAAGCTCTGCAAGGGAGGTTGTGTCGGTCACCACTTCATTAAGATGATGTTGGTGAATGGACCTTGTGAAGGTCAGAAAAGGGCCACAGTGTATGTAGATAAAGTCACTTTGATCGTGCAATGGCTGAAAGGAGCCCAGGGATGACATGAGTTGTAAGCTAATGCAAAGTAGACTGACATGCAGTTCACTGTGGGGGAATATGTGACATGAAAATCCGACCCCTCTAAGTTTTAGCTAAGAGAGTTGAGTCCCCGATGCATGGGTTATTTTGACATGGTTTAGTGGAGAAGGTTAAGTTTTCCCTTACCCCTCAGGATAATGTGATGTGTGATGAGTTCCATGTATCCAATTTAGAGCACTATGTGAGGTACCCAAGCCATGTGTTGATGCCCTGAACCTAATCAACTTTATGAGAGGCTGAAATGTCCTGAGTCACCTGTGAGAATTATTGATGCCAAGGTGAAAGAACTCAGAGAAAAGAATATGTGATGATAAAGGTTCTTTGGAAATGCCATGGATAAGGTAAAGCCACATAGGGGCCAATGATGGACATGGAAATGTCTTATCCTAAATTGTTTGTTTGCTTGATGGAATTTTGAGGACAAAATTCCTATAAGAGGGGAAGGATGTTACAACCCCAATTTTTGGGTTCTCTTGGTGAGAAATGTAAGTTCTCATATTAAAGATATTGGAACAAATAATGATATAATTTGTTTTGAATAAATGAGTTTTGTTTACAATAGCCTTGTTGGTTGTTTTGTGGGCTTTATTGGCTATTGGGCCCAATAACAAGGAAAAGACAAAAGGAATTCCATTATTAATAAGAAATGGAGAAAAGAAAAATGTAGAAACCTCTAGAAGGAAAAAGAATTTAATCCAAAGGTGGATTTCGTGCCTCTTGGGTTCCTTGGGTTCCAAGGGGTCCAAAGTTGCAAAGAGAATGCAATAAGAAAAGAAAAGATCAATTAAATATTTCTTTATTAAGAAAGAAATTGAAAACAATGATAAAATATGGGAAATAAGTGAAAAGAGGTATAATTGAGTTATCCTTGGTGGATTTTCGTATCTAAAGGATTCCTAATGTTAAAAGGAATGCCAAAGAGGAAAATAAAAAGAAAAATAAAGAGAAATCCTCAAAAAGAGATATTTTAATAAGAAATAAATAAGATAATGAGAAATAATGAATGTAGATGCATCTAGAAGGATAATAAGTATCCTTAAAAAGGAATTTCGAAATATTAGAGTTTCTTGGGGTCCAAGGAGCCCCAATGGAGAAGAAAGAAAGAAAAAATACCAATAATGCAAAATAAGAGGATAATATGTGCAAAATGAATGGATTTTGTGGTATTGTTAAAGAGGTGGTATTTTCTACCAAAACAAAATAGAATTCTGTGGCCAATAGATTAAAAGTCAAAGCTAGAGATAATGAAAGAGATAATTTTCATATTTCTAATTATCCAAGAAATAAGGAATATCAAAGAGATAATTAGGAGAGAGAATCTTGCTTCCTAATGAAGGAACTTGGGTTCCTATTGGGAATAGAACTAGTTGACCCATAGAAGTTCATCTTAGGGTGTGGATGCCCACCTTTATATAAAGGGTAGAGCCTTGGTTTGAGTCCAAGAGAGAGAGAGAGAGATCCCACGCTCTCCTCCTTATTCTTTTCATGAAAACCCTAGCCGAGAGTAGGGATCTAACCCAGGAGCAACTAGGGTTTGTTTTATGGTCTTGCTTGAGGCGGGAAGCCTCCATGACCACCCAAGACTGATCGGCTACCACCCCAATGATCTAGTCTTCGCACAGTTGCTACCGACCTGCTACAATTACGGCAGCAGTCGCATGCTTCTCCCGCTTGGGAACAACCACCTTGGCAGCAATGTAGAGGAGCCCCGGGTGCGTCGAGACATGGCGGAGCTAGGGGAATGTTCGGCAGTGATCCTCGAGCCCCCAGGAAGGAAGGGCGGGCCGCGGGAAGGCCGCCATCGGCGGCCGTCGCTGCTGATCAGAGGTTGAAGATGACCTTGGCCATTTGGAAGGTTTTACCCTCTACGTAACAAAGAACAGGCTGCTTAAGTGGGGGGCAAATACGTCTTTCCGTTCTAATATCAACCAAGCAATGTTGCATGGCAAGGGTGACGTGGCAGCTTATCATTGGCTCAAGTAAGTAAGTTCTTACAAAATTCATAACTAATTAACGGTAGCTCTGATGGATGCACATTATGTATGAATTTTGATTAGGAGAACTCAAGGAATGCAATAAAAATATATTTGAAGCCTAATTCTGATTGCAATTCGAAAAGTAATGGAAGTTATTAACTTTAATGTATTAATGATTAAGAAACCCTATTTTGAGATGATTAATCTATTTAGAAGGGTTTTATGGATGATTAAAGTTGATATTAACATGTTAATTGCAAAAAGGTACATTAAAAACAAAATGGATGAACTTTTTACGTAATTGTTTTAATTTAGAGTTTCATGTGCATAAATATGTTTTAATGGGCCTTGAAACCCTAATATTAGTAAATGTGACTCTTAATGGTTTTAATGGATCAATTTCATGATTAAAGTTGAGATAAGATAATTCTAAGCTATTTCGAGTATAAAAGTTCCTAATTGTGGATAAATACCCTTAATATAGTAATTAGGGTTTTCTAATGGATAAAGGTAGAATTAATGACGAATAGAGTTCATATGTGAATTAGACCATAATGAACTATGAATTGATGATAATTGAGCATAATGATCTTGTCATGGAATGAAAGGATAAAAATGGTAGCTTTAATGTGAAAGAGGCTTAATGGACTTAATTGATGGTTAATTATACCTTAATCTGAAATTAGGATTATATGTTGTTAAAAGATAACCTTAATATCTTTCACGAAGAATAGATGAGATAATTAGGGTTTAAAATAGTAAAAATGAAGTGAAACCCTAATTGCAATGGAAACCTTAAAAGTGGACTAGAAACCCTAGGAAGCGAGCTAGGTTTAGTAGATCTTGATGGCATGATTAATAATAGGAAATTGTATGCACATTTCAGGATCTCATAATGTGCTTGCTTGTCTATTTGGATTTCTTGATTGGATTATTCTATCTCAAATCAGCCTGACAGGTATGTGGTTACGCTTATGGATAATCGCTTTAGTTTCACGGTGATTCCCGAATATTTTTATCGGTTGCCTGAAAATAACTGCTTGGATGACTTTTATTTCATGCAACTATAAAGTGACTATGATTATCACTATAAATATATATATATATATATAACTGGCTTAGATCTAGGTCCTCCTCTGTGGCTTTGCAAAGGCTAAAAAAGGGTAACCTAGAGCAAGGTCTAGGTTATCAAGAGTTAGGGATTGGGCTACCTATGTGTAGTGCCATGCAACTCTTTAGCGCACCATGAGTTAAGGAGTGGGCTACCTATGGGTAGTTCCATGTGACTCAACCCTAGCAATTGATTCACCTGTTAGGTAGGATCATGAGGGGTTTAATGGGGATCTACCATAAGGAAGGTAGCATCCAGGTCCACTGCAGGGACAACACAGAGGATAGGATATGTGTGGATCATGCAGTTATATTTAAAATGTAAAGTTGTTTGTTAAATCATAATTGACTACAATATATTGTTACAGTTAATTGTACGATTATTGTTTCCCCCACATAACAATATATTCGTTTATGTTGACCGACATTTTGTTTGTCGGCATTTTAGGTACGAGATTGAAAAGGACAAATAGTAAAGTGGCATATGTGGAATTAAATAAGAGTTAAAGTACAAGGAGGATTAGTTAGAATAGACTCTTGATGTGGATAGAAGTAGATATACTAGTTTTTGAAAAAGGTATGAAAAGTTTAATTTTATTACAGCCTTTCAGTTTTGTTAAGTAGAATTTGATAATTATTATTGATTATTTATCGAACATTTGATTCGGAAATTGGGATAACGGCTCTGACCTCTTGGTCTCCCTTAATTGGGGGTTACTAGGAGGTGGGGTCATTACATCTTATTTCTCATAATATAATTCTTTTGAACTTACTTAATTGTATATAGCCCTCATTTTGTCAGAACATCTCTTTTGTACTTATAACTCAATATAATACCCAAATTTATTAATTATATGTACATACTCAGCCCGTGGAACTTAATCTTGTTTTCTAAGTTTTGAGTGATGTTCCCTTTCACCCAGGCACAAAGTAGACAATTGACCCTCTAGTGAAGAACCAGTTCTAGAGGATCCATGGCTTTAGGTACCTATTGAGTAGCTTGAGGAGGCTTATGAAATGTCTCAGTTTCCCACTAAACCCATCCATTTATCTTTAGTTTCATTTCATTTTGCTTTAGGTGCATGTGGATTTCTACTTGGGATTGTTTGAATTTGTAATAACTTAATTTCCTTTTTCTTCTTCTATGTGTTTATTGCTCATTAATTTATCTATGTTATTTTGAGAGTATTTTTATTGCACTCCATACTTTACATTATTGGTGATTTGAGGATTTAAGATAATCTTGGTGTTAATTCTTCCTTTATTAATACTTTATATTGTTAACTTGTGATTTATGTTTTTTCTTATATTAAACTTGTTCTTTTATAAGTTGAATAAATCATGTAATGTGAATCTATAAAACATGTAATGTGAATCTATCAACGTTTGAACCTTGGTTGATTTAGTAATAACCCATGCATGTTGGAAGAAAGAGATTCAAGAATATTTAAGGAGTTCATTAGTTTAGAAATTATCAATTTTAATAATGTTGTCAAATTTTTGCTTTATGATTGTAGAAAAATCAATTATGAATGATATATAAAAATAATGAATTAAATTGCATTTGGAATGAGAGAGTTATGGTACTTTTAGTTTTCACACAAAACTACCATCAGTTGACAAGTGATGGTTCCACAAACCAACAGTTTCACGAACGGGTGGTTTCACAAACCGATGGCTAAGTGTTGTGCTACTTTCTAGCATGACCAATCACGGAAACATCCATAACTTTTGATATATTTATAGGAATTTGACAAAATTTGTCACGAATTTGTATTTCAATTTTCTACGTAACACGAGCTCAAAACTATAAAATAGACACACGAGCATGAGATTCCTAGGGAAATTTGAGGAAATACCATGAAGATTAAGGAATAATAGTAGACCTAGATGCATAATCATCAAGGTAAGTCTAAATCAATGGTTTCTCCTTCTTTCTCTCTCATATCCCTTGGTAGAAGAATGGAGCAAGGTTATTAGAGATTACTTTCGTCTTTTCGTCTTCTTCTTCTTCTTCTTCCTCCAGTAGACGGAGCCTAGAAAAGTAGCTCAATTTTGACCTATAGATGGTGGAATCAGAGCTCCTAGCTCAAAACCAAGCGAGTATGTCAATTTCCAAGCATACCAAGCTTAGATTTGAGATTAGAAAGCTAGGGCCAGACTCGAGTGAATGGAAACTCACCCTTTAACCTTGATATTTTTATAAAAATTAAAACAAAAGTCATAAGGAACATGTATTATCTTGTATGATGATTACTACTTTTTCTTTATTGGGCCAAAATATGAGATTTCAATTGAGTTATTGAATGTCTTACCATATTTATGATGTCTAATAAAATATTTCATTCTAGTAATTATCAATGTGCTTAGTTTATCTATTTAATTAGATTAATTTATTGATGATAATGATTTAGATTAAGTTTAGTGTTGAGAAATTTAAAATAGAAGATTTAAGTATAGAGTTAATCTAAGGACAATAAAATACTAATTCTATCATTGAGATTAAAGAATCAACAAGACATTAGATGCCCTAAACATCATAGGATCCATCATGGAGGTATGCATTGTAAAGGAGAAAACTTGTCTATCGATTGGTAGAGTCTCGGATGAGGTAGTCAGAGGGTACCAAATAGATACAGGGGACCAAGTTCAGTGAGGATGGACTCCTTAAATTAGTGAGGTATCCAAAATCAAATGGAGATCCTAGTGGCACCCAATACAATTTAGATAGTTCAAATATTGCTCAATGACTCAACCCTTATAGAATGATTGATGCAGGTAGTCAATCCAAGTGTTTTAACTCTTTGTCTGAGTACCCAAGTTTAGAGTAGCAGTCTAGTATATCTGACCATGTGTTTATTCGTCGTGTCTAGATGTGATGATCCCCATTACAAATCGAGGTCTAGTTAGTTAACTTAGAGTCATGGGTCCACTCTAAGTCCTATAGTACGGCAAGATCATAGCTTGATGTGATAGTTTTTCATGTTGTCGTACACTTCATGTGGATCCATGGCATAGTAAAAAGAAATTAAAATATAAATGAATGGATTGAGTTTGTTTACTCATTATAGTTATTATCATGATTTCTACCATGCTATATGGTCTAACGATTTCAAATGACATGCTTATTATAAGGACCCTGACTTGAGTTTTGGGGTAATCCTATTTTCTTTGGCTTAATCTTCTGCTTAGAACTTGCTATAATCCTTTGAGATATTATGAGGGCTTGTGAAGAGCTTAAGTTTCAAGTTTGAGCTTGTTTAGATGTTGTTTGTGCTTTCTGTGCCAATTTTAGTGCAAATTGTAATCTACCCAATATAGGGGTTGAGGTGCAGTTTGCCACCTCTAGAGTGTTTCTTCTCTCTCTTGGCTTCATGAGAGAGAGTGGTTATTTAGGGTGCTTGGTTTGACCCTTGGTTGAGTGGTTTCACCCTTAGTGGTGATTAGGGTTTCCTAGACAAAGGCTCGGGGAGGTTTGTTTCGACCTAGGTTGCTTGTAGTGGCCCTGGTGTCGCGACCTAGTAGTGTTGTTGGTGTGTGTCACGACCATAGAGCCCCTTGGTGTGTCACGGTCGTGACATAGAGGGTGTAGTTGCTTAGGTGGTCAAGACACTACCTAGAGTGTATCACCATGCCTTGCATGTCATGCTTAAGTGGTTGCATGTTGGCCTTTTTAGTGGACAAGTACCTCTTAGAGCCCTATCTTGTTGACACATCATCCTTTGTCTTACCTTCCTCCTCCTTTGCTGTGTGAACCCTCTTCTATTCATACAAGTGGTTCTTTTCGGTCACCTTCTTCCTCCCTTCTCTTGTGCTCGTCCTTGGAGCTTGGTGGAGCAAGAAGGAGTGTTCTTGGTGCCTTGGAGGTGGTTCATTCCTTGCATGTGGTGCTTGTGGTGATCCTTAACAATCTCCAATATTGGTGAGTATTTATCTTCTTTCTTTGATGTTTTCTTCAGATCTTCTACCCCATCTTCTTCCTCCTTCTCGGCCTTAGGCTGTGTTTTGACATGGTGGTCGTTCTTGAGAGTAAGCTCCTCATCACAAGGGTAATATGCCATGTTTTGACAAGGCGACACCCAAGTGAGAGGGAGTTTCTTCTTTGTTTTCCCCCTTCTTTCTTTTGGTTCGGTTTTGAGGTGTTGCTCTCTTTATTGAGCTACCCTGTGACCCTGGTGTTTCCCTTTCTTGAGGTGCTCTTGAGGCCAAGTGTGGAGCTTTTCCAACCCCCATGGATTGTGTGCTTGGATCTTTCGTGGTGATCTTCTTAAGGTGGGTTATATAAATCTTTGCCCTCTCTATTAATTGCACTCTCTTATACATGCAAGTTACTATTTTCTCTCTTTAAAACATTCCCCTAACATGATAATAAATGATGATAATCTCTAGAACTTGTTTGGTGATTGTTATCTTGCTTGGTTTTGAGGAAATCTGAAACCCTAATTTCAAATACTCGATCTTGATGATTGTGGTCTTATGATGATATTCCTCTATCCTTTAAACCTTATTTTTACTCACATTTTTGATGTTCTTCTACCTAGATATTAAGGGAAGATTAGGTTCTAATTTTGGGTGCCTTATTCATGGTTTCCTCTCTCTTAGATGAGATCCTTCCATGTGGTATCATTGTAAGAACCCATTATACTAAATGAGATTACTCAAAACATAAAACACAATCGATCACCAATTAACCACATACCCAAAAATATGGGTAAATTAAAAGCAATTTCAACATCAACACCTGCTCAGAAACATTTGCATAAGAGCCCAATATCTTTCTTGTATCCATACTATGACAAGAATTTGATACAAATTGTTCTATCGCCTTAGCCACAACATATATACACAGGAGAACAATATTTGTATATGCCACACAAACAAGCATTAACTTGCTAACAAAATTCTGATTCGTTTGAAACACCAAACACAAACTTTACCTGCCCAAACCTGAGAGTACAGGGACGACTCTAGGACACACTAGACATCTAATCAACTTTCTCAAAGGTTCATTACTATAGCTCCTCTTTGCTGCCACATGTTTATTTTTGTCACTTCCGATTACCTAAAAAATGTGACGAACTACAAGGGTGAGACCCAGTCCCAGTAAGAGATATAACCTCCAACAATGCTTATTGATTACAACATTTAAATTGTAGATAACTGAGCAGTTGGAGTAGATAATAATAAATTAAACAGATTGAACAGTTCAAGTATGCTAAACAGATTAAGCAATTCATCTTAGCAACAAGTATGATTATCAATGTATATATGGGTTACAAATAAATCCATTTCTCTGGATAGATATTTACTCAAATTTCATCAAATTGCATCTAATAACAATCATCATCATTAATATGACTATCATCATATTCCTTGCTAACAATGCAAGCAATCTAGTAGCATAAGCATCCCTGACATCATGAATATGTCTAGTAACATAACATGGATATCAATATTGGCATCTCAAATAAAGGGAACATATCTATATCATAAGTAGAACTAACATCATAGAACAATTAAGTGCATAGGAATAATTAGCAGTTTAAGCATTTATAATTACATAGGTAAGGCTAGAAATATTAAACATAGCTAGCAACATCATCTCAACCAACAATGTTAGTATATTTGAAAACATAAGCATGTTTACAACTTGAGCATAACTACAAGACTAGCATATCTATTATCTCTTATTGTAATATACATGATCTTAGTGAAAAGAAAGCAAGAAAGGACTATCATTCAACATGAAGTGCATTCAACATGAAGTGTTGTGTATAACCCTAAATAGATATGCTACCCGTCTGTCATCTTTTATTACTCCCTGAGGAATTTGAGGATACCACTCAAAATCCAACTAACCACTGCTAAGTCAAAATCAGTGCCATACAAGATCTATGAGGAGTCAGACTCCTAAGATCTTCTCTGCCCCCAGTCAGTACGGTTCTGTCACAGTAACACATAAGGTCAAGCTGCTAACAGCCTAGTTTGTCCTTGGTACAGGTCACGACACTAGTGAAAGGAGGTGGGTACGCATACCCTACCATTTGAGGTACAACTGTAGATGTCCTCCAATCTCATCGACTGCAGCCGTTCTCAAACTAAGGTCTAGGTATGACCATAGTCATCCTCCCTAAACACTTAGTTTTCGGATGACAAGCACCCCACATACTCAACAGTATGCACTCTGAGTTTCCCTTAGGAATACTCATTTCACCATCTAGAAAGTTCTGACACTCAGATGGATCTATGGCACAGGGCACTACATGATTAGAGTTTCACTTGATAAGTTATGCCAATTGGGTGAATTAAGGCTGCATCAAACAAGTGGACATACAAACCCTAATTCACTTCTAGCAAGCATATAAATATCACAAATTCAAAAGATATAAAACGTGTGAAATATATTTTCTCATCTCATCATCACATGGTACTATACACTTGCCATTCATGAGGCTACACTAGTCATCATAATATCACAAGATATAAATCATTTTCACAATATCACAGGGTATCAACCCTTATCAACACAAGAGGATTACACCTCATTTAGGGCTCAACCATGCCCAAAGGTCATTAAGACCATAATACTATTCCCTACAAGATCATCATTATCTTTGCATGCCTTATAACAAGGCTCAACAACATCACTTACATATAATACACCTGATCAGCACAACATTGCATTAATGAGCTAGGAGATATTCATAAACAATCATAGCTGGGTTATATTAACATTAAGAACATTCCTTTATTACATCAACATGCAAGGAATCTAGATACAATTAACCCTCATCATATTCACAATGCACATGTTTAGCATAAGAAAGTATAAACCATGTGACTATGATAACCACCAATTAACACATTAAGGTTATGATCGTATTAAGGAGGTTATTTCACCATCATTCCATTATATAAGAATGTTAAACATGAATACTCATATTTATCTATTTGCATTAGAGTTAGGTTCAACAAGATAAATTATTTTAATGTTACTAATCAACACTTATACCCCAAACCCTAACTGATAGCATCACCATCACATTCCATACTATTCTCAAGTATGAAACCACACACAAATCAAGGTGTAACCATCGGGTTATAGCATACTAGGGTTTCAACAACAATAAGAGAGTACTCCATGATTACATTAGTCATCCAAGGATTATTCATACCCAATTACCATCATTTAGTTATATTAAAGCTAGGTATAACAAGCTATACATCATTAGGGTTACCCATTAATTCATTATGGTGATTATAAATCATAATAATACGAGGTAAAGGGTAAGACTACAAGTTTAAGGCATTGAACCATCGAATTCTCATCATTAGAATCATACAATTACATGACACACTTCACCTAAAACAATGGGAATATTGAGGCATCAACTTCTAACCATTATATGTTGAAAAAGTAAAGCCATTGGTCGTTTACATAAGTAAACATCTTGAAAAAATCACCTATGAAGTCATTGAGTTTTACTCTAAAAAGAGTCACCATCTAACCCTAGACATCCCTTGATTAACAACATAAAAAGTTCCATTGAGAATAGGGTAAAACCCACAAGCGATTGTTTATTTAAAACAAGCCATCAGTAAATGAGATTCTTAAGTTGATATCATAAAGAAAACCATTTAAATCACTTTATTAGGACCAACATATTATTTTAGAAATCATTCCAATTTATTGGATGAAGAATCGTTAGATCTTAACCATTAGGTCATGTTCATATATTAAAACCATCAATTGGAGTATAGGTCCGACCATTTCATCAAATGACCCAAGAAACCATTGGTTTAAGGCTTAATTAATGATACATATACATGCTTAACTCACCATAGGTTGTGGAGCCTAATATACCATCACTAGTGACCATTAAGTCACCACAGGTTGTTAGATCAGCACTATATTTATTAATCACCATCGAATATCAAGCTAATGTCACCATTGATTGATAACATCATTAGGGTACTTAGTTGTTGATCATTAAGCTTATAATTAGGCCAAAACATGACCTAAGGGGTGAATGTCAGTTGATACCCTTGGTCACAACCATCAGTTGCCATGAAGACAACACCATAGGGTTGTTGCAATGGTATCATCATCGGGTCATGGGTTTATAGAAGAAATCAGCTTAAAACCCTAAAATTGACTATTGGTTGATAGGTGCTTAGCATTATAGGTTGTCAAAACAACCTGATCCAAGTCATATTATACCTTCGGAGGAACGTGCACATGAATAAAGGTTCATCTAGAACTGAAATCAGAATAGGGAATATTATAAAAATTGAAATCCAAGTCAAGCATAGCTTTTTAGTGCATGGATCATCATTTTCAAGCAAGAACATGAGATAGCAAGCTTATGGTAAGCAATAAACATGGAACAAGTTATAAAACTTGCCTCTAATTAGATGATAAAATCCCAAACATAAGAAACATGAGTAGGTAGGGTAAAAAATCCAAGCATAACATGTGAACCCGTCCATCTAGCACCTTTCTTCATCAAATGAGCAAACCCTAAGCACAAGGAGCAAGAAAGGTAGGGTTTTAGAGCTTTAGAGCAATTTCTACCATATAAAAGTAAGGTTGTGACCTAGAGAAAGGTAGGAGGAAGGATAACAAAGAAATAAATGGAGGAAAAAAGGGGATTCTTACTCTTTTAGGTCAAGATCACTAGAAGGAAGCTTTTTAAACCCTAAAAGAGAGCAAAACAAAACCCTAGGAGCTTCCACTAAGAAATTCGCCTTATTATTCTACCTTGGATAGGTCCTCCACAGATAAACATATAGGTTACGATGTTCTTAGCAGGAATGAAGTGGTGGAAAGCAAAACTTTCATTTGGGATCTCAAAAATAGATATATAAAGCTCTAGGATAAGGGAGAGAAGAAGCATGGGGTGTCTAAAAAGCTCTCCATGCATTCATGGCCTTAAACTATTAAGGATATACAAGAAGCCACACAAGAAGATGACCCACAATCCATGGATACCTTCTTATCCCTCATTTCTTGATTTTGCAAGCAAAGCAAATAAACCATTTGCTTGATAGCTCCTAAAGGTAGTTCATCCATAAAGGGGTAAATCCTAAAATACCCTTAAGGAAAACACCTCCAAACCAAGGTTCTATTAGGATCCACATGGATAACAAAACTCAAAATGATTAGAGAACATCCAAATAACATAATGAACGTGATAAATTGCAAAGAAAACCTCTGAATTGGGTAAATTGTAGAAAAGTCCAAAATGTGCATAAAATTGCATAACTTTCACAAACAGTGTCCAAATTGGACCAAACTTGAAACTTAAGCTTTTATTATGATTAAAAAGAATATAAAAAGGTTATATTAAGGTTCTAAATATTCAATTATGATAGTTAAGTATATTCAATACTTTAAGCAAGATCAGGGGTCTCTCAACCATAAACCCCTAACAAAGATTTCGCCCCCAAAATCCAAGGTAAACAAAGATGGATAATTATCATACCCCTCATCCCCAATCTTCCACATGGTAACTTTAATCTCATGATGATGTCACATTATTTTTATAGAAGTCATATTCTTCTTCCTCAACTTCTGCATATGTAACCTTGGTTCATCATAGGAATTGTTGTACCGCATGTACAGGTTTGGTAGTACCTTTAAACTTTGGGACTCGGTTGTCGTCTTGAACTATTCTATCTATTGTATCACTCATCATTCAGAGGCCATACTCACTATATCTTACCAAAGATAGAACATCATGTATATCTTATCATATGTAACTTTACAAGGTTTCATCTATATACTCCTTTAATGGTTGTTGTAATTAACAACTCAATAAACCATGTAGGCATCCCCTAATTTTCAAGAACTATGAAGCATACTTTTTTTAGAGGATTCTCTAATCATCTCAATGGTGAACTGACCATCTGTTTGGTTGAAAAACCATACATTTGTCTATAACCATTAAAAAATATAACTTCCTCATTGACCTTGTTAGGAGTAGAATAATGGCATTGTCTTCATCTTATCAGGATTCCCACAACACACTTAGCAGAGATATCATAACTCCAAGAGGATACTTTAGCCAACCCTAACTCACTCTTTCTAGACTTGTCACACATAAGTACAGTTACTTCAACATTCTTAAGGTTTAGTAAAGATTTTGACCATGTTACTAACCATCTCTAAAATACCTTGAGATGTCATCATTCAAAGCTTGCTACAACTTGTAAGACATGACGTGAACACTATGTTCCTCCTATTCATAAATTCTATTGGTACATTCGTTAGTCTAAAGGACATAACTATAAACTCATCACGGTCAGTAACTTATGTCATCCACTCTAACGCTTATGCATTGATATTTGATCCTAGGTTTATCTTAAAGGAACACGGTAGCACATGTCTACTGACCAAAAAACCATCTATCCTTGATAGTGGTCTTGCCCAGCTATCACTGAACCATACAAAACATTATAGAATCACTTTTGTTTTTCCTTCCAAACAACATTTATAGGGTCATTATTCTCTCTCTCTCTCTCTCTTTATCTAAGGGAGAGGAATACTTGGAATGTTCATTTAATAAACATCTCCAACCTTCACATACTTCCATAATGTTGATACATCTTGGATACTAAGATTCATTACCTTGGTATCCACCTCATGCATTATAAGGAACTCACATCCTTATCTCATCTACTTTTACCAACATAAAAAAAATCTCAAGACATATAAGAGGAGTCTTCCTAATTGTTGGAAGGCTCAAAAGTAAACTCATTACAAACTTTATGATCTTGGAACCATAGTCCAAGCAACCTTATGCTATAATAAGCTATCCACGTTCATATTTATAATGAATCCACACATACCAAGTGGTAATGATCCACTTGAAAATGGTGTCCAAGAAAGGAAAGACACAAAGGGAGATACACTTCCCACGTCATAGCAGAATTGTTCAAGAGTCACTAGCAAAAAGGTAACCAATTCTATTTTCATTATGCAGGTTACAACTTCTTATGTATCATTTTACCTTTTTCATTTCGGGTTCCTTGCCATTAGCATAGGAATCATCATGATTAACTTATCTCATTACTCATTCCTTGATGAATATTTATCACACTTGGATATGTTCTCTTGTTTTATTATGTTTTTCAACCACTTATCTAGAGGTAAATCATCATATTCTAAATTTTCTTTATTAAACAAGGATCACCTCCCATGTTGATTTTACATTCCATGTTGATTTTACATTAAAATTTTCTTACATACATAGGTTGGTCTGGGATTTAACTCAGGTTCCACCTTATTCCTTTGTCATTGTTCCCATTCATCTTCTCATTTTATACTTATCATAGGAATTCTCTCCATCTTATGTGAATTTCATACCTTGAATCACTTTATAAGAATAGACTTATCTGTCTTTTACTTTATTATCTTCTTGAATTACATCTTCAAGAACTCCTCTTTTGCTTATTTGTATTCAGATTTAAATTTGATGGTGTTGTATATTTCTCTTATAGTTACCAACAATTCAAGTTTTGATAGATAATGATGTAATCCTCATCTTCTCTGGAGGTAATATTGAGTTATCTACACAATGATTTCTGATTCATTATGCTCATTAGATTGTTTCAAAATGACTACTTGATCAGAGTAATAAAAAGATAACAATCTAAGAGTTCCATACTTACCTTTTCTTCAATAATTGTATACCTGGCCAAGGTACCCAAGTATTGAGATTAGGCAGTATGCACCATGTTTTTATTTCATATTTCTTACTTAAACATCATCCTAATCCTAAGTCCTAGTATCCCTATAGACTCAGTGAACCTAAAGCTCTGATAACAACTTGTAAGAACCCGTTACACTAGACGATATTACTCAAAACATAAAACACAACCGATCACCAATTAATCACATAGCCAAAAATATGGGTAAATTAAAACTGATTTCAACATAACACCCGCTCAGAAACATTTGCATAAGAGCCCAATATCTTTCTTATATCCATACTATGACAAGAATTTGATATAAGTTGTTCTATCACCTTAGCCACAACATATATACACATGACAACAATATCTGTATATGCTACACAAACAAGCATTAACATGCTAACAAAATTCCAATTCATTTGAAACACCATATACAAACCTTTCCTGCCTGGACCTGAGAGTACAGGGATGACTCTGGACACACTAGACATCTAATCAACTTTCTCAAAGATTCATTACTATAGATCATCTTTGTTGCCACAGGTTTGTTTTCATCACTTCCGATTACCTAAAAAAATGTGGCGAACCACAAGGGTGAGACCCAGTCCCAGCAAGAGATATAACCTCCAACAATGCTTATTGATTACAACATTTTAAATAGTAAATAAATGAGCAGTTGGAGTATATAATAATCAATTAAACAAATTGAATAGTTCCAAGTATGCTAAATAGATTAAGCAATTCATCTTAGCAACAAGTGTGATTATCAATGTATATATGGGTAACAAATAAATCCATTTCTCTAGATAGATATTTACTCAAATTTCATCAAATTGCATCTAATAACAATCATCATCATTAATATGACTATCATCATATTCCTTGCTAACAACACAAGCAATCTAGTAGCATAAGCACCCCTGACATCATGAATATGTCTAATAACATAACATGGATATCAATATTCACATCTCAAATAAAGGGAATAGATCTATATCATAAGTAGAACTAACATCATAGTACAATTAATTGCATAGGCATGATTAGTAGTTTAAGCATTTATAATTACATATGCAAGGCTAGCAATATTAAACATAGCTAACAACATCATCTCAACCATCAGTGTCAGTATATTTGACAACATAAGCATGTTTACAACATGATCATAACTACAACACTAGCATATCTATTATCTCTTATTGTACTATACATGATCTCAGTGAAAAGAAAGCAATCAAGGACTATCATCCAACATGAAGCGTTTTGTATAACCCTAAACATATATGCTACATGGCTGTCTTACATCTTTTATTACGCCCTGAGGAGTTTGAGGATACCACTTAAAATCCAACTGACCACTGTTAAGTCAAAATCAGTGCCATACAAGATTTAGGAAGAGCTGGACTCCTAAGATCTTCTCCGCCCCCGGTCAGTATGGGTCCGCCACAATGACACATAAGGTCAAGCCGCTAACATCCTAGTCCGTCCTTGGTATAGGTCACGACTCTAGTGAAAGGAGGTGGGTACGCATACCCTACCATCTGAGGTACAACCACAGTTGTCCTCCAATCTCATTGATCGCAGCCGTTCTCAAACTAAGGGCTAGGTATGACCTCAGTGATCCTCCCTAAAAACTTTGTTTCAGGATGACAAGCACCCCACATACTCAACAATATGCACTCTGAGTTTCCCTCACGAATACTCATTTCACCATCTGGCAAGTTCTGACACTCAGATGGATCTATGGAACAAGGCACTACATGATTAGAGTTTCACTTGATTAGTTATGCCAATTGGGTGAATTAAGGCTACATCAAACAAGTGGACATACAAACCCTAATTCACTTTTAGCAAGCATATAAATATCACAACTATAAAAGATATAAAATTTGTGAAACATAATTTCTCATCTCATCATAACATGGTACTATTCACTTGCCATTCATGAGGCTACACTAGTCATCATACTACCACAATATATAAATCCTTTTCACAATATCACAGGGTATCAACCCTTATCAACATAAGAGTATTACACCTCATTCATGGCTCAACCATGCCCAAAGGTCATTAAGACCATCATACTATTCCCTGCAAGATCATCATTATCTTTGCATGCCTTATAACAAGGCTCAACAACATCACTTACATATAATACACCGGATTAGCACAATATTGCATTAATGAGCTAGGTGATATTCATAAACAATCATAGCAAGATTATGTTAACATTAAGAACATTCCTTTATTACATCAACATGCAAGGAATCTAGATATGATTAACCCTCATCATATTCATAATGCACATTTTTAGCATAAGAAAGCATCAACCATGTGGCTATGATAACCACCAATTAACACATTAAGGTTATGATCATATTAAGGAGGTTATTTCACCATAATTCCATCATATAAGAATGTTAAACATGAATACTCATCTTTATCTATTTGCATTAGAGTTAGGTTCAACAAGATAAATTATATTAATGTTACTAATCATCACTAATACCCAAACCCTAACTCACATCATCCCCATTGGATCATGGATGCATAAGGTGAAGCATCACCATCACATTCCATAATATTCTCAAGTATGAACCCACACATAAATCAAGGTATAACCATCGGGTTATATCATACTAGGGTTTCAACAACAATAAGAGAGTACTCCATGATTGCATTAGTCATTCAAGGACTATTCATACTCGATTACCATCATTTAGTTATATTAAAGCTAGGTATAACAAGCTATACCTTATTAGGGTTACCCATTAATACCTCATTAGGGTTACCCATTAATTCGTTATGGTGATTATAAATCATAATCATACGAGGGAAAGGGTAAGACTACAAGTTTAAGGCATTGAACCATCGAATTCTCATCATTATAATCATAACATTACACTGCACGCTTCACCTAAAACAATGGGAATATTGAGGCATCAACTTCTAACCATTAAATGTTGAAAAGGTGAAGCCATTGGTCGTTTACATAAGTAAAAATCCTGAACAAACCACATATGAAATCATTGAGTTGTGCTCTAGAAAGAGTCACCATATAACCCTAGACATTCCTTTATTAACAATATAAAATGTTCCATTGAGAGTAGGGTAAAACCCACAAGCGATTGTTTATTTAAAACAAGCCGTCAGTAAATGAGCTTATTAAGTTGATACCATAAAGGAAACCATTTAAATCACTTTATTAGGACCAACATATTACATTTAGGAATCATTCCAATTTATTGGATTAAGAAATGTTTGATCTTAACCATTAAGTCACGTTCACATATTAAAACCATCAATTGGAGTATAGGTCCGACCATTTCATCAAATGACCCAAGAAATCATTGGTTTAAGGCTTAATTGATGATACATCTACATGACTAACTCACCATAGGTTGTGGAAACCTGATCCACCATCACTAGTGACCATTAAGTCACCATAGGTTTTTAGATCAACACTATATTAATTAATCACCATCGAATATCAAGCTAATGTTACCATTGATTGATAGCATCATCAGGGTACTTAGTTGTTGATCATTAAGCTTATAATTAGGCCAAAACATGACCTAAGGGGTGAATGTCAGTTGATACCCTTGGTCACCACTATCATTTGTCATGAAGACAACACCATAGGGTTGTTGTAATGGTACCATCATTGGGTCATGGGTTTATAGAAGAAATCAGCTTAAAACCCTAACATTGACCATTGGTTGATAGGTTCTTAGCACCATAGGTTGTCAAAACAACCTGATCCATGTCATATTATACCTTAGGAAGAACGTACACATGAATATAGGTTCATCTAGAACTGAAATTGGAACAAGAAACATTATAAAAATCGAAATCCAAGTCAAGAATAGCTTTTTAGTGCATGGATCATCATTTTCAAGCAAGAACATGAGATAGCAAGCTTATGGTAAGAAATAAATGTGGAAAAAGTTATAAAATTGTCTCTAATTAGATGATAAAATACCAAACAGAAGAAACACGAGTAGGTAGGGTAGAAAATCCAAGCATAAGCTATGAACTCGTCCATCTAGCACCTTTCTTCATCAAATGAGCAAACCCTAAGCATAAGGAGCAAGAAAGGTAGGGTTTTAGATATTTCAAGAAAATTCTACCATGGAATATCAAGGTTCTGACATGGATAAAGGTAGGAGGAAGGATAAAAAAGAAATAAATGAAGGAAAGAAGGGGATTCTTACTCTTTTAGGTCAAGATCACTAGAAGGAAGCTTTTTAAACCCTAAAAGAGAGCAAAACAAAGAAATTCGCCTTCTTCTTCTACCTTAGACAGGTCCTCCATAGATAAATAGATAGGGAACGAGGTTCTTAGTAGGTGAGAAGTGGTGGAAAGCAAAACTTTCATTTGGGAGCTGAAAAATAGATATATAAAGCTCTAGGATAAGGGAGAGAAGAAGCATGAGGTGTCTAAAAAGCTCTCCATGCATACATGGCCTTAAACTATTAAGGATATAAAAGAAGCTGACCCACCATCCATGGATATGTGCTTATCCCTCATTTCTTTATTTTTCAAGAAAAGTAAATAAACCATTTGCTTGATAGCTCCTAAAGGTAGCTCATCCATAAAGGGGTAAACCTTAAAATACCCTTGAGGAAAACACCTCCAAACTAAGGTTCAACTAGGCTCCCCATGGCTCAACAAGCTCAATAATGATGAGGGAACATCCAAAGAACATAAGGAAAGTGATAAATTGCAAATAAAATCTCTCAATTGGGTAAATTGTAGAAAAGTCCAAAATGTGCATAAAATTGCATAAGTTGCACAAATAGTGTCCAAATTGGATCCAACTTGAAACTTAAGCTTGTATTATGATTACAAAGCATATCAAAAGGTTATATTTAGGTTATAAACATTCAATTATTATAGTTAAGTATGTTCAATACTTTGAACAAGGTCAGGGGTCTCTCAATCATGATGTATGACCTAGGGTTTATGGTGATCGTTTTGCATGAGCCTTTTCCTTCATGTTGAGCATGTTTTTCCCTTAGTCTTGTTTTTATTTTGAGACATTGAGATCATCCCTTGGTGTGTTAGAGATGCCTACCGCATGTTGGTCACAACCATAGTTCATCTTCAGAAAGATGCTTCCCTTTTGATGTGTTGTACCTAGTGTTGATGGAGGTTGTGATACTTGAGGACTGATGGCCATGTTGACCCCTATTTTGGTGAGATGGTTTCCCTAGTTTTGGAACTTGACCCTGCCTTAGTGTTGGTCATAACACATGCCCTTGAGAGAGGTAATGATAGGGTGTTTGGTCGCAACATGCTACTAGATTGAGGTCGAGACATCTACTAGACGAGACACCCTTTGGTCAAGACGTTTGTGGGTGTTAGAAACCCTAATGTCACAGGCGTGACATGAAAGAGATGGGTCATGACATGGTGATGGCGTTGAGTATTGAGACATCCATGGTGGATGTCGTGGTTGCAACATATCATGGAGGGTGGTCACGACCCATGTGTCTATGTGGTTACATGTGGTGATGATAGGTGGTTATGAAGCACATATGAACACTTAATGATAGTTATGTATGAACTTGTATAATTTTGTTTAATGTGTTATCTAATATATAATGCTATTACACTCAAAGACGATGGAGGGCGGTAATTCTAGGCTGGTTGGTTAACCCTAACCTTGTAAGCCCTAATCGGCTTTGGAGGAGAAAACCCTTGTTCCAATGATTAGTAATGTGACATGTTTGCTTCTCTTTCTTGGAATGTCTAGTATGTTATGATATTATCTCTCTTGTATATGAACCCCTAACCTTGTAGGTTGAATGCATCATGCATGCCACCTCATGGGTATGCTATGATAATGATTATGATTAGTGGAGGCACGAGGAGATAGTGATATGTTACATGGATTTTGATGTTTCCTCTTTCTTGTTTATCAATTTCTAACCATGCAGGTGACGTGAACTTGGATATCATAGCTAGTGCATGCTATGGTGAGTGTGATGTGACACCGGTTGAATTAGCCTTTATAAGGCTTGTTGAAATACTTGTAAAACAAGAATGATGTAAATGGGTCCTATGACATGGTGATGGCCTGATGCCTATTTTGAAGTGGTACCCTCTAGTGCTATGATTAAGGGATTGATATCCCATGGTGATGTGACATTGGTGATAGCATTGAGAGGCTGTGTAACTATGGTGATGGTAGTGTGAGTGGCAATAATACAAGTATTATGTGGTGATAGTGTGATAATCTCACACCCTATGTGTTTACATCTATTGAAAATATGCTATGTCCTTATCTTGTAGAGTTTGTTGTGGTTATATACGTTGTAACTTGATTGATGCTAAATGTCACCCAATTGGCTAACTAATTAAGTGGAACCTTAACCACATAAGTGCCATGTGCCATAGATCCTTTTCAGTGTTAGCCTTAATTGTTGGATTGGTGAAATAAGTTTTACTTGGAGCACATATTTTTGAACATGTGTGTAACATCCCCAATTCCAGGTGCATACCTTTCTTTTCTCTTTCCTTGTCCTTAATTCATTGGTCACCTCTCAAAGACTACTTTTCCCTATTTTATAATGAATAAGTTTACTTTTGGATCCTTTAACCCTAATCTACTCAATAGGGTTCCATAGAAATGAAACCATATGATATTATTACCATAATACCTAAATTGGAAATTAATTAGTAAATAATAGAAACCCTAGATACCTTGACCCTAGAATTGTGCATTAGGTTAGTTTTGGGATCTCAGAAGAACAAGATTAGAATCAAGGTAGAAGGTTTCACTCTAATTGATCATTAGGTTAGGTTCATTGAACTAAGTAGGTGATTAATGCATAATGGTAAAATTATAACTTAGTTAGCATAAAAACCTAGCTATGAGTCTAAATTCATAATCAACAGGTCCTACTGGTGCAACACACCAAATTTGGGCCCAATCAGATGTCATTTGCACCCTTAATTTTGATCCTAGAAGAATTTATATATGTTGGAACTATGTTTTTAATCAAATTGGTTAATATAGTTTGTCACACCTGGACCAAGGCCTATTGGGCCAGTTTATTTTTCAAGCGCACCAGTTCCGGTGAGTAGGGGGCTGACCTGGTCATCCCCTTCCCCTGACTTCTTCACGTGGAACAGGCAGTATCCAGCGACGATTTCTAGCATCATTTTCTCACGCTGCTCTCAACCAAACCACGTGATTCTTTCACCAATCGATTCCATTCATTCTAATGTTCCCAACGAGCCCTAGTATAGGTCACAAAGTGTAGTGCATGAGAAATGCCATTTTAGGCTTTGAGCATCCGCCACTACCTTCACCCAGTCTCACTAGTTCCTCACTTCAGAGCCCCTTTTCACTTCCTTTCGATTCAAAACTTGACCTTGACAGCCCCTCCTCGCTTTCCTGCGATCAATTTCCATCGTATTCGTGTAGAAGGCCCTATCAGTGGTCGTCTTCCCTAAAGGAAAAACTCAAAGTGTTGGTGCATGGCTTCACCATGGTGCAATTCCCGACGAGGTAACCACGTGCATATTTACATCTTTCAGTCCATACCTTTCTCTCGCTGAGTTTTCCACTATATTGCTCAGTCGACTAGCACCGTTGTGTTGTGGTTTTACCTTATTGCCGAGGAAGGGGGTGTCTTTGGTGCTCCAGCCTATTTGAAGCCTCAAAAGTGATCATGACGCCAGGTCTCCGGTAGTGGTATAATGTTCGATCCTTACATCTATCTTTAAGCATCATAGGTTTAGTTTTTTATCTCTCCATCTTCTTCCCTAAACCGACCGCTCTCGGGAGAGGAGTAGCTATGCCAACCTCTACAAGGCATAGTGGGGGAATATTTGCATCTGCCTTAATCTGACAAAGTACACTGTGGCAATATGGGCATGTGAGGTTGTACTTGGCACCCAGGTCAGGATGTTCAGTTCCTGAAGGTCCTATAATCCACCTCTCTGACAAAGCTTTTCCCCCTTGATCTTCTATTGTAACATCCCTGGCCTGGGTTATGAGTTAACCCTAGGTGTTTTGCCTAAATATGTAATTAAATCTTTGTGATTAACTCTGAGCATGTAATTAAGTTCTCAGAAACATATATCTCAGTATTTGCTCCTTTATATTTAAAGTAGTAGCATTGTTTTGATATACAGGGACCTATGTGCAATTTACCCAGTTAAAAGGGTTAGATTGCAATTTGCACATGTTGAGATGTTCCTCTAATGATGATACATCATGAGAATCTTTTTAGCAAAGTTTGAGGGATTTCCCAAGCTAAGACACCAAGGTGCAGCTGTGGACGCAATCCCGGTGCTTGAAACCCTAGTTTGGGGTAAAATGCAATTTACCCAAATAAAGGGATGCAATTGTGAAATATGTCATCTAATGTATCTTTTTAGACTTTTGCCATCATTTAGAAAAAAATGATGAGGAAGTCACCTCAATTGAATTATCAAGTTATGAGATATACCTTGTGATTGAATAATCAGGGTATATGTGCAATATCCCTTTAAGTATGAACTTTATTATTAGATTGTTCTTCCTTGCCTTCTTTTCCTAAGACCTTAAGAGAAGGTTTGTCCTTAGAATAAAGAGGAAGGGACGATCAAGTAAAGAAGGAGGGACCTAGTTGGAATTATGGACAACTTATGAACTAATGTTGAAAATCCTACCCCATGTATATAAGCTCTCCTTCCCTTAGTTGCAAGGGAACTTACCCTTTGTTCCCTTACTGTTTCATTTCACCAAAGACGACCAAGGACTGCATTGGAGCTAAGGAGGACGAACAAGGGGTGCAAGGTAGGTTTAAACCCCTCTTCTTGCCTAATTCCATGGTTAAAACTCGAATTCAAGGTCATCTTCATGGCTAACTCTTGAAACCCTACCTTTCTAGCCGTCTCTTTTCATCCTTCCTTGGATTTTTCACCTTGGCCAACCTGTGGGAACTCAAGGACGCCATTAGAGCTTGGAGCTTGAAAGCTTGGAGCTCAATAAGCAAGCTTTAGACGGGTTTTATAACTCTAAACCCATGCTTTACTATGTGCATCTTTATATGCGTTTTGATGATAGCTCTTAGTGTTTCCCTACTTTTCCCTGCTATTTTGCAAGCAAACCCGTGGGATATCTGTACTGTTCTTGAGCTAGAAGATGAAGGCGTGATTTCCAAGAAAAACCCACCGCTTTTCTTTTCCTTAAACGGTCCTAACAGTTTGCTCTCTCGGACTCAAGACCGTGAGGTGAGCAAACAGTCTCGAGACCGCGACAGGGCAAACGGTCTCAAGACCATTTGGCCCCGTTGACCGAGAGTGGACCGTATAAGAAATCTGTTCCTAATTATATAGGATAATTACCCTCAACATTTGGGAGACTAACTCCAAAGGAATCGGGAGATATGACCTTTTTAAGTCACAACTTTAAATGAATTAATTGCTGATTTTCAAACGGTCTGAAATTGCCTTTTTGGGCAAACGGTCTCAAGACCGTGTAAGGTCGTTGACTAAGCGTTGACCGTATGAGATTACTGTTCAAAATTATGTTAATTAACAACTCACCAAGTTTTATGGTCTAATTCCAAACGGGCTAAGAGTTGAAGGGTGAATACTAGGGCTAACCCTAGATAAAATCAGTACTGAAATTATGGTGACCTAATTAGGGTTTTTAGGGTTGATTGACCTAAACGGTCTCAAGACCGTTTGGGGGTCACCAAACGGTCTCAAGACCGCGAGGGCAATCAACCAAGACCGTTTGGAGGTCTGGGTTCAAGAATTGTTGACCAATTGAAGGTACAATTACATCAAATTACATTGCAATAAAATATTGACATGATCATCAACTCAATGGGTCAGACCTTGATGAATTTGCACTAGAATCCAAAAATTGGATGGGAAAACGGTCTCAAGACCGTTTGGAACTCATCCAAACGGTCTCAAGACCGAGAGGACAATCACCCAAGACCGTTTGAAGGTCTAGGGTTGAGTAATTTGACCAATTGAGGACCCAATCGCAAATAAGTTATCAATTTAATCAAAATTCTATTTTGTGGGTCAATCATGGTTCAACCCCTATCAAATCACCTTATACTTTGATAAAATCTTGGGCAAACGGTTTCAAGACCATGTGGGGTCCACCCACATGACCTCAAGACCGTTTGGGCCAAGTTTGGGCCCAATTGGAGCTCAATTGAAGGGTTCAACCTTGTGTTGATGCACACTGTTGAGTGTTGATGGGTGAACATTGATAGACCCTAATTGAATCGATTTCAACCATAATTGGTTAACCATTATGGGTCAATTGAATGACCGAGTGATCAAGCATAATCTTAATTGACTAAATCCATAAGTGGTCAACATAGCTTTGACCATTTGAGGGCTTCAACATGGGTTGACATTATCGGTTGCATCTTTGAGCCTTGTTGAAGGACCAAGCGGCTGAGACCATGAGAGCCTCGCGGTCTCAAGACCGTGAGAGGGCTCGCGGTCTCAAGACCGTGAGGGGGCTCACGGTCTCAAGACCGAGAGGAGGCTCGCGGTCTCAAGACCGCGAAGGGCCTCGCGGTCCTGAGGTCAAAGAAAGGCAAACGGTCTTCATGACCCTCGCGGTCTCAACTCAAAATTGGTCTTCGCGGTCTCAACATTAACTTGAACCAATGGGAGGCTTCGCGGTCTTGAACCCTTGAAGAGGCTCGCGGTCTTGAAGCCTAAAGAGGCTCGCGGTCTTGGAAAGTCAAAGTGGGCAAACGGTCAACACTTTCAACCGATCTCAATTCAATTAATGATTAATGATTGAAATTAATCAATGTGATTCAAGGTTGACCACATTCAATCATTTGATGATGTAAATGGTTCAATGTTGCCCAAATCAAACCCTAATGATAATCTAGGATAGTAAGGGGTTATTTGACTAAGGTTTTTGACCATAATGATGATCAATGGGGTAAATTACCAATATACCCCTGAAGGGTCAATTGAGTTATACCTTGCTCAATTCAAACCCTAATTACATGAGAATGATGTTTTTAGTCATAATGACTCTATCTAACTTGATCTAATCTAATGTTACCATCAACCATTAGTATGATGAAAGAGAGAGTACTCTAGAGAGAGAAAGTATCCTAGAGAGAGAAAGTAACTCTAATCACATAATGGTGATGCTTTTGGCTATGTTAGCCTATGATGACTCAATCCAACCTGTTTTAGAGTGATGTTGACATCACCTAACCTTATGATGAGAGAGAAAGTACTTCTAGAGAGAGAAAGTATTTCTAGAGAGAGAGAGTACCCTTTTTAAATGGAAACTCAATTGAAGTATCCCCAATACACAGAAATGAGCATAATTAGGGTATGATCCACCTGTGTGAGATCATAGAAACCCAAATTATGATAAATGATGAACCTTTAACTAATCCAAGAGTATCAATGAAGATGTTACTCATACATGATGATGTTATGAGTTTAATTCACCTCAATGTGAATAGTAAACCCTAATTCAAGGGTGATGACATGTAATGTGAATAGTAAACCCTAATTCAAGGGTAATGGCATGCTTTTGAGTATTAAACTCTATTTGATTTGAATTAGAGATTTAACTCTTATGACAAGAGTAGGAAGTACATTCCTTATTGTTGCATTACCTTTATCAGATGTATTAACCATGCAGGTTCTGATATGAAGGTAATCATATCCAGGTATGGATGTTGATGTTATATTCATTAAAGGCATGTTGTTAGCCTTATGAATAAGTAAAGTAATCTGATGCCTTGCCAGTGGCATCCTATGCTGATATTGGGCTATGAGAGCCATAAATACCATCAAGGTCATGCCTTAGAGATGCCTTGTGATGAGGATAATGAGAAATGATGATTGATATGAGTTAGGCCTGTTACATTTAGTATTCTTCTTTTATAGCTGCTATGCTATTGTTATTGTTTGCAGAACAATGTATGTTGTTAAAGAATACTGAATGTACCTAACTAATCAAGTATAATGTAGAGCCCTGATCATAGATCCATCATTGTCAGAAATTAAATGATGGTGAAACAGGTTTTCCTCAGGGAACTCCTGGAGCACATACTTTTGAGTATGTGGGGTACATGGATGTGTAGAACCTTACATCCTAGTGTAGGAAAGTGATGTAGATGTGTAATCCATCCATCCTTCACTATAGTTCCATACCGTATCAGTGGTAGGTAAACATGAAACCTCCTGATGACGAAGACAGCACAGATATCTGTATCAGTGGTAGGTAAATATGAAACCTCCTGATGACGAAGAGAGTACAGAACGCCACTGTGACTCTAGAATAGCGAAGGACCAGTTTACCCTGGTGAGCTATAGTAGTAGAGACACGAGATGTCCTACAAGTGATCCTCTTACTGACTGAGGAAGGTGAAGGTCATGAGAATCCGGCTCTCTTAATGACCTATGTATGATACTGATGCGGCTTCTCAGCGATCAGTTGGAGTATGAGTGGTAAGCCTCATCTCCACAGGGCATAATGTTGTTTGTAAAACATAATCAACCATGTAGTATAACTTGTTAGAGATGACTCCAAGTTAGTTGATTGATGTTACATTGCAATAGTGTTTATATTCTCCATATCTCCTAAATGGTTGAGATCTTGTTATACCTGCAACTGTTACAGAATGCTTTGAAGGCTTTACTGTTTAAAATATTCTTTGATGTTATAATAAAGCTTCTGGCGAAGAGTTATAACTCTCGCTGGGACAATTATATATAATTGTCTCACCCCGTAGGCTTCAACTTTTTAGGTGGACGTCGGAGACGAAGGAACCAGCCTACAGGTGATCAGTCTCAGCAGCAGCATCAGGGGCAGCAGTAATCTCAGGTGGAGATTGTCCTGCCCTATGGTGTAGTTAGAGTCAGTCCTATGTGTCCTCTGTACTCTCAGGTCTTGGAGTCTTTTTGTATAAGTGATCTTGAGATTTTGTATCCTGATGTATATAATTACTCAAGAAGTAATTATCCTAAGATGTAAACAGTTACCTCTCTTTATGAAAGAAGCTTTTATGGATCCAAGCTCTTGTCTCGAAAAGTTTTAATTTCCCGTGATTTTTGTCTTCCGCTGATTACCGATTCGCTTCCGCTAAGTTTTAATCGTGTTTATGTCATGGTTTGGAGATCAGAGCCCACAAGTAGTGGTATCAGAGCTCCAGGTTCAGTTGAGTCTACAGAGGCATAGGACTTAGGATGTCGAGTCTACCTTTAGTACTCCTTCCTTATCTAATAGAATCTTCTACTCCTCAGGAGAAGAAGATACATAAGAATGTCAGAACATCGTGATGAGCACGTGGCAGAGAGTAGTGCTAGTGCACCTCGAGGCGGTGCAAGAGTTCCAAGAATAGAACAACCTGCACCTGAGTCGCCAAGAGAGCCACCCCAGTTCGACCCAGCTGACATGAGTGATCCAGCTGTACAGACGATGTTCGGGCAGTTCATGACTGCCATGACACATATAACCGATAGGATGCCCATTCCTGCACCTAGGGCACCTGCCCAGCCTGAAGTACAAGGTATTGGTAAGACATTCGAACGACTTCGTCGTGTCGGAGCTACCGAGTACTTCAGAATTGTCGACCCTGTAGATGCTGACTTATGGTTGACAGAGTTGGAGAAGGCTTTCAGGATTCTTATGATTCCAGAAGCTGAGAAGGTTAGACATGATGTCTATCTTCTCAAAGGTAGTGCTGGTCACTGGTGGAACATGGAAGAGCAGAAGAGACCTGGAGTAGAGTTCTCATGGGAAGAGTTTCGTCGGGAATTTATCAATAGATATTTTCCAAAGACCTTCCTAGATGAGAAGATCTCTCAGTTTGAGAAACTAAGGCAGGGTATGATGAACATTAGTGAGTATGAAGCTAAGTTCATGGAGTTATTGCGGTTCTGTCCACACATGGCTGCTACGGATGAGGAAAGAATCAGAAGATTTGAAAAGGGTTTGAATTCTGATATGTCAACCCCTGTGTCTGCCTTAGAAAATAGAGAGAGATTCTCTACCTTCGTTGAGTCAGTCCGAAGGATAGAGAGATCTGTGGTTGAGAAAAGACAAACCCATAAAAGATATCCACAGTTCCAGGGTTCTTCATCTAGGGATTCCAAGAAACCTAGATTCTCTGCACCTAACCCTCCACCACCCAGATCAAGTTTTCAAACTCAATGGACACCAAGCAGAGGTAGAGGGTGGAGTCAACCGCTTCAAGGGACGCACAGTTCTGCATCAGTGTCAGTTACTGGACCACCCAGACCACAGCAACAGGAGAAGAGTTGCTACAACTATGGTAAGGTGGGACACTTGATGAAGGATTGCCGTTCTAGGCCTGTCGGTGTGACACAACAACCCCCGAGACAGAATCAACAGGGATCTCAGAATAGACAACATCAAGGAGCAGCTCGAGGATGTGGACAAGCGTCTCAAGCTGGATCATCAGCACCACCTCAACACCAGGCGACTGCGAGGTTCTATGCTATGAACCCACCTGAGGCAGTGGTCAATCCACGGGTAGTGGCAGGTCAGATGAAACTTTTATATTCTGATATGTCTATATCCTGTGTTGTATCCGTTCTGATTGATCCGGGTGCTACACACTCTTTCATCACTCGTGAAGTGATTCGTAACTGTAATGTGACTGTTAGTCATAGAGCAGATAGTTTGTTGTTAGAGACTCCGTTGAGTGGGTCTGCCATTTTGCAGGAGGTATGTTCTCCCTGCATCCTCTTCTTTTCTTACCATCGCATTCAAGTGGATCTTATACCACTTGATATGCAGGGATTTGATATAATCCTCGGGATGGATACCTTAGAAAGGTATAGAGTTGTCTTGGATTGTGAGTCCAAGTTGGCTGTGTTTGCTGAGGAAAGCAACACATGGATCTTTCAAGGTGAAAGAAAGATTATGCCCACTTGTCTTGTATCAGCTATGGTTGCTGATAAGCTGTTGAGGCAAGGATGTTATGCCTTCTTAGCCCATGTGGTAGATGTTACCAAGGAAAGGACCAATCCTGCTGAAGTTCCCATAGTCAGGGAATTCGAGGATGTGTTTCCTGAAGAACTTCCTGGTATACCACCACCTCAGGAGATTGATTTTAAAATTAATCTGATCCCAGATACGAAACCCATAGCTCAAACTCCGTATAGGATGGTGCCTGCCGAGATGGCAGAACTCAAGAAACAGCTTCAAGAGTTACTTGAGAGAGGTTTTATCCGACCGAGTACTTCACCTTGGGGTGCTCCGGTCTTGTTTGTTAAAAAGAAAGATGGGTCAATGTGGTTGTGCATCGACTATAGACAACTCAATAAAGTGACAATAAAGAATAAGTATCCTCTGCCGAGGATTGATGATCTCTTTGACCAGTTGCGTGGTGCAACAGTCTTTTCAAAGATAGACTTGAGGTCTGGATATCATCAACTCCGTATTAAGGATAGTGACATATCCAAGTCTGCCTTTAGGACAAGATATGGTCACTATGAGTTCACGGTTATGTCATTTGGACTAACCAATGCACCAGCTGCATTCATGGAACTCATGAATAGAGTTTTTCGACCTTTCCTTGATCGGTGTGTTGTCGTCTTCATAGATGACATACTGATTTATAGTAAGGATGCCCAGCAGCATGAGCAGCATCTTCGCCAAGCTTTGACCTTGCTAAGAAAACATAAGTTGTATGCTAAGTTTAGCAAGTGTGAGTTCTGGCTGTCGGAGGTATCTTTTCTTGGACATGTAATATCCGCCTCGGGAATTCGTGTTGACCCTACAAAGGTAGAATCTATTCTACAATGGGAACAACCGAAGACACCGACGGAGATTCGAAGTTTCTTGGGGTTAGCTGGCTATTATCGAAGGTTCATAAAGAACTTTAGTTCTATAGCTTTACCTTTGACCAAGTTAACCCGGAAAGATGTTCCTTTTTCTTAGAGTGATAAGTGTCAACAATCTTTCCAGCTGCTGAAGGAGAGGTTGACAAGTGCACCTATGTTAGTGCTACCTGAACAAGGAAAAGGATATGTAGTTTTCTGTGATGCTTCCAAAAATGGACTAGGATGTGTGTTGATGCAGGATAAACAAGTGATTTCTTTTGCTTCCCGACAGCTTAAGAAACACGAGGAGAATTATCCAACACACGATCTGGAGTTAGCAGCTGTGGTTCATGCTTTGAAGATCTGGAGACATTATCTCTACGGAGAGACATTCCAGATTTTCACAGACCACAAAAACCTTAAGTATATCTTTTCTCAGCATGAGCTCAACATGAGGCAACGTCGTTGGATGGAGTTAATCAAGGACTATGACTGTACAATTGATTACCATCCAGGCAAGGCCAATGTTGTTGCAGATGCCTTGAGTAGGAAATCAACAACATCAACTATGAATAGAGCACAACTAAACTCTTTAGTATGCTCTAGAAGAGATATGCTTATCTCTTTAAGGCAAGACAATGTACAGTTGAAGGTGTCATTGTTAACCGGTTTGTTAGCTGAGATGCAGATTAAACCTACTCTAAGAGAGCAGATTAAAGAAGCACAGCTAGGTGATGTTACAGTTCAACATATAAGATCTGAGTATGGAAATAAGAAGCAAGATGGTTTTCATGACTCAAAAGATCAAGTAGCTTGTTATAATGGAAGAATGATAGTTCCGGATGTGGACAACTTGAGGAAGTTAGTCCTGGAAGAAGCCCATTCTTCCATGTATGCTATGCATCCAGGGAGCACCAAGATGTATCGGAATTTGAAGGATCTGTATTGGTGGCCTGGGATGAAGAAGGACGTTGTAGAGTTTGTTCTGAGGTGTCCTGTGTGTCAGCAAGTTAAAGCTGAACACCAGAAGCCTGCAGGGACAATGCAACCTTTACCCATATCACAGTGGAAGTGGGACCATGTGACCATGGACTTTGTTGTTGGCCTACCCAGGACAAGCAAAGGACATGATTCCATTTGGGTAATTGTTGATAGGTTGACTAAGACAGCACATTTCTTACCTGTCAAAACAACCTATTCTGCTGAAAGGTTATCAGAATTGTATGTTCAAGAGATAGTGCGTTTGCACGGAGTTCCTGTCACAATAGTTTCGGACAGAGGTCCTCAGTTTACAAGTCGTTTTTGGGAACAGTTGCACAGAGCCTTAGGCACCAAGCTAAGGTTTAGTACGGCCTTTCATCCACAGACTGATGGACAGTCGGAAAGGACCATACAAACCTTAGAAGACCTATTGCGAGCATGTGTTCTCCAGTTCACCGGAAGTTGGGATCTACACCTAAGCCTGATAGAGTTTGCCTATAACAATAGCTACCAGCATAGTATTGATATGGCACCTTATGAAGCCTTATATGGTAGACGTTGTAGATCACCCTTGTGTTGGTTTGAGACTGGTGAGCACCAGTTGTTAGGTCCTGACCTGGTGCAGCAAACCACGGAAAAGATTAAAGTTATACAGCATAAGATTAAGACTGCTCAGGATAGGCAGAAATCTTATGCTGACAAACGTCGTAGACCCTTAGAGTTCCAGGTTGGAGACAGAGTGTATCTTAAGGTCTCACCTTGGAAAGGGGTCCTTCGTTTTGGAAGGAAGGGGAAGTTAGCTCCTAGATATATGGGGCCTTATCCAATCATTGAACGGATTGGAAAGGTAGCATATAAACTAGAGCTTCCCCCAGAATTATAGAGGTTACATCCTGTGTTTCACATTTCTATGTTGAAGAAATGTCACCCAGACACCGAGTCAGTTCTACAACCTATGGAAGTAGAATTGAATGATGACATATCCTATGAGGAGGGACCAGTGTCAATCCTTGATAAACGAATTAAAAAGTTAAAGAAGAAAGATATAAGTCTTGTGAAAGTCCTCTGGAACCATCGTGGTATTGAAGAAGCCACTTGGGAGTTAGAGGATGAGATGAGAAGGAAGTATCCTGCCCTTTTCTCTTAGTATGTTTTATCGATTTCGGGGACGAAATCCTTGTAAGGGGTGGATAATTTGTAACATCCCTGACCTGGGTTATGAGTTAACCCTAGGTGTTTTGCCTAAATATGTAATTAAATCTTTGTGATTAACTCTGAGCATGTAATTAAGTTCTCAGAAACATATATCTCAGTATTTGCTCCTTTATATTTAAAGTAGTAGCATTGTTTTGATATACAGGGACCTATGTGCAATTTACCCAATTAAAAGGGTTAGATTGCAATTTTCACATGTTGAGATGTTCCTCTAATGATGATACATCATGAGAATCTTTTTAGCAAAGTTTGAGGGATTTCCCAAGCTAAGGCACCAAGGTGCAGCTGTGGAAGCAATCCCGGTGCTTGAAACCCTAGTTTGGGGTAAAATGCAATTTACCCAAATAAAGGGATGCAATTGTGAAATATGTCATCTAATGTATCTTTTTAGACTTTTGCCATCATTTAGAAAAAAATGATGAGGAAGTCACCTCAATTGAATTATCAAGTTATGAGATATACCTTGTGATTGAATAATCAGGGTATATGTGCAATATCCCTTTAAGTATGAACTTTATTATTAGATTGTTCTTCCTTGCCTTCTTTTCCTAAGACCTTAAGAGAAGGTTTGTCCTTAGAATAAGGAGGAAGGGACGATCAAGTAAAGAAGGAGGGACCTAGTTGGAATTATGGACAACTTATGAACTAATGTTGAAAATCCTACCCCGTGTATATAAGCTCTCCTTCCCTTAGTTGCAAGGGAACTTACCCTTCGTTCCCTTACTCTGTTTCATTTCACCAAAGACGACCAAGGACTGCCTTGGAGCTACGGAGGATGAACAAGGGGTGCAAGGTAGGTTTAAACCCCTCTTCTTGCCTAATTCCATGGTTAAAACTCGAATTCAAGGTCATCTTCATGGCTAACTCTTGAAACCCTACCTTTCTAGCCGTCTCTTTTCATCCTTCCTTGGAGTTTTCACCTTGGCCAACCTGTGGGAACTCAAGGACGTCATTAGAGCTTGGATCTTGAAAGCTTGGAGCTCAAGAACCAAGCTTTAGGCGGGTTTTATAACTCTAAACCCATGCTTTACTATGTGCATCTTTATATGCGTTTTGATGATAGCTCTTAGTGTTTCCCTACTTTTCCCTGCTATTTTGCAAGCAAACCCGTGGGATATCTGTACTGTTCTTGAGCTAGAAGATGAAGGCGTGATTTCTAAGAAAAACCCACCGCTTTTCTTTTCCTTAAACGGTCCTAACAGTTTTCTCTCTCGGACTCAAGACCGCGAGGTGAGCAAACGGTCTCGAGACCGCGACAGGGCAAACGGTCTCAAGACCGTTTGGCCCCATTGACCGAGCATGGACCGTATAAGAAATATGTTCCTAATTATATAGGATAATTACCCTCAAAATTTGGGAGACTAACTCCTAAGGAATCGGGAGATATGACCTTTTTAAGTCACAACTTTAAATGAATTAATTGCTGATTTTCAAACGGTCTGAAATTGCCTTTTTGGGCAAACGGTCTCAAGACCGTGTAAGGTCGTTGACTAAGCGTTGACCGTATGAGATTACTGTTCAAAATTATGTTAATTAACAACTCACCAAGTTTTATGGTCTAATTCCAAACGGGCTAAGAGTTGAAGGGTGAATACTAGGGCTAACCCTAGATAAAATAAGTACTGAAATTATGGTGACCTAATTAGGGTTTTTAGGGTTGATTGACCTAAACGGTCTCAAGACCGTTTGGGGGTCACCAAACGGTCTCAAGACCGCGAGGGCAATCAACCAAGACCGTTTGGAGGTCTGGGGTCAAGAATTGTTGACCAATTGAAGGTACAATTACATCAAATTACATTGCAATAAAATATTGACATGATCATCAACTCAATGGGTCAGACCTTGATGAATTTGCACTAGAATCCAAAAATTGGATGGGCAAACGGTCTCAAGACCGTTTGGAACTCATCCAAATGGTCTCAAGACCGAGAGGACAATCACCCAAGACCGTTTGAAGGTCTAGGGTTGAGTAATTTGACCAATTGAGGACCCAATCGCAAATAAGTTATCAATTTAATCAAAATTCTATTTTGTGGGTCAATCATGGTTCAACCCCTATCAAATCACCTTAGACTTTGATAAAATCTTGGGAAAACGGTCTCAAGACCATGTGGGGTCCACCCACATGACCTCAAGACCGTTTGGGCCAAGTTTGGGCCCAATTGGAGCTCAATTGAAGGGTTCAACCTTGTGTTGATGCACACTGTTGAGTGTTGATGGGTGAACATTGATAGACCCTAATTGAATCGATTTCAACCATAATTGGTTAACCATTATGGGTCAATTGAATGACCAAGTGATCAATCATAATCTTAATTGACTAAATCCATAAGTGGTCAACATAGCTTTGACCATTTGAGGGCTTCAACATGAGTTGACATTATCGGTTGCATCTTTGAGCCTTGTTGAAGGACCAAGCGGCTGAGACCATGAGAGCCTCGCGGTCTCAAGACCGTGAGAGGGCTCGCGGTCTCAAGACCGTGAGGGGGCTCACGGTCTCAAGAACGAGAGGAGGCTGGCGGTATCAAGACCGCGAAGGGCCTCGCGGTCCTGAGGTCAAAGAAAGGCAAACAGTCTTGATGACCCTCGCGGTCTCAACTCAAAATTGGTCTTCGCGGTCTCAACATTAACTTGAACCAATGGGAGGCTTCGCGGTCTTGAACCCTTGAAGAGGCTCGCGGTCTTGAAGCCTAAAGAGGCTCGCGGTCTTGGAAAGTCAAAGTGGGCAAACGGTCAACACTTTCAACCGATCTCAATTCAATTAATGATTAATGATTGAAATTAATCAATGTGATTCAAGGTTGACCACATTCAATCATTTGATGATGTAAATGGTTCAATGTTGCCCAAATCAAACCCTAATGATAATCTAGGATAGTAAGGGGTTATTTGACTAAGGTTTTTGACCATAATGATGATCAATGGGGTAAATTACCAATATACCCCTGAAGGGTCAATTGAGTTATACCTTGCTCAATTCAAACCCTAATTACATGAGAATGATGTTTTTAGTCATAATGACTCTATCTAACTTGATCTAATCTAATGTTACCATAAACCATTAGTATGATGAAAGAGAGAGTACTCTAGAGAGAGAAAGTAACTCTAATCACATAATGGTGATGCTTTTGGCTATGTTAGCCTATGATGACTCAATCCAACCTGTTTTAGAGTGATGTTGACATCACCTAACCTTATGATGAGAGAGAAAGTAATTCTAGAGAGACAAAGTATTTCTAGAGAGAGAGAGTACCCTTTTTAAATGGAAACTCAATTGAAGCATCCCCAATACACAGAAATGAGCATAATTAGGGTATGATCCACCTGTGTGAGATCATAGAAACCCAAATTATGATAAATGATGAACCTTTAACTAATCCAAGAGTATCAATGAAGATGTTACTCATACATGATGATGTTATGAGTTTAATTCACCTCAATGTGAATAGTAAACCCTAATTCAAGGGTGATGACATGTAATGTGAATAGTAAACCCTAATTCAAGGGTAATGGCATGCTTTTGAGTATTAAACTCTATTTGATTTGAATTAGAGATTTAACTCTTATGAAAAGAGTAGGAAGTACATTCCTTATTGTTGCATTACCTTTATCAGATGTATTAACCATGCAGGTTCTGATATGAAGGTAATCATATCCAGGTATGGATGTTGATGTTATATTCATTAAAGGCATGTTGTTAGCCTTATGAATAAGTAAAGTAATCTGATGCCTTGCCAGTGGCATCCTATGCTGATATTGGGCTATGAGAGCCATAAATACCATCAAGGTCATGCCTTAGAGATGACTTGTGATGAGGATAATGAGAAATGATGATTGATATGAGTTAGGCCTGTTACATTTAGTATTCTTCTTTTATAGCTGCTATGCTATTGTTATTGTTTGCAGAACAATGTATGTTGTTAAAGAATACTGAATGTACCTAACTAATCAAGTATAATGTAGAGCCCTGATCATAGATCTATCATTGTCAGAAATTAAATGATGGTGAAACAGGTTTTCCTCAGGGAACTCCTGGAGCACATACTTTTGAGTATGTGGGGTACATGGATGTGTAGAACCTTACATCCTAGTGTAGGAAAGTGATGTAGATGTGTAATCCATCCATCCTTCACTATAGTTCCATACCGTATCAGTGGTAGGTAAACATGAAACCTCCTGATGACGAAGACAGCACAGATATCCATATCAGTGGTAGGTAAATATGAAACCTCCTGATGACGAAGAGAGTACAGAACGCCACTGTGATTCTAGAATAGCGAAGGACCAGTTTACCCTGGTGAGCTATAGTAGTAGAGACACGAGATGTCCTACAAGTGATCCTCTTACTGACTGAGGAAGGTGAAGGTCATGAGAATCCGGCTCTCTTAATGACCTATGTATGATACTGATGCGGCTTCTCAGCGATCAGTTGGAGTATGAGTGGTAAGCCTCATCTCCACAGGGCATAATGTTGTTTGTAAAACATAATCAACCATGTAGTATAACTTGTTAGAGATGACTCCAAGTTAGTTGATTGATGTTACATTGCAATAGTGTTTATATTCTCCATATCTCCTAAATGGTTGAGACCTTGTTATACCTGCAACTGTTACAGAATGCTTTGAAGGCTTTACTGTTTAAAATATTCTTTGATGTTATAATAAAGCTTCTGGCGAAGAGTTATCACTCTCGCTGGGACAATTATATATAATTGTCTCACCCCGTAGGCTTCAACTTTTTAGGTGGACGTCGGAGACGAAGGAACCAGCCTACAGGTGATCAGTCTCAGCAGCAGCATCAGGGGCAGCAGTAATCTCAGGTGTAGATTGTCCTGCCCTATGGTGTAGTTAGAGTCAGTCCTATGTGTCCTCTGTACTCTCAGGTCTTGGAGTCTTTTTGTATAAGTGATCTTGAGATTTTGTATCCTGATGTATATAATTACTCAAGAAGTAATTATTCTGAGATGTAAACAGTTACCTCTCTTTATGAAAGAAGCTTTTATGGATCCAAGCTCTTGTCTCGAAAAGTTTTAATTTCCCGTGATTTTTGTCTTCCGCTGATTACCGATTCGCTTCCGCTAAGTTTTAATCGTGTTTATGTCATGGTTTGGAGATCAGAGCCCACATCCATGATCCTAGGATTTGTGCTCATTGCCTCAGGCATGGTGAGTCAGGGCCAAAGGATAGGTTCCCTGCCCGTGAAGAGGCCAGGCTCAAGTGCCCTTCCCTGGTTTGAACTCTAGCAGGAGCTAATGGCGCGAGACACAGGGAGATGAATCCATGGGGCGCAAGCCCTGTCTCGCCCATGGTGCATGTGTCATTAATGTCACACCCATGAGGGAAATATAGAGATTTTGTCTTCATTTGACCCTATTGACCCCCAAAACCTAAGCTCCCAGTTCCTCTAAAGTTTGTGTGACATCACATCACTTGTAATCACTTTATATTCAGGGGTAATCTGGTGATTTCATGTTGTAATTTTCCTTTTTAATTAGTAAATGATTTCAACTTGTGAAATCATAACTAATTACTGGTTCAATGGAAAAATACATATATATACATTTTTCGAATAAGAAAAATGTGAATGATTTAATGGGATGGGTTTTATGACTGGATTTCTAGGTTATAATAGAATCGTTATCTAATTAAAAGATTCAATGTAAATTATATTAATTGAATGCACATATATTGTGACTAGGTTGAGACAATCCTGACCCTGAGCTTAGGAGGTGTCACTGAATATCTAGGTCTGATCATAAGGTATGTACATCCTCTATTTTATTTTGGGCATTATTTGACAAAAACCTACTTTCTCTTAATGAGGCATCTCTTGAACTGTTATTCCTAATGAAAATCTAATTTATTGGACAATTATATTTCCTGATGTTGACTCATTATATCCATGTAGTTTCTGAACTACCTTGTGTGCATGGGTTCTTGGACCCCACTTGGTATGATTTCCTTTTATGAAAAATTATCTAAAATGCTATTCTTGCCTCTCTATTTTATGCATTCTACATGTTTGATTAGAATATCTAGAATAGTGATACTTATGTACAACGATACTTATATAGGGCGTGCGTATTTCCACCCGGGGTGTACATTTCCACCCTTATTTCTTTTTAGGCCATGATCATATGGTGTTATGGCCCTATTTTAGGTATATTTAGTCTACATTGTTATGCATGAAAATTTTATTTTGTTTTAAATTGGATTTGTGGTTGATTGTATGGCAAGACAATTTTATTCACATACTTGTTATCTGAATTTTAATATGCCTCATTTCTTTTGTTACATTTCTCTTGAAGTTACCTAATTGCAATTAGCCCCCTTTCTTGTGGGAACATCTCTTTTATACTTATAGACCATTGTAATGCCTAAAGTGTTTTATATATGTATGTAATCAGCCTTTGCTAACCTCTATATTGTTTCCTATGTAATGGGTGATGTTCCCTACTACCCAGGTGCAGAGGAGCCTATAGTGACCTTAGAGGAGGTGCATGTACTTGAGGACCCAGGGTTCGAGGAACTTGATCAATAGTAGTTCGTGGAAGTTTCTTAGATGCCTAGGTTACCCTTTGCAACCGATCCAATTAGTCTTAGTTTCCTTTATGTTCTTTTTATGTCCATGTGGACAAGATCTTATAAATAATTAAATAAAGTAATAATTACACCTTATTTTTCGTTGCTATGACGTTGCGCTCTATTTTGCCATATTATTTTGAGAGTGATTTAGCTCCCCTTCTAGCTATATGTTATGAATGAATGTTTGGGGAATTGTTATAGTGTTCTCAAAATCATAGAGTAGGGAGTGATCCCCTTAGTGGGTCCCACTCCTTACAAAATGGTATCAGAGCTTTAGCCGTCAGTAGTCTAGTATCTCAAAACTTATAATAAGATTCTTATCTCTATCTATGTTTCTAGGAGAACCGATCTGTTCGGGGACAAGAGTGGTGACTCCTCCCAATCCTGTGAGAGGCTAATAGATGGATATTCTACACCGCTAAGCCCACAGTTTGGGATGCCACACGTGGAGCCACCACTGATGACACCAGATGCACATGCCACCTCTAGGGGTCACCATGTCGTCACTGTGCCTCCTCCTTTTTCGGAGCTCCCTCCTGGTGTGATTCCGCTAGAGGTGCAACACACTAGCCGATTTGACCCGACTAGATGTGCCCCACGAGGTCGGAACACATGGGATGGGATTATGCTTTCGAAATTTATAAACCTAAACTAGCTACCTACGTCTACTAAAACAACTACACCCGCAAGCACACAGGGTCATATCGTAGTATAGGAAGGTGGCAAGTATAGGGTCGATCCACAGGGAAAAGAGGGGGCACTAGATTTAGGTTAGTTTGGCTAGGTTCCTACTGCAGAGACTAGGGTTAAGGGTTTAAAGGTTGTTTTAATTATTAAACTACTATGAGCAAGTGAGGAATTAAAGGCAAGAATGAAATCTACGTTAACCCTAGACTAGATTAAGGCTAAACAGGAAAGAACGGATTAAGCTGGGTATGAAAAGGCAAATTACACTAAAGAAAGCAAGAAGAGCAAAAGAGAAATTAAAGAACTAGACTAACATGAACAAGGTAAGAACAAAGCAAGGAAAGAGCTAATTAAGCTAAGCAAGCACAAAACTATGGTTTTAAGCAGTAAAGAGATGTGTGGGCTGTTTAGGGGTATGAACTTATCACTTAAGTTGGGGGTGACATATGAACATTATGATTCCATTTAGATTATCCAAACAAAACAACAAGTTAGAGTCTAATGAATTGACCTAAGCTACTAACTGGCCATGGATATGCTAGGTTGTGCATAGGGGAACTAGTCCCTAACACCCCCTACTACCCTTACGAGGCTCAATTGGGTTAGGGATTAGGTTCAAATCAATTAGAGTCTAATGAAGTCTAGGTTTATAGATTAGGCATTCATAGGGCAATTAGGGGCCGAGGGTAGTAATGGGGAGGTGAGATTAGGGTTTTGGACCCCAATTCCCCCACATTCTAGCCTTGAGAAGGCTCCATGCTAATTGCACTAGAATTACCTAATCTAGCTACTTAGATCTCTCACTTAGGTTTAGGGAGATTGATTAGGATGTAGGAATATGGGAGGCAACCTAGGGATCCAAGAATTGGACCTAGGGGCAAATCCCAAAATTCACACATACAAGCAATTTGCCTAAATTCCTAGGTGATTTCACACACAAACCAACAAGCAATCCATGGAGAAAGAGATAGAAATAGAATATAATCATTAACAAATGAAATTACAAAGTTTACATGTTATTTTCCCCCAACATGGTATCAAAGTAACATATTTTCCCCCAAACAGCCCACCCAAGGGGCTTAGCTACTCATAACAAAGCAAAATACAAAAAGAGAGGAGAAAGAGGTAGAAGAAGCCATGGAGCTCGGTGTAGATGAAGAATTCCTCCTCTCCAGCAGCTGCAGGGACGTCCTCCTTCTTATCCTTAGATGAAATGGTGTGGAATGATGGAGGGAAGTGGATGGAAGGCTTAGATATGGGGGGTTATGTGGTGGAAATGGTGAAATGGAATGGATTTGAGATGGATATGGAGTGGAATGGAGTGGGTGGCGATTTGGGGAGCTAGGAAGGGGTAGAAGGTAGCCAACCCCCGACCCCCATCTGGCACTAGGGCTTATATAGGGATCTAGGGGGTCTAGGGTTAAATTAGGGGTAAAATGGGCAAAACAGTGAAAACTAGGTGAGTTTTGTGAGTAGCACGGCCGTGGTGGGTCACCACGGTCGTGGTGGGTCACCACGGTCGTGGTGGGTAGGGTAGGCCACGGTCGTGGTGGATGGCCATGGTCGTGGGAATTAAAATGGCTAAATGTCAGGTTGGTGGTCAAATTTGGGCTGAAAAGGCCACGACCGTGGTGGGTTGAGGGTAGCACGGCCGTGCTGTGTGGCACGGCCGTGCACAGCCGTGGTGGGATCTAGTAGCACGGCCGTGCTGCGTGGCACAGTCGTGGTGGGTGGTCACAGCACGGTCATGCTGTGTAGCACGGCCGTGGTAGAGTATGCTCTGCAGCTGCTTCAAAATTGAGATTTTTCATATGATTTCTTCATTTGCAGCACGACCGTTCTGTGTTACCACGACCGTGTTGGGGACTTAGCTTGCACTTTGAGCTTCAAATTTCATTATCCATGGACTTCTTTGCTTAAGCTTGACTCTTGGCCACTAGGGGTAGGTTGGGGGAGCTTTGGGGCCTTCTTTGGGGCCCTCCATCTCTCTCGTCCATCCAAGTGTGGTCCAAGTACCTGAAAAACATGCAAATAATGTCCATAAGTGCATTTTATACAAATAAGCATATTAGGGGGAATGACATGCAATCTAATAGGTATAGATGTGATTGAAAAACAAAAAGACACAAGATTAAGCCCTAAAATAGGGCTGAATCACCACCCCAAACTTAAAACATACTTGTCCTCAAGTATGCTCCAACTCAATCTCTCTACAAACTTTCACAATCAAGACATGACAAATGCACTGTAAAAGATTATTATTGCTGAATGGTATCAAAGATGACTAAGTGCATGCATTCCACATTTCTCCTCTCCTGCTTTCACAAACCAATCATGAAAAGAGCACAAAGCACATGAACTTCAAATATAGCACATAGAAAACACAAGTTATCCATATTTCTTCCATTAAGTTCCAGGTAAACCGTTTCATGGTGGCGTTAATCAAGAATGACTAGGAGTGCTGTTTCACATTCATGCATTCAATCTTATATCTCAAATCACACCAAATGACCCACGTGGCTGCGGAAAAGGGCAAAATGAGCTAAGTTTGATGGTTCCTAGCTCAATGGGTATGAAAGTGGAAGAAAGGGTTGCGGTAAGATTTTTGGAGTGTTTTTACACACTCATCTTTTCTTTATTTGAATGCTCTTAAACAGGAGCGTCCTTTTATTTTATTTTGCTTTTCTTTTTCTTTTCTTTTCTTTTTCTTGCCCTTGGTGTAGATAGGGCATATGGTGGATAGAGTGAAGTGGGGAGATAGAGATGTGGCCACCCAAAACTTTTGGAGGTGGCCACGGCTAATATGTGCACTTTGGCATCTTTTTATGAGGCGGAGGGGTATGAAGATGGTGGAAGAATAGTCAGGTCAAAGAGGGGTTATTGGTATGATTCTCCACATAAGACATCCTGCATGAAAATCCATCCAATACTTCATCCTAGATATCACACCACATGAATGAACAAGATGAAATTGATATATCAATCAAGTGATTCTACAAACACTAAGCGTTCAAAGCTTGCTCAACTTCACAATTCAACCAAATCAATCACAACCATAAGAGAGGTGATGCACATGTAAAAAGTCAAGAATCAATACCATTTAGAAACAAACAATGTTAACTCACATGCATTTGTCAAAGATCATCATTTTTACTCAAAATAGTAGAGATTGGGTCAAAACATACTTTTAGGCAAGAAATCTCAAATTTGGGCAAAATTGGCCAAAACAGTGCCAAGTTGCCTTCAATCACATCTAAACTCTATATTATTGAACTTAAAGAAGTAAACAAGCAAATACTAGCTATAACATGCAAGAATTACCAAAAATCTACATGATATGCAATGCATGGAAAAAAAGAGCAAAACTTTTGAAAATTACGCAAAAATGACAAGAAAGTAAACGACATGGCATGCAGGTATGCAAACCAGTAAAGATGACTAAGGTAGATAGCAAAAGAAAGAAAACAAAAGTGGATGTGGCAGGTGAAATGCAAAGTGAAACTAGGGCATACCTGCCCTACCACCCCAAACTTTTGAATCATGTTGTCCTCAGCATGATCCTAGAGTTTAGGATGATAGGGTAGACGGTCATGGCTCTCTCAAGGCTCTGGCGGTGTTCCTCCCTGTGGTGGAGGATATGCGTAGTAGCTGCCCCACTAATCTTCCTTGAGTGGCTAAAATTGGTCTGCTGCACGGCCGTGCTGCGTAGCACGGCCGTGGTGGCTTCAGGTTGCACGGTCGTGCTGCCTGGCACGGCCGTGGTGCAGTCCTTTGGCAGCTTTTCTCAATTTTGCTTCTGAATCCAGGGACTTGGTGTGTTTTTCATGCAAATGACCACAGTCGTATTGATGTGCCACGGTCGTGGTGGTCCCTGTAGCTACTACTCTCAAAATGAGGAACATCAAACACTCAAAAACTTGACTCAAAGTGATTTTTCTTGGAATCCTTCTCTCAATTGTACTCAAATTTCCTTCATTTCACCCTGTTATCACCTGCACATCTTAAAACTAGACAAAAACTATTAAACACAAGTGTGTGTGTGTTCTTGGAAAATGTAAAAACAAAGCAATTGTATCAAAAAGTGAAGGTTGGGTCAAAATTTCCCAAACCTATGTGGGTTGCCTCCCACAAGCGTTAAGTTTCATGCCTTCAGCCAGGCTTGTTGTTCTTTCACCATCAACCATGGTCCAAAAACAAAATGTTTGCACCCCCATCATAAGCAATCCTCTCAAATGCTTTTCTTGATTGATCTTCCTCCCAAGGGTCATGCAAGCTTCGTAAGTCTTTTTCAGCAATTCTCTCTCCTTGGGGATCATCATCATAGATCTTAATAAGCCTTAAGACCCTCAGAAATCTCATGCCATAGGTTTTCTCTCTCTTGAGGAACGGGTCTTCATAGGAACCAAAGAGAGGGGTCTCAATCATATCCATTTTCTCATGGGAAGTAGGGGGAGCATGTGATAGTTGTAGTGGTGGCATCAGTGTTGATGGCCCTTGGACTTTAGGTGGAGGATGACATTGAGGTTGGAAGGTGAATTGGTGGGAGGGTTGTGGTGATGGAGGTGGTATAATGAATTGAGGTTGGAAGGTGAACTGGTAGGAGGGTTGTGGCAATGGAGGTGGTGGTAGTGTGTAAGGCTTAGGATAGCCTTGGAAGTAGGGTAGTGGAGGAGGGAATTGAGGTTGGAAAGTGAATTGGTGGGAAGGTTGTGGCAATGGAGGTGGTGGAGGTGTGTAAGGATTAGGATAGCCTTGGATGTAGGGTTGTGGAGGAAATGGATGGGTTTGTGCATTTTGGCCTTCCATCTTGTCTTCTCCGAGTGGCTTGTCACATGCACAAGGCACAACCAAACAAAAGAAAGCAAGTTAGCAAACCAATATACACAAAGAATGCAAAGAAAAATGAATAAAGAATAGCAATGATGAGGGCAGTAGGAAAAGTCAAAGCAAAACTAACTAGCTAGGCCGAGCGCCTCTAATCCCCTGCAATGGCACCAGAAAGCTTGGTGTGATTCCGCTAGAGGTGCAACACACTAGCCGATTTGACCCGACTAGATGCGCCCCACGAGGTCGGAACACATAGGATGGGATTATGCTTTCAAAATTTATAAACATAAACTAGATACCTACGTCTACTAAAACAACTACACCCGCAAGCACACGGGGTCGTGTCGTAGTATAGGAAGGTGGCAAGTATAGGGTCGATCCACAGGGAAAAGAGGGGGCACTAGATCTAGGTTAGTTTGGCTAGGTTTCTACTGCGGAGACTAGGGTTAAGGGTTTAAAGGTTGTTTTAATTGTTAAACTACTATGAGCAAGAGAGGAATTAAAGGCAAGAATGAAATCTACGTTAACCCTAGACTAGATTAAGGCTAAACAGGAAAGAACGGATTAAGTTGGGTATGAAAAGGCAAATTACACTAAAGAAAGCAAGAAGAGCAAAAGAGCAATTAAAGAACTAGACTAACATGAACAAGGTAAGAACAAAGCAAGAAGCTAACTAAGCAAGGAAAGAGCTAATTAAGCTAAGCAAGCACAAAACTATGGTTTTAAGCAGTAAAGAGATGTGTGGGCTGTTTAGGGATATGAACTTATCACTTAAGTTGGGGGTGACATATGAACATTATGATTCCATTTAGATTATCCAAACCAAACAACAAGTTAGAGTCTAATGAATTGACCTAAGCTACTAACTGGCCATGGATATGCTAGGTTGTGCATAGGGGAACTAGTCCCTAACACCCCCTACTACCCTTACGAGGCTCAATTGGGTTAGGGATTAGGTTCAAATCAATTAGAGTCTAATCAAGTCTAGGTTTCTAGATTAGGCATTCCTAGGGCAATTAGGGGCTGAGGGTAGTAATGGGGAGGTGAGATTAGGGTTTTGGACCCCAATTCCCCCACATTCTAGCCTTGAGAAGGCTCCATGCTAATTTCACTAGAATTACCTAATCTAGCTACTTAGATCTCTCACTTAGGTTTAGGGAGATTGATTAGGATGTAGGAAGATGGGAGGCAACCTAGGGATCCAAGAATTGGACCTAGGGGCAAATCCCAAAATTCACACATACAAGCAATTTGCCTAAATTCCTAGGTGATTTCACACACAAACCAATAAGCAATCCATGGAGAAAGAGATAGAAATAGAATATAATCATTAACAAATGAAATTACAAAGTTTACATGTCATTTTCCCCCAACAAGGTATCAAAGTAACATATTTTCCCCCAAACAGCCCACCCAAGGGGCCTAGCTACTCATAACAAAGCAAAATACAAAAAGAGCAGAGAAAGAGGTAGAAGGTAGCCAACCCCGACCCCCATCCGCCACTAGGGCTTATATAGGGATCTAGGGGGTCTAGGGTTAAGTTAGGGGTAAAATGGGCAAAACAGTGAAAACTAGGTGAGTTTTGTGAGTAGCACGGTTGTGGTGGGTCACCACGGTCGTGGTGGGTAGGGTAGGCCACGGTCGTGGTGGATGGGCATGGTCGTGGGAATTAAAATGGCTAAATGTCAGGTTGGTGGTCAAATTTGGGTTGAAAAAGCCACGGCCGTGGTGGGTTGAGGGTAGCACGACCGTGCTGCATGGCACGACCGTGGTGGGATCTGGTAGCACAGCCATGGTGGGATCTAGTAGCATGGCCGTGCTGCGTGGCACGACCGTGGTGGGTGGTCGCAGTACGGTCGTGCTGCGTAGCACGACCGTGGTAGAGTATGCTCTGCAGCTGCTTCAAAACTGAGATTTTTCATGTGATTTCTTCATTTGCAGCACGACCGTTCTGTGTTACCACGGCCGTGTTGGGGGCTTAGCTTGCACTTTGAGCTTCAAATTTCATTATCCATGGACTTCTTTGTTTAAGCTTGACTCTTGGCCACTAGGGGTAGGTTGGGGGAGCTCTGGGGTCTTCTTTGGGCCCCTCCATCTCTCTCATCCATCTAAGTGTGGTCCAAGTACCAGAAAAATATGAAAATAATGTCCATAAATGCATTTTATACAAATAAGCATATTAGGGGGAATGACATGCAATCTAATAGGTATAGATGTGATTGAAAAATAAAAAGACACAAGATTAAGCCCTAAAATAGGGCTGAATCACCTCCTCCACCTCCACCTCCACTTACTCATGAGCAGGAATTGGCTATCTTGCACCAGCTTCTGGCCACTTCTGTGATGGGGTGTGTCAATGCCATTCCTCCTTATGAGAAGCCCAAAGAGTACTCCCTCATAGAGTTCATCAAGATGCATCCACCCTATTTTAAGGGTGAAGGAGAGATCGAGATGGTGGACAAGACCAACGACTGGGTGTTGGCCATTGAGTGTAACTTTGAGGGCATGGCATGCCCTCCTCACCAGAAGGTCCTCTTCACCACCTACGTGTTGGATGGGCCAACACGCATTTGGTGGAATGATATCATCCGCACTCACGACACCTCCAACATGTCTTGGGAGCAATTCCTGGCACTTTTCTGTCAGAAGTATGTCTGTGCCACCACCTTGAGGAAGAAGGAGGCAAAGTTCTATAGCTTGAAGCAGGGGTCACTGAGTGTTTCTTCTTAAGTTCAGAGGTTCCTATTATTGGAGTGCTATGCGACATGTCTTGGAGAAGACCGCTCAGCTACACTCTTTTTATAGGGGCTGAGCTACCAAGTTGGGTGAGCTCTTGTTCCATAGCTCCCTCTCACCTTCCAACAGATGGTAGATAAGGCCCTCACTGTGGAGGCCTATCAAGGTTTTCATCCCTTGACTCAGAGTCCCAACAAATGGAAGAACTTCAACGATGATCATCGTGACAAGTGCAACTGTTGCCAACGTCACCACCCTCATGGTAGGTGCTATATTGTGCAGTCTGTAGTTCGACTAGATGTGAGGCACTTGACATGCCACAAGTGTGGCCAAGCTGGACACATCATGGCACAGTGTCCCAAGCTCCAAAGGTTTGATGTATCAGCTCAGCCACGGGCACCCCAGCAGCCACAGCCACAACCTCATCCACAACAACCCCTGAAGAACAACAATCAGCAAGGACTTTGCCCACCTGTTGAGAAACGTGCAGGACATGTCTTTGCCATGCATTCTGTGGAAGCAACTGATGATAACGGGGTTATTGAAGGTATAGTGCACTTATTTCAACAACCGATAAAAGCATTATTTGATTCTGGAGTCTCAAACACCTTCATATCTTCTAAACTTGTAACCATGTTAGGATTAGAATCTATGTATATGGACTATATCCTAGAGGTTGAAACTCCTACTAGTAAGATGTTTTCTACTTTCCTAAAAATCCCTATCGTAGACCTGAGCATTTCTGGAAAGATGTTTGATTCAGACTACATCATCCTCAATATGATGGCCTTTGACGTTACCTTGGGGATGGACTAGCTAAAGAAGTTCAAGGTATACCCTATTATGTGAAGATAAAACTGTTAGTTTGTTGCATCCTGATGGTGAGCATTTCTATATCAAGGGAAGGGAACAAGGAGATTGACAGTTCATCATTTCCGCACTCAAGGCGGAGAAACTCATCACAAATGGCTGTAGATCCTACTTGGCATCAGTTGTTCTTAACCCTACGCCACTGGCGTTAGATGACATTTATGTGGTTTGGGATTTTCTTGATGTCTGGCAAGATGCTTGGACTTTCTCCCACATGAGAAGTCAAGTTTTCTATCAACCTCGTACCAGGAACGACTCCTATCTCCAAGCCACCCTATCGCATGGCACCTGCTGAGCTGGGTGAACTCTAGAAGTAGCTGCAAGAGCTCCTAGAGATGGTGTTTGTACGCCCTAGTATCTCTCCCTGGGGAACACTTATCATATTCGTGAAGAATAAAGATGGGTCCTTGCGGATGTGCATGGATTACCCTATGTTGAATCAGGAAACGATCAGGAATCGTTACCCCCTGCCGTGCATCGACAACTTGTTCGACCAACTGAAGTCTACTATTGTGTTCTCGAAGATGTACTTGTGTAGTGGCTACTACCAAATGCACACGAAGGATGGTGATGTATCAAAAATGGCCTTCCGTACTTGTTATGGGCATTATAAATTCCTAGACATGTCGTTTGACCTGACTAATGCTCCTGCCACCTTCATGGACCTGATGAATCGGGTCTTCCGTCCTTACCTAGATAGCTTTGTGGTGGTGTTCATTGACGAAATGCTTATCTACTCCAAGACTATGGACCAGCACCATGAGCACTAGTGGGTTGTTTTTCAGACCTTGTGAGAACATCATCTCTATGCAAAGTTCTAAAAGTGTGAGTTTTGGCTCAACAAGGTGATGTTCCTTGGCCATGTTATCTCAGCGGGACATATTTCTATTGACCCTATTAAGATTGAGGTTGTGACAAAGTGGCAATCGCCGAAGAACCCCTCAGAGATACGTAGTTTTCTGGGCCTTGCATGCTACTATCGGAGGTTTGTGCAAAGTTTCTCCAAGTTGGCTCTTCCAATGAAGAAGCTGACATGCAAAGATGCAAAGTTCATCTGGACTCCTGAGTGTGAAAAGAGCTTTCTAGAGTTAAAGAAGTGTTTGAATTATGTTCTTGTGCTTTCTCTTCCAGTTGAGGGTAAACCCTATGTTATCTTCACTGATGCTTCTAAACAAGGGTTGGGTTGTGTTCTTATGCAAGAAGGATGAGTGATCACTTATGTCTCTCTCCAATTGAATTCGAATGAAGGAAATTGGCCTACACATGATTTGAGCTAGCTGTTATAGTTCATGCTCTGAAGATTTGGTGACACTACTTGTATGGGGTACAATTTGAGGTCTTCTGTGACCAGAAGAGTCTACACTACTAATGAATGAGAAGGACTTGAATCTGTGACAAAGACGATGGATGGAGTATCTCAAAGACTATGACTTTACCATCACTTATCATCCAGGTAAAGCCAATGTTGTTGTTGATTCCCTGAGTAGGAAGAAGGACGTAGCTTGTGCTTCTATTAGATGTTTCTTATGGAGGAGCTTAGAACAAGTTTTGAGATGGAGACCTGAGCTACTAGATGTTGGCGATGACCCTTCTGTGGAGAGGATGAGAGTGCAGATGGCTAGTTTGACTGTCACTGACACCTAGATTTCTAGTTATTGTTGTGTAGTTGGACAGTCCTAAGCTTGATGAGATGAAGATGTTGACAAAGAAACCACAATCTAAGTTTTCTATTAGAGTGGATGGTGCTCCACTTTCGCCATAGATTGTGGAAATCTGATGTTGCTGATATGAGACAGAGAGTTCTGGGTGAAATCCATGGATCCAAGTACACGATTCATCTCGGTACAACAAAGATGTACAAGGACTTACAACGGGGTTTCTGGTGGAAGAATATGAAGAAGGATATTACTACATATTTTGTAAAGTGCTTGATGTGCCAGCAAGTGAAGATTGAACATCAATGTCCCAGTGGTCTTCTCCATCCGCTGGAGATACCAAAGTGGAAATGGGAGAAAATCACTACGGACTTTGTTACAGGGTTTCTAAAGTCAAAGCGTGGGTATGATGTAGAATGGGTTGTTATTGATCTCCTAACCAAGTCGGCTCACTTCCTTTCATTCAATAGTACATACAAGATTCCTAATATGGAACAATTGTATGTGGATTGGGTTGTTTGCCTACATGGAGTTCCCATGGTGATAGCTTCTGATCCTGGCCCCAAGTTCACCTCTCTCTTATGGAAGCAGATACAAGAGGAGATGGGGTCTGACCTATGTTTCAGCACAACTGACCACCCTAAGACAGATGGTCAGTCAAAGCGGATAGTAGGGATGAGCATCGGGTCGGGCCGGCCCGATCCGACCTGCGACCCAGCCCGCATAACCCGATCCAGACCTGAACCCGATTTATAATATGGGTGGGCCGGACCTAAAATTTAAACCCATATTTTATTTGGGCCGGGTATGGATGGAGGTAAACCCAGGCCCGAAAACCCGAATACCCAGATTAGATTTTATGTGCATTATAGATGCATACATCTATCTTTGTCTTGAAATAAAAACATACAGATTTCTTGATGCAATATGTAGTATGTATCCAACCAATGGCAACATAGAAAATTTGTAATCAATCAACATGATTAGTGAATTGATACTAGTAAGATAACGATCATTGACATAGATAGACATACTTGATTTCATTGTTTTGATCTCACTCTGTCCACATGTAGGGGACAAATGATCTTTTGCTCAATGCATAGTATATTATGCTCATTTTTTTCTCACATGCCCACATGTAGGAGACAAATGATCTCTTACCCTTCCAAAACCCATTTCGTTATATATACATATAGGATGAGAAGTAAAAAACCACAACATCATAGATTCCACTGATTTTTTAACATGTACAAGAAAATGATTTGTTGCTCTTTCAATATCCATTCATTGTTGTAGGGGGTCATACAACTAAGGTGTACATATTCCGGCTACATTTATCACAAAATATATATATTGTTTTGAAGGTTGATCACAAAATACATATCATACTAGTTTAGTTTCCATGTTAGCAAGTTGGATCTAGCAAAATTTGATATGCTCATTCGATGTTATATGGGCAAACCCGAATCCGGCCCGAAACCCAGCATTTTTATATGGGCCGGGTATGGGCTGACATTTTTCATTTTTATCCGGGCCCGAACCCAGCCCGTGGCCCACTTTAAAATGTGGGTTTGGGTTTGGGACAGGAAAAACCCGGTATAACCCGGCCCAATGCTCATCCCTAGCGGATAGTACAGATTTTAGAGGACTCGTTGCGTGCTTGTGTGATGGATTGGGGAGGTGTTGGGACAAATACCTTCCGTTGACTGATTTTACTTGCAACAATAGCTACCAAGCCAACATTGGTATGCCACCCTTCAAAGCACTCTATGGCTGACCTTGTCGCTCACCACTACATTGGGATGATGTGGGCAAATGAGCTTTGATGAAAAGTGATGACATACAAATGATGAATGACAAGATCTGTTTGATCAAGAAGAGGATGAAGGTTGCCCAAGATTGACAAAAGGTGTATGCTGAGAAGAAGAGATCTGATGTGAGTGTCTTAGTTGGTGATTATGTGTTTCTGAAGATAAAGCCAATCCAATCCATATCAAGGTCTAAAGTCAAAGGCAAGTTGAGCCCTCAGTATGTGGGAACATTTGATATCTTGGATAGAGTTGGAGAGTGTGCCTACCATCTAGCCCTTCCTCCCCCTTATGAAAAGATTCACAATGTTTTCCACATGTCTATTCTGAAGAAGTATGTAAGGATCCTTCTCATGTGCTGGCTATTGAGCCTATTGAGTTACGAGAAGATCTGTCCTATGAAGAGTTTCCAGTGAAGGTCTTAGACTCCAGAATGAAGCAATTAAAGAACAAGGAGATTGAGCTTGTGAAGATTCTCTGGAAGTACCATGGTCTTGAGGATACTACCTAGGAGTTGAAAGAATAGATGTTGCGAACCTACCCCTCCCTATTTGCTTGAGATTTTGAGGACGAAATCCTTTTTAAGAGGTGGTGTGTTGTAATATCCCCAATTCTAGGTACACATCTTTCTTTTCTCTTTCCTTGTCCTTAATTCATTAGTCAGCTCTCAAAGACTACTTTTCCCTATTTTAGAATGAATAAGTTTACTTTTGGATCCTTTAACCCTAATCTACTCAATAGGGTTCCATAGAAATGAAATCATGTGATATTATTACCATAGTACTTAAATTGGAAATGAATTAGTAAATAATAGTAACCCTGGATGCCTTGACCCTAGAATTGTGCATTAGGTTAGTTTTGGGATCTCAGAAGAATAGGATCAGAATCAAGTTAGAAGGTTTCACCCTAATTGATTATTAGGTTAGGTTAATTACACTAAGTGGGTGATTAATGCATATTGGTAAAATTATAACTTATAACATCAAAACCTAGGTCTGATTCCAAATTCGTAATCAACATGTCCTAATGGTGCAACACACCAAATTTGGGCCGAATCAGATGTCATTTGCACCCTTAATTTTGATCCTAGAAGAATATATATATTTGGACCTATGTTTTTAATCAAACTGGTTAATATCGTTCGTCACACCTGGACCAAGGCCTATTGGGCCGGTTTATTTTCACACGCACTGGTTTGAGCGAGTAGGGTGTGGACCTGGTCATCCCCTTCCCCCGACTTCTTCACGTGGAATACGCAGTATCCGACGACGATTTCGAGCGCCGTTTTCTCACGCTACTCTCAACCAAACCGCATGATTCTTTCGTTAATCGATTCCATTCATTCTGACATTTCCCAACGAGCCCTAATATAGGTCTCGAGAGTGCAGCACATGAGAAACGCCCTTTTTAGGCTTTGAGCAGCCGCCGCTGCCTTCGCTTAGTCTCGCCAGTTCCTCGCTTCAGAGCCCCTTTTCACTTCCTCTCAATCCAAAACTTGACATCGATGACCCCTCCTCGGTTTTCTGCAGTCAATTTCCATCATTGTCACATAGAAGGCACTGTCGGTGGTCGTCTTCCCTGAAGGAAAAACTTGAAGTGTTGGTGCCTGGCTTCACCATGGAGCAATTCCTGATGAGGTAACCACCTGTAGGCTTATATCTTTCAGTCCCTACCTTTCTCTCGCTGAGTTTTCCACTATATTGCTCAGTTGACTAGCACCGCCGTGCTGTGGTTTTATCTTATCGTCGGGGCCCGGGGGTGTCTTTGGTGCTCCAGCCTATTTGAAGCCTTAAAAACAACGAGCCTGGTCACCCCAGGACTCGAGTCAGAGATCTTTGGGTCTGGAGTGACCTCGCGAAGATGACTTGGTTTTTTGCTTCTTGAGATATGTTTGGTAGAGCGTGGGGTGGTCAATAGATTGTTTGTTTAGAATCTCACTTCTTGGAGGAACGAGGTCCTGGCCATCTTTACCAGTCTACCCTTCGTTTATTTTCACTTTTGGCATGACTGGTTTAGGGCTTTTCGGTATCCTGGATTGTGTTTTGATTTGGTCATGCAACTCTATACCCACGCCATCTAGAGAGGCTCTACAGGGTTACGTCACTGGGACCTACCTTTCTGAATGGATAATGCAATATATAAGTAGATTTTCTAAGACATCTAATTGATTGGATCTTGTAAAATTCATAATAAATCAATCATAAGTCATAAAAATAAAATAAAATATGTTTTGGAATTGTGAAAGTTTTCTCTACATGATGGTATGATTTTCATTACCTAAATCTAATATAATAAAGATATAATTTCAAGAATTTTTCTAAATTGATTTGAAATTCTAAAATTCATAATTGATAATCTATAACTCGGAAAAAAAACTAAAATATGTTATGAACTTAGAAAAATACGATGTATAAGATCCATGTTTTGATAACATAAGTCAATACCATTAAAAAGGGAAATTTTCATGGTTTATATAACTAATGTGAAATTAACCCTAATTCTACATATATGCTTAGTAGGTGTTTTGAAGACCCTGGATTGGACCTAGGGTTAGCTTTGGTCTCATGGAGACTTGATTCAAGGTATGATGCATTTCTTATTATTCATATTGAGCAACAAACATATTTCCCCTCTCTTAGTCCTATGAACAAATATGCCCTACACACTATTCTATCTCTTCTGGGAATTTATTCATGTGAATGATTCCATGTTGATTCTGATCTTGTTATTATCTACTTTGTTGGATATTCTTATTAGACTCTTACTTGTATCATTTTCATCTCATTCCTTGTGAAACCCTAATTTGTGATATTGAATTTATTATGGACTCTTATGCATCTTATTTGTGGATATTATTGAATACTTGTTTATGGGTCCTCTGACCCCATATTATAACTGTTGGATCTTCTTATCATGTTATTTCAGTTTGATAGACTTATTGTTGCCTTTATATTTTGTGTGTGTGCAAATAGACTAAGTTTATATGTAGTAGCATGTACAACTGTACTACCATAATATTTGGGTGCGTCTTTCCACCCTGAGTGCGCCTTTCCGCTCGTATTACATATAAATTGGATGCGTCTTCCACCCAGGATGCGCCTTTCCACCTGACTTAGACTTGAGATTTTATGGGTCTCCACCCTACATATATAAAAGTAGTCTAATTGTTTTACATGCATTGATTATGATTTGATAATGTTGTTATATGACAAGAATTCTTCTGCTAATTATATTCTTTTTAATAAATGCATCATCAATGACTTGTTTATCATCATTTTGAAATTCATGTTCTTGTAATGCCCATTTGGGTGGTACAATCTTCTTCTATGGGAATCCTTGTTATATTTGATGTCCTTTTTTCCTTCTATTGCTCAATCCATATTTTATATGCAAATACCAATGTTTTATGCTGATAAATTTTATTTTGTCTTCTCTTCTAGGCTATGCTCTAAACCCCATGCGTAGGACTTAGAAGACTGGGCATGGTGAAATAGACCTGCTAGGTGGATCTCTTGTGGAGATAGAATTGAGATAGTTGGACATCTCTATATTTAGATCCTTATGTTGTAACTTTCATATAAGACCCTTTATGGGAGATGATAAGGTACTTTTATATAATTAGATATAATCATGAGATATTATTCTGTTGCTATACTTTGGCTATTTATATATTGACAAATGTAAATTTTACACCAATTCTAGAATGTTTGTTATTATGTTTGGTATAGATGGAATTATTTCTCAAATTAATTAGGGAGTGAATCCCCTTTCGGATCCCACTCTACATAAATTCCAGATTACATTATTCATAAGCTTAAAAGAGGGGCATACTAATCTTGAAGTCCTTCGGAGGAATCATGGAGTAGGTGAAGCTGCATGCACTACAACAAACATAGTCATAGTCACAAATGCCACTAAAAATATAAATGCCACTAAAATTATTTAGTGGCATTTGTTGACACTTAAACAAACAAGTCTAGTACCAATGCCACCAGAGAGATAGTGACATAAGTTGTAGACGCTACTAAATGTTGGGTTTTAATGGATTTCAACAAATTCCACATAAATTCCACTAAACCATCATTTACCTTTTATAGAAATGACACTATCACGTCAATCAGCTTTTATATAAATACCACTATGTGTATTAGGATGTTGTTGGAAATTGTTCTTATTGAGTATAATTGAGTGTTGAAAATGTCAACAATAGCAGTGTATGATGCCATTTGTCTTTTCATGATTTAATTTTCAATTCATTACCATGATTTCCAAATGAACACTAATTGCAATTTCAAATCACATTTTCAAAAGTACAAATTCTGAATATCAATCTATTTCATTTCATATTAAATGAAATTGCATGGGGAGGACATTTTATCTTGCCCTTTTTTGAATACAACATTAATGAGACACTATTTCATACAATATTTCCCTAATTAACACAATATTTTTACATCATTTGACTATCTCTTCCTTGATATATGAAAAGACATTCACATGTGAACTGTATGTTGTTAAATTTGCTTATTGTACATTGTTAACTTGACAATAAGATTGTGTGGTTGGTGAGAATAATCTTCATAAATCCTACAACTTCGTTCTTCATGAACTTAATGTCCTTCTCAAGAATGCTAGGAAAAGACCAAACCGTGCTCTATTTTTGCAGAAGTAACCATTTCAATAATAGTACATCCAAGGCCCCATATGTTCACATCAAAATTGTAGAAGTGGGAATTCAATGACCTTTAACCATTGTGTGCTTGGATGTAAGTAGAGACAACAACCAAAGAAAGAACAACGAAGTAATATAAGTATTATAAGTACCTCAGGAGCCATCCAGTAAGGACTACCTTTGAAGGAGCATATTGGCACAAGATGTCTGAATCCATTTAATAAAAAATAATGACAATTAGCTAGATATGCTTGACAAGCAAACAAAAAATTGCTCAAAGTGTGTAAAATCCTATCTTGAAGTTTTTATTATTGGATGTCTCATGAAGAAAATAAATCATATTGTGAATTTGAATGTTCGACTGGGAGAACTCATATTATTTACTTGTAAGGTTATCATGCTCACAGTTGGTGGAAAACCACTACAAGGCTACTTCTGCCTACCACTATAAAAAAAAGATGAAGAGCATTTGTCTATTAGTGGTTTTTTATGAATATATGAATACTTAGATGATGATGAAATTGTGTGAAAGACACATCAAGGCTTACACCCATTGCAAGGCTTACTATTTTTTCACTTCAAAGAGGAAACACGAAGGATATGGGAGTTGAAGTCTGATCTACAAGTTTCCTTCCTCTTGTAGGAATTTCAAGATGAAATTTATATTAGAGGGGGGACTGTTACTAACCATACCTTGCTTTTATGGTAATTTGGGGATTTAAGATAAGCCTAGTATTAATTACACCTTTATTAGTATTTTACATTATTAATAGATTGATTTAAGTTTTCTTTTATCTTAAACTTGTTCTTTAATAAGTTAAATAAATACATGTTGTGAATACATCAAGGTTTGAACCTTAGTTGATATAGTAATAACTCACACTTGTTGGTAGAAAGAGATAGTAATAACTCACGCATGTTGGTAGAAAGAGATAAGAATATTAAAAGAAATGATTAATTAATTTTTTTGAGAATTTTGTCAAAAAAATTGTAGAAATATGGAGAGTTCAATTATGAGTTGAAGCAAAAAGAATAAACAAAATTGGAATTAAAATGAGAGAGGTATGGTACTTTTTGTTTTAATGTAGAACTACCACGAATTGAAAAAAGATAGTTCAAAAAACCAATGGTTTCACAAATGCCTGACAAGCTGATGGTTTCACAAATAGATGGTTTCTCAAAACCCAATGGTTATGTGACGCATTGTCGCCCAACACAACCAAACACAAAATTGGTCATAACTTTTGCTATACTTATCGAAATTTGATGAGTTTTGTTTTCTTGAATTCATATTTCTTCTCCACACAATGAGAGTCCTAAATTATAGCAAATATGCATGGGAAGGCAATTCCTATGACAATTTTATTGAAGAACATGTAGAACATGGGGCAACAGTGAACCTAGCTATAAAATCATGAAGGTAAGTCTAAACTGATGGTTTCTCCCTCATTCTCTCTGGTTGAAGCCTAGAGCAAGGATAATTAGAGGTTACTTTCCTCTTTTCTTCTTGTTCTTCCTCCAATAGATGGAGCCTAGAATAGTATCTCGACTTTGACCTATAGATGGTGGAATCGAATCTCACAACTTGAAACCAAGCTGAGTGGGTCAAGATCTGGGCATACCAAGTTTAGATTTAAGATCATTAAGCTAGGATCAAGCCCATGTGAGTGGAAGTTCACCCTTTCACCTTGATTTTTACATAAATTAAGCCAAAAATCTTAAGAAACATGTATTGTCTTGTATGGTGATTATTATTATTTTATTTATTGAACCAAAATACTAGATTTTAGTTGACTTATTAAATGTCTTACCATATCTGCAATGTCTTATAGAAGTATTCAGATATAGATTTAGTAGTTATGATATTGTGGTGAACCTTATTGCTAAAATTAGAGTCATGTGAGCCCTAGATCTACCCTAATTTTTATAATAACAATCATATTATGAATCTATAATCTTGTCAATGGTTGTTTCCAGTTAGATCTTATGAATTCCAAAGAATAGTTCACTCTAATAATTTTTAGCATGTTTAGTTTATTAATATAAGTAGATTACTTTGTTTGTGATAGTTGTTTAGGTTTAGTTTAATGTTTAGAAAGCAAAAATCGAAGCCTTAAGTACAACATAACATACTAAAATTATGTATTAAAATTGATTTTGAGCTATTATACATGATCCTCTAAAATATGAAAATATGTTTTGCTAAATTCCCACCCATATTTACACTTCACTGAAATATCTTGAAACTTGAGCACTGCACCCAAAACTACAAGGACAAATGTCTCAAAAATACCCTCTCTATAACATACCAAAATCTTGATGACCTAATCTAGCTCTCTCATTTTCTTATGCCTTTTCATGTAATATATAATATAGTTCCCTTCAACCATAATATGAAATATATCAAAATTAACTAGATTCAAATAACAACATGTATTAACAAAAGTCTTTTTACATGAAATCAAGAAATTACTAATTATTTTTCCCAAAATGGGGTTAATTATAAAAATCCACAAATTAATCATTTTTGACCTTAATTAATAATCTAGAATATATATAAGATTGGTGGATGAAGGAAAATAAATATATATGGTTTATTATATCAAATTGATTAAAAAGGAAAATAAATACATCAAATACAGTCTTAATACCCTCATAAAGAAATAAATTACAACCATTTTTAAAATGAGAATTTGACATTAAAATTTGATTCCTCGCATCTCAGTTAGCTTCCATACCAATTTTTATGTCAAACGGATTTCATTTAACCTTGAATTAATTGATTCAATATCACAACATTAGTAGACATTATTATAGTCAGTAATTACATTCACTTTCCACTAACTTATGTCTTTCTTCATGTGATGTCTTCTACCTCCTTTGCAGCCCTAACCACATGCTAGTTGCACTGATACAATCCTAGGATGCCATTTCTCCCTCTTCTTCTCCTCATCTTCATACTTATTCTACTTCGCTCATCCCTATCTCCATCTTTGCCTCTCCATAAACCCTAGCCGCCATCAACTTCACCAACCTACACCTAGACACCAAAGAACAACAAAATCATCGCCTGCAAATAAGGCCCATAGAGGCTATTGTGACCTTCATCAATGTGTAATGCAATAATGACAATCTTGTCTCTTTAATGCCTACCCCTTTGTATTCCTTCCTCTCCCTTTCCTTTCTCACCCCCAAACTCATTCACCGCCTTCCTCCTCCTTCTTTGGTTATGTCCACCGACGTGTGCTCAAGCTCCATGTCTCATGTCACCAAGTCGACCCCAATTCCTTCATGTACGACACATACCATACATGATCAGTGAGATTTTTCTTTCTACCCTATAATGCACACACTCTCTCCTTGACGCACGTCGTGCATCTTATGTGCATACAATGAACAAATCACCTCTGGGAATATCTTCCTCTTTTCCTCTCCCCACCCTTCCTCTCCTTTCTCCCTTATTCATTTCGGTATTCATAAAAACCCTACCTGATGTTGCTCCCAACCACCTTGACATACAAAATCCTCCATACTAATTGCAACAACTAACAATGGCACCACTGTAACATACCCAAACCTAGAATCCTGACTCTAGAAATCTTATTCCCATGATTAGGGGATAATAATGTTTGGTTTTTTATATATGACCAAACAAGGATAAAGTTACACCTTGATGAACATTGTTAATGCATATCACATATTATGGAGCGATAGGTTTTATAATCAACACCACATATCATAATACACTCATATTAACATAATAACTTATTTATATTTTAACATGTAATTAAATTGATTAAGTATTTCATATATATCCCGTTTGCTAACTAAAATGCAAATAATGGATACAATATGTTTAGTAATTGATAGAATGTGCTTTTGGATAACAATTGTCATTTCAATGACCATACATATAAACAATGTGTTACCAATTAAAATAAATATCGATTTAATGGACTAAATATGTTAAACAAGTAAAATATAGAAATACATGCATAATAACACAAGGAGATTCTTTTAGAGACGAATTGAATATAATATGAATAAATTAAGTAGATGTTGATAATAAATGTATAATATTTTGAAAAATATAATGACAATAATCCAAAGACTCTAATGTTGCCATAGTTCATAAAAGGAATCTCAAAACTAAAATATAATAGTAAAATTGTGTTCCTTGGGTCCCACTTACCTTGGGTCCCACTTACCTTGGGTGCCAAGTTTCACATTGTTTGAACAATAATAACCATCCCAATTTCATTTAGAAAAGAAATGGTGAGAAAAGGCCAAAAATATTAAATAATATGGTTAATGACTTCAAAGGTGAAAATAAATCCCAAAATCATATTCTACGTACCAAAATTGGTCTATGTGTAAATTCTCACATTAATTGAAAAATCTTATCAATCCTAGTTTTGTTTAGGAGAGAAAATAGAATTTAAGGTCCATAATATTAAATAAATTTGTAAACTAACCCAAAAGGGAAAATTGATGCCAAAAATGGGTTCAACGTGTCCTAGTTGGTCTAGGTACCAAAGTTAGTATAAATTAAACTTTATTTGAACCTTCAAATATATTAGGAAAGAATATGATTAAAAATGTAACTAAAATATAAGTCTAATGCCTTTAATACTTAGTTGTCCTAAAGTGGCGGTGTTTTCTTGTGTCACATGCATGGTTTCCTTTTTTTAGTGTGTATAATCACTAAATGGACGACCAGGTCCCCACCTAGTTTTGGGTCTAGCGAATCCAGTGGCCCCCTTTCTATCCCCTACCTCCGGCTCCTCACTTACTTGCCAATGACAATTTGTGTTTTCCTCTCTACTTCTGGTCTTTCTCTCCCTCTCTCTCTCTTTAGTATTTTTTTGTTCCATGCTTTCAATCAAATCTGTCTCATCTCTCCAAATCGGGTAAACCTTAGTTATATGATTTTCGTCACCTATATATGTTTTGAGATCCCGATCATTTCTCTCCCCTATTTCACCCTTGTCTTCTTTCTCCTTCCCATCCTCTCACCTCTCCAGGTCCTCAGAACTCTAGGAAAACATTCCCTAACCATCATCGCCTCCCTTATTTTGGATTTTAGGTGCCGATTCGACATTTTCTGGCCTAGAGTACACATCCCCAACTCCGTTGTGTGTTGTTGGCCTCTCTGGGTTTGCCACTGCACTGAGCACCTTGGCATGCCTTGCTTGGTATTGGGATCCTCTCTGTGGAGCTATGGGAAGCTTCAGATAAGACCATTCCACTCATCTCAGTGAGGATTTCTCATCCCCTTTTTTCACTACTTTGCTGCCGATCATGGGTCTTGGTTCAATTGGCTTATGTCTGACTTGCTTCTTAACTAGTTTATCCTTCGTTAACCATGACCTGAGGTCTCTCATCAAGTTTTAGTCATGGATTGCCATTGTGTTTTCAATCTCATCAGGTCTCCATTTTTCTTTCTTCACCGGTGATGGCAGAAGACAAAAACAACGAGCCTGGTCACCCCAGGACTCGAGTCAGAGATCTTTGGGTCTGGAGTGACCTCGCGAAGATGACTTGGTTTTTTGCTTCTTGAGATATGTTTGGTAGAGCGTGGGGTGGTCAATAGATTGTTTGTTTAGAATATCACTTCTTGGAGGAACGAGGTCCTTGGAATAACAAAGAGGATGAATGGCCATCTTTACCAGTCTACCCTTCGTTTATTTTCACTTTTGGCATGACTGGTTTAGGGCTTTTCAGTATCCTGGATTGTGTTTTGATTTGGTCATGCAACTCTATACCCACGCCATCTAGAGAGGCTCTACAGGGCTACGTCACTGGGACCTACCTTTCTGAATGGATAATGCAATATATAAGTAGATTTTCTAAGACATCTAATTGATTGGATCTTGTAAAATTCATAATAAATCAATCATAAGTCATAAAAATAAAATAAAATATGTTTTGGAATTGTGAAAGTTTTCTCTACATGATGGTATGATTTTCATTACCTAAATCTAATATAATAAATATATAATTTCAAGAATTTTTCTAAATTGATTTGAAATTCTAAAATTCATAATTGATAATCTATAACTGAGAAAAATAAACTAAAATATGTTATGAACTCAAAAAAATATGATGTATAAGATCCATGTTTTGATAACATAAGTCAATACCATTAAAAAGGGAAATTTTCAGGGTTTATATAACTAATATGAAATTAACCCTAATTCTACATATATGCTTAGTAGGTGTTTTGTAGACCCTGGATTGGACCTAGGGTTAGCTTTGGTCTCATGCAGACCTGATTCAAGGTATGCTGCATTTCTTATTATTCATATTTAGCAACAAACATATTTCCCCTCTCTTGGTCCTATGAACAAATATGCCCTACACACTATTCTATCTCTTCTGGGAATTTATTCATGTGAATGATTCCATGTTGATTCTGATCTTGTTATTATCTACTTTGTTGGATATTCTTATTAGACTCTTACTTGTATCATTTTCATCTCATTCCTTGTGAAACCCTAATTTGTGATATTGAATTTATTGTGGACTTTTATGCATCTTATTTGTGGATATTATTGAATACTTGTTTATGGGTCCTCTGACCCCATATTATAACTGTTGGATGTTCTTATCATGTTATTTCAGATTGATAGACTTATTGTTGCCTTTATATTTTGTGTGTGTGCAAATAGACTAAGTTTATATGTAGTACCATGTACAACTGTACTACCATAATATTTGGGTGCATCTTTCCACCTTGAGTGCGCCTTTCCGCTCGTATTACATATAAATTGGATGTGTCTTCCACCCAGGATGCGCCTTTCCACCTGACTTAGACTTGAGATTTTATGGGTCTCCACCCTACATATATAAAAGTAGTCTAATTGTTTTACATGCATTGATTATGATTTGATAATGTTGTTATATGACAAGAATTCTTCTGCTAATCATATTCTTTTTAATAAATGCATCATCAATGACTTGTTTATCATCATTTTGAAATTCATGTTCTTGTAATGCCCATTTGAGTGGTACAATCTTCTTCTATGGGAATCCTTGTTATATTTGATGTCCTTTTTTCCTTCTATTGCTCAATCCATATTTTATATGCAAATACCAATGTTTTATGCTGATAAATTTTATTTTGTCTTCTCTTCTGGGCTATGCTCTAAACCCCAGGCATAGGACTTAGAAGACTGGGCATGGTGAAATAGACCTGCTAGGTGGATCTCTTGGGGAGATAGAATTGAGATAGTTGGACATCTCTATATTTAGATCCTTATGTTGTAACTTTCATATAAGACCCTTTATGGGAGATGATAATGTACTTTTATATAATTGGATATAATCATGAGATATTATTCTACTGCTATACTTTAGCTATTTATATATTGACAAATGTAAATTTTACACCAATTCTAGAATGTTTGTTATTATGTTTGGTATAGATGGAATTATTTCTCAAATTAATTAGGGAGTGAATCCCCTTTCGAATCCCACTCCTTACAACCATGAACCACAAACCTCTTAGGTTTCCCTTGTGTCTTCCCCTTCAGGACTACATGTTGGTATATATGCCCATAGAGCCATCCCAAGCGATTACATGGAGTCGGATATTAATCAATCAATTAATACGATTATTTGGTTAATTAATGAATTCCATAATATTCTAATTAATCCAAGAGCATTTTAATTAACGCAATATTTTTATTTACTGATGGATTTAGGAAACCCTACTTCCCTTCGTTTCCTATTTAAAGGAGCTTGACGACCGATATCTATATAACCTATTGAGAGATGCTTTTCAGTTTAGGCTCACGTACGTAAACCCTAGCTACCACCGTCCTCAGGAGAGAAATGAGAGCACCGCAATGCTAGCACGCCACCGCACAGATCAACTCCTTCCCACCAGCTTGGGAAGCGTGACGTGGAGTTCCAGTTCATCCGCGTGGACGAAGTAGAGACACAGACGCTGAGACGCCTGTGTTTGGAGGATGTCTACAACCATCCGTACACACTACGAGCGGCGCACATCACCGTACAAAGAAACACCTCCGGATCTTCCTACAACACACTTAACAAATGGGAGAGAAGTTCCGTCCGTATAGGCCAACAACGTTGCACACCATCGTGCAGCGGGACATCGCTGGACTTGCTATGTGATAAGGTATATCCCGCAATTACTCCTTCCGAATACACTGTTGTCGACGAGATCCTGTGTCGGGTTGCGTGGAATTTTTTTTGTTACTTCCACCACACATATTTTCTCCACAAAACTCAACAGTGGTATCAGAGCAGTGTCGATCTATGACATATTTGGATTCATTTTGATATGATCCCCGCACAGGGGTGTTGCCCCTGTGTACCCCGCATAGTCTGTGTGGGAGTCAAATTTTTTTTATTTAATGGGGAATGTCCCGCATTAAAAGTACTGTAATTTTAATATGTATATACGTATATGTAGATATACCTATGATAACATACATGTCGCCATTAAAATTTTGTTTTATGTGGTGAATGCATGCACGGTTATGGCCTAATATACCCTTTTGTAAATGTTGTGAATGAATGTGGATGTCAATCTTGTGGATATGTTTGTTTGTGAATGTTATGGATATATAATGGATGCATATGGATCCTTTGTATAAAGTATTCGTCTTGCATGTCGAGCCTCATCTCTTATTTCAAAGTGTAATTAATTCTTTCCCTTTATATTTGTACTCATATGATGTAATAGAGATAGGATTAGTTTTAGTCTTTGTAAACTTGATGCAAGGAGGCCATTTGAATATCCAACTCCAAGGAGTGTCCATGGAGAAGCACCATGAAGATCTAATTCCAAGAAGCAACCTGAAGATCCAACTCCAATGAGCGTTCATGGACAAGCAACAAGAAGATCCAATTCCAAGAAGCAACTTGAAGTTCCAACCTCACGAAGCATCCATGAAGTTGTTCATTGTAATGTTGATCCTTACAGGCTTACAGGTTGATTCACAGGTGTTGCATGAGATGCATAAGACCATAGGTGGACCGAATCCTTTGTTGCTCCAAAGGATTACAATAGTATGGCCATAACCGATGTATTTGTGTTTGTGATTGCATGTCTATCGTTTGTGGTTGTGAATATAGTAGTATATGATATGTACTATAAGTATGTGGTGTTTGTATATGTATATTTATTAATAAAACCCATAAATTAATAATATTAAGTTTTAGTTGCCTTCCATAAAGCAACACACATGAAATGCTTGATCGACTATGTGTGGGCACACCTCCGCGTGGTACACTATCTATCTCGTGGAAATGTGATGGTGGGTGTGTGGGTCTGCCTCCGTAGGGTGCACACTCATCGTGTTGGCTTATGGGTTGGAATTAACTAGGGAACCTTGATAGGATCAAGTACCTAGAGGCACAGAGATGCATCATGGCAAGGAGTTGTGCATGATCATCTATCCAAGAGTTTCATATGATACAATTGGCAAAAGTTGCCTACCTTAGTATTTGGTCTTTGACGCCGGCGTTGGCTGGGCATTGATCCAATTATTTTGGATCTTGGCTCACTAGAAGGTTGTACATTGCAACCTTCTGAGTTGATAGTGAGGGCTATCAATTTGAATAAAATAGTGGGAGCGTAATTAATTAAATGCCTAATTAATCTCGTTTATCAAATCTTTATAAGTCAAAATGTTTTGGACTAAATGAAATTTTTTCTTTTGTAGCAATCAAATGGCAAACAACACTCACACTTTCTCATTGTGATCGGTCCTTGAGAAGGACAAATTTATCGGAACCAACTTTCAAAACTGGTTTAGGATGCTGAGAATTGTTCTCACACATGAGTGTAAGCTCTATGTCCTTGAAACACCAGAGCCAGCAGAACCCACCACAAATGCGCCCAAGGCTGAAAAGGATGCTTACAAGAAGCACCTTGATTATGTTGTGGATGTCAAGTGCCTGATGTTGTGCTCAATAAACTATGAGTTGCAAGAGAAATATGAGAAAATGAATGTCATGGAGATGGTAACACATCTCAAGAACATGTATCGACATCAAGCAAGACAGGAGAGATATGATGTCTCCAAGGCTTTGTTCAGGAGCAAGATGAAAGAGGGAGACTAAGTTGGCACCCATATACTCACTTTAATTGGGTACGTGGAAAACCTATCCAAGCTGGGATTTCCCCTAGGTCAAGAGTTGGCCACTGATGTGATTCTACAATCGTTGCCTAAATCATATAGTCATTTTTTCATGAAGTACAACATGAATAATTTTGACAAGCCGTTGTCAGAATTGTTGGGCATGTTGAGGATAGCTGAAGCACAGATGAAGAAAGACAAGTCCAAGTTTGTGAGGATGATCAACAAGACAAAGGGAAAGTCAAAAGGTAGAGGCAAGGCTAAGAAAGGTTCTAAAGTCGGGCAGAAGCCAAAGTCATCCGTGCTCAAAGCTAAAGGTGGGATCTCCAAAGAAGGTAGTTGTCACCATTGTCACTAGGTTGGACATTGGAAAAGAAATTGTCCTCTCTACCTTGAGGAACTGAGGAAGAAGAAGTAGGGGATAGAGATCTCCACTTCAGGTATATACATTATTGAGATAAACTTAAATACTTCTTCATCATGGGTACTGGATACCGGATGTGGATCTCACATATGTTCTAATATGCATGATCTGATAAGAAGTAAGCCTTTACGAAAGGGCCAAGTCGAGCTACATGTCACTAATGGAGCAAGAGTTGTTGCCACCGTAGTTGGAGTTATTAGTTTATCTTTGCCTACGAGCCTTGTAATAGAATTAGAGAATTGCTATTATGTACCTGGCATTAATAGAAATATTAAATATGTATCTTGTATGGACAAGAATGGATTTGAATTTCACATTAAGAATGGAATTATTTCTATTTCTAAAGATGAGATCTTTTATGGAAATGCCCCTATGTCTTATGGTATCTACTTGTTAGAACTTGAGACTAGAATATACAACGTAAATACTAAAAGGTTAAAACTTGACAACTCAAACAAAACATTCTTATGGCATTGTCGTCTTGGGCACATAAACGAAAAGTGCATATCTAGACTCCATAAGGATGGTTATATATACTCTTTTGATTTTGAATCATTGGAGACATGTGAGGTTTCACGAGTGAGTCCTGTCACAAACCCCTCTCTACAAGCCCTCACAAATAGGGACGGTTGTGAGTCTGGCCCTCACAAATGGTCCGTGAAGAGAACTCACGTGACAAATACTAGTGGCCCTCACGAATACAATTGTCACGGACCAACTGACCCTCAAGAATGTTATATTGAGGGACTATTTAGCCTTCATAAATACATTTTTGAGGGACTATTTAGCCTTCATAAATACATTTTTGAGGGACTATTTAGCCTTCATAATAACATTATTGAGGGCATGTTTAGTTCTCATAAATACATTTTTGAGGGACTTGATGGTCCTGGAGAATATATTTTTGAAGGGATAATGCCTTCATTAATATTATTTTTGAGGGGCTATGTGGTCGTCATCAATGCAATTTTGATGGTTAATCTGGACCTTCATCAATATATTTATGAGGGACTACTGTAAATGATTTGGTTATTCATTATTGAATGATTTATTAAATGTTAATTAATTGTTACTATAGTGAATATCAAATTTTAAATGAAAACTTTGTATACATAACCTCAAGCAATATTTTTATACTAATTCACATGACATCATAAGAAGATTCAACACCAAAATGACACATAAAAATGTTAAATCACCTCAAACCAATTTTTGTTATTGAAGCAAAATATTATCCATACATTGCGTGCTCAACGTTGATATAAATAAAGAGTACATATGGTTCTAAAATTTGAGATTGATGACAATCAACATATCATGCTAGAAACTCTTAAGATCTATAATGTCTCCATATTCCTTCAAATGGTGTGGTGTTCTTTATCAATGTCAGGCATCATACAGTTAGGTACTTTAATATTCTTCTCCTAAAAATGACAAATCATTATATTAATAGAATTTAAAGTTTATAAATAAATCATAGTACAACAAACAACTTACCCTTATATTTCGGTTTTGGTCTACTCCAAGGTGCATTATCCGTCGAAATCCATCATTAAAAGTAATTCTACCCTATCAATATAAATACAAAAAGGAATCAGAGTGAGTGCGAAGTAGAGATAAATGTAAGTGAACCAACATAGCAGCAACATGCACCCGTAAACTAAAATTATGATTGAACTTAGTAAATAGTACATAATTAAAAAAAACTCAGTGGGATACAACCTAAAGAAGCTGATATCCTAGTCCCTAAAGAAGCTGATATCCAGTTGCAATTTTGTTCTGTCAACTTTTTAACAAATTTCATTTTAATGATTTGGGCTTGTTCATAATTTGTATCCTCTAAAAGTTTGCAGCCAAAAGTTAACTTCTGTATCTGCAAAATCATACAGAAACCTAATCTTGTAGTATGGCAAATACTCGGGCATGAAATGTAATGAAAACAAAACACACATATTTCTCTTTAGCTCCTGCACTAATAAAACAAGATTGGTCGATTGTCTGGGCATTTAGAAGGGTGAGTGGCCTACAAAGTATTTAGGTTTCCCCATTGCTGGTGGTAACCTAAGGAGAAAGCACTTTCATGACTGTCTTGATCGCCTGAAGGACATGATCAATAGGTGGCCGAGCAACCAGATTGCCATGGCGGGCAGAATCACGCTCATCAAATATTGTGCTATGGGACTCATCAGCTATTGGCTTAATCAGGGTGAAATCCCATCCTCAATTCTCCATAGAATGGAGATTCTTCTAGCTGACTTTGTATGGGGTAGTTGATCCAACCCTATTCTAGGGTTGTATCTTGTGTCATTTTGTACTTTTATCACATTCAAATGTATTAGAATTACATGTTATTCTCCCCAATATGAATATTATTGCAAATATGCTTATGGATGTTCTTTGCACTATTTTTCAGGTACTTGGACCATGCTTAGATGGAAGAGAGATAAGGAGGGACCCAAAGAAGGCCCCAAAGTCTCCCTCAACCTACCTGTAGTGGCCAAGAATCATCCCCAAGAAAAAACATCCGAAAATGACAAAGTCAGAAGCGAAATCAAGAAGTCAAGCCTCACCACGACCGTGGCCACAATGCCACGGTCGTGCGTTTATTGCCAAGATCCAACATGTTACAATAGGGAAATTCCACCGAGTCCCATGAACGTGGCCAGTGAAGACACCACGACCGTGGCTATCAGCACGGTCATGGTCAGGAGAAGAGAACACGGTCGTGGCACCCTGCCACGGTCGTGGGAATTAATTGCAAGAAGTCAGTTGCCAACAGGGTTTTTGCCCGGAACGCCATGACCGTGGCCAAATTGCCACGATCGTGGCCGAAGACGATCAAGACGCCTGTGGCCCCTCCCCACGGTAAGCTCCTCCCCCTCCAAAATAGTCGTGTTACCTAACACGGTCGTGGTGCATGTTACCCACCACGACCGTGGCACTCCGCCACAACCGTGGCCACCACCATCTCACCACTTCCCTCACACCATGACCGTTTTCACCCCCCACGGCCGTTCCCCACTACCCTCGCCACGGCCGTGGCACACCCACCACGATCGTGGTGATCACCAGTGACTTTGAACCAACAACCCCTACTAAGTCTACAAAAGAATATATCAAAAGACAACAAGTGAACCAGCAGATGAATTGTCATAGATTCCAATAGAGACAACAAGTGAACCAGCAGCCCCTACTAAGTCTACAAAAGAATATATCAACTTTTGTGACCTCAAATGAACAAACTTCAACCAAAATATCAATCTGGAAGCTGAGAAACAAGTTCAAGCCTAGAAATAAAGAGCAGCAGTTCAAATACGACTTGTTCATGCAAAGTCAGTCTTAAAGAGCAACAAGATACACGTGTAGCAAAACTATAAAGAATTTGGGGATAACATATGGGGTTGAGAATATTGTAAGAGGATCCCGTCTCCTCATCCCTTGCACTTACCACCACCAGTCTTATACCTAACTTAAGATGGAGTTTATGACATCATTAAAGAACCTCCCAATACAGGAAAAATGAAAAATAATGGGCTAGAGGAGCGCTCAAACTGTTTGTCCACATGTTCACTAAAGATTGGATTTTAATAGAACAAATTTTAAACAAGATTTTGTGTGGGATAGAAGAACATGTAGTCATGTCTAACAAAGTGAACCATGACAAAGAAGTGAGACAGTTCAACAACAACAGTGGCTGCCAACAGTGCCTGCCAAGTGGCTGCCAAGAAATATGAGTAGAGCAGAGCTATCTATTATTAAAAGCATATTGGAGAAGAAACTTGCTAATATTGGGTAATCCCTGATGGTTGGAAGGAATTAAGCACGTATTGAATATCTGATTTAAACGCTGAGTTCTTGGTGTGAAAGACACCGATGAAGATGTGCTTGGTGTGCTCTGCATTTGAGGATGACTTTGTCGATTATTACCAGAAGTAGGGCACCAACTTTCAACTGCATCCTTTAATAAAGTGTACATGTTAATATTCTTATGTGTATGAATATTGAAAATAATGTATAGCTGTTATGAGGTACCTATGGCTGAAAGATTAGTGGATGTCTATTGCCTTGTATGGAAAGCTTACCTACTCCATTCTCCCTTGAATTGCCTTGTATGGAAAGCATGCCTACTCCAGTCTCCCTTGAATTGCTTTGTCTAGAAAGTCTTCCTAAGCCATCCCCGCTTGAATTATTTTGCCTGGGAAACATGCCTACATCTGCACCACTACTTGTATTGTCTTGTATGTGAAAAGAACCCACACCCGACCTATTTGTGCCACTTTGCATGTGTAAGACACTTGCAGTATTCTGATTGGGGTATTTAGCTGCACAATCAACATTAATACCGCCACCCTATAACAAATAGATCAACAATGTCAAAAAAAAATTATATATTACATTGACATAGACAACTAAATCTAAGTTACCTGTGATTGATTATACCAAGTCATTATTTGGGAGACGGAGTTCTTCAATCCATTTACTATTTCTTCAAGTTCCTTAAGTTTATCCTGAAATAGAAAACAAATTACAAACATCGATCTAATAGACTAGTTGTAACTAATAGTTCAGTTTAGTTATAATCCAACATACATCCTTTGCATTGCTTTCCTCAAGAAGCATTTCATATCTTATACAGGCAGCTTTTCCCCTATGTCCTATCTCTTTGTGCCCAATTCCAACACCTCAGATCCTAGCCTTTTTGGAAGGATTTAAAACTTGCAAAGAAGCATCATGTGTTAGATTATCAACACTTCTAGGATCTATTTCTTCTTGGTTTGCTACTTGGTTTTCCACAATATCAGAGATTTCAAGCTGTAATTAGAAAGCATCATAAAAGGAAAGCTTAAATTGAGATATCTAAGCATATGTAGCTTTGTAGATATCATAGGAAAGCAAATATCCATTTTCTAACCACTTGTGGGCTTTTGTCGTAAACTTTTTCCAAAAATTTGTTAAGAGGCACAACGGGTTGATCTTCACTGACCTACACATGATAGATAACATAATAATTGTCCATGTTATATGTTCAACTCCTACTAAGAAAGACAAGTGTCCATTATTAATACCATTTCTGCCCGATAACAACTCCATGGCTTTGATCCTGTGGTATGATTCATCACTTTTTTTTGCTCTGTTTGCCTTGTTGATCTCGGAAATTTTCTAAACCATAAGAAACATATAATTAGAAAAAGTAGATAGGTATACATGCAAGTTATATGAAACCATTGTACCTTAGACTTCTCGGTTCCCCATTCTTTAACAAGATTTTTAAACTGGTCCATATCTATGGAAGCATTTTTCTCAACTTTCTTCATCATCAATTTTGGTTCAATCTTGTACTTTTCATAGTAATCTTTCTTTACACGTGCCCTCCACACTGATATCCCTTTGCTAATGTGTTCATCAATGTGATTGCATGCATTAGGGTGACTGCCTAAATCGAAGTATTTCTACAAAAACATAGAAAATATTACTTTAGATATAACAATCATACAATTTGTTGGTCTTTTTATGAAAAAGATTACCTCAATAAATGATTTTCTATCTGCAAAAGCTTGTTGTGGTTGTTCGTTCCACTTCAAGTCTAGATGCCATATGTGTGGTTTCCTTGCTAGCATATGACAATAACGATTCAATTTGGCACCATTCTCCCCAATAGCATTTCCTTCATAATCCCATTGGACCTTGTGACGTGGCTCCCCTTGCTTAGGAAGTAGGCTTTGCTCGCTTGCAGGCCCACATCCATACTTCCTATTCTCCTGTTCATCCTCAACATTTTCTTCAACTGTTACATCATTTTCAATATTGTTGGACAGTAGAGTAGATTCATCCTCACAATTTTCTACAATTGTGGATGGAGGGACAGCAATAGGCTGACTGGGTGTGTTGTTACAACTAGATCTAGTGATTCTTCTTCCTGCCATCCTTCAACTGACAAGAAAAAAAATTAGATTATTAGTGCAGAAATGTCAGTAACAAAAGTAGTAGCTACATTTGAAAAAAAATTACGGAGAATATGAAACACCAACATATGAATATTCAACATTTGAAAAACATATAAATTGTAGAGTACCTTGGTTTCATATCCCAAAAAAGAATAATGATGTCCTACTTGCTGGTATATGAAACAAGACTAAATAAATTGCAAAGAATATGCCATATAGTAACAGTTTGCCAAAAAAATGCAATAGAACATATTCCCCAAATAAATTATTCTAGACTTGCAAACAAAATAATTTGATGAAAATAGACATATTAATGAACTAAACATTAGCCCCATCATTCTTTTTTTTAGTTCTATCAACAAAAGATCCCTCGGTGTCACTCCTCGTCCAATACACATCACTAGTTACACCACCATCAATAGCTTCAGATTGTAAACCAGTCAAACAATTCTCAATAAGAGGTACTTCAGAATAATCTTTAGGAGGATGCTTTAGCACTGTGCACCAATCATCAACATTAGGATCCTTCACATAAAAGCATTCCAATGCTTGAGAAGCCAGGATAAAGGGTTCCTCCTTTTTTTATCCTTGAAGTGTTGATTTGTGTGAACCCATATTCATCAATTCGCAACCCGTTAGAAGTGCTTTCATCATACCAAGAACATCTGAACAACGGAACTTTGATTCCTGGACCATACGTTAGCTCAATAACCTCCTCTGAGTAGCCATAGTACGCGACTTCAGCATTTATAGGATTTTGATCTCTACCACTTGAATAACTTGAAGTGTCAGCACACAAATACACTCCACTATTTTGTGTAGTACATGTACTTTCAATGTGCTTTGAACGGAAACGATATCCATTGACCGAAAATCCTTCATAAGACATTCCCTCAGCACAAGGGCCTTGGGATAACCATCTCAAATCATCGCTAATATTGTTCGGCCTAATCTCTCGCATTTGCATTACCTTCATAAAAAAGTAAAACATTAATGTAATCTACACTAACTTGAACATTAAGAGTGACAACAATATTTATGTTTGAGACTTACATGCTCTTTCAACCACTTAGAAAACTCCTTTGCATGTTTTGTTTCTAGGGTCCGTGGGGCAATGTTGGGTTCCATATCTTGAAGAATACACATGTGTTCACTGCTTTATAAGAAGTGTCTAAATTAATGTACAACAAATATACAAATATCAGCAAGAATTTTAGGACGTAATTAAATCTTACCTTCTGTAAACATCCAATTCCTCTTTATTGAAAAGGACATAACGATGGGCTTGTTCCAAAGTGTGGATGTCGAAATTTCTTGACACTCCAACTCTAATTGGAGATCCATCAACATTATGAGGAGTGCGGTTGAGTTTTGTCTCAAAATTATGCAAGTACCTAGCACAAAATGTCAAACTTTCTTCAGCTAAATAGCCACTAGCAATACAACCAGTCGGTTTAGCTTTGTTTCTTACATACTTCTTCAATTTCTTCAAGTATCTCTCTATTGGGTACATCCACCTAGTTCGGACAGATCCGGCTTGCCTAGCTTCATAAGCTAAATGAATGGGCAAATGCATCATGATGGTGAAGAAAGAAGGAGGGAAGATTCTCTCCAACTGGCAAAGAGTGACAGCAATTTCTTGTTCCAATTCTTTGAATTCCTCCACATCAATAATGTTAGAGCAAAGCTTGTTGAAAAATGAGCACAAATTAGCAATAGGCTTGTACACATGTAAGCTTATGCAATGTCTCAAGGCAACAGGTAGAAGTTGATGCATAAGAACATGGCAATCATGACTTTTCAGCCCAACAAGTTTTCTATCAGATTTGCAAACACACCTAGATATGTTAGAAGAATAGCCATCAGGAACTTTCAAGTTTTCTAACACAGATAGGAACTTATCTTTCTACGCATTAGTCATGATGTAAGATGCTGGAGGCAAGTAATAGCGGTCACCTACATCTACTGGCCATAAATCTCTTCGAATGAGCATTTTCTTCATATCTTGACGAGCTTGTAAGTTGTCTTTACTTTTCTTAGAATCACCCAATAATGTGTTTAAAATATTCTCGCACACATTCTTTTCTATGTGCATCACATCCAGATTGTGTCTAACAGATAAATACTTCCAATAAGGTAGCTGAAAAAAGATGCTTATCTTATTCCAACCAAGAGGTAATGGTTGAATTTGATCTCCAAGCCTCTTGCACTTATTCATTTTTCCAAATGTGATATTTTCATATCCATCAAATTGCCTCAGTATATCTTCTCCAGATAGTGGCTTAGGTGGAAGTCGAAAACCTTTTTCACCGTCAAAATTTTTCCTATCACGTCTATATGGATGATTCATTGGAAGAAAACGTCGATGGAAACCATAGCATTGCATTTTCCCAAACTTTAACCATTTTGATACAGTCTCCACATTACAACAGGGACATCCCAAATCTTTCTCACCTTTAGTGCTCCAACCAGATAAGTCACCATATGCTGGAAAATCGTTAATGGTCCATAAAATCATTGCCCGCATAGTGAAATTCCTTTTGCTATATGCATCATAAACTTTGACTCCAAGCTCCCAAAGTAGTTACAGCTCCTCAATTAATGGCTCCAAGTATACATCAAGGTCATTGCCAACCATATGTGGACCTGGGATTAATAGGGACATCATAATAAATTGTTCTTTCATAAGAAGCCAAGGCGGAAGATTGAGAGGTGTCACCAATATAGGCCAGATGCTATGTGAGGCACTCATATTGCCAAATGCATTAAATCCATCTGTTGCCAATGCCAATCTAATATTGCGTGGTTCAGCAGCAAAGTCTGGATACCTGGCATCAATAGACAACCATTCTGCTGTGTCTGAAGGATGATGAATACGACCATCCTTGTCTTTTCCTTCAGATGGCCAAATCATATCTTTAGCAATAGATAAAGACATATAGAGACTCTCTAACCGAGGTATCAAAGGGAAGTGATACATGAACTTAGTAGCTACCTTCTTTCCCTTTGTTTTGTATTACTTTTCATTCCATCTTGAAGCACCACACGTATCACAATTTTCTTTTGAAGCTGCATCTTTGCGAAAAAGCATGCAATTATTTGTACATACATCTATAGTAGAATGATCAAGTCGTAAATCCTTCATGATCGCATTTGCTTCATAGTACGTCTCCGCGAATAGACAATTTTCTTATGGAAATTTTGAAATAATCAACTGTAACAACTTTGTGAAAGAATCGTTGGACCATCCAGATTCCTCCTTCAGAAATAGCAAGGCAACCAAATACAATAGCTTAGAATGACTTGTGCAACCTCTATAGAGTGGTTGATCCGCCTCTTTTAGTAGCTTGTAAAATCTTTGTGCATCTACATTTGCAGGTTCCTCTGTAGCTTCAGTAGAGTGGTCATTTGTTGTGTCACCCATACCAAACAAATCCTCCAGTATCTGATGCATATTGTCGGTGCTAGGCATGTTTGGTGCCACAACAAGATTGCTCCTACCAATCACCTCCCCATGAAATGTCCAAACATCATAGCTATGCACAAATCCTTTTTGTAATACATGTGAGAATACCTCCTCCTTTATTTTAAGTTATCTGTTCAAACATACCTTGCAAGGACATATTAATTTCCCCTGTCTAGTTGGTCTCTGATGGATAAGAGCAAACTCAATAAACTTTCGTAACCCTGCCTTGAATACATCACTTCGTACTCTGTTCCCAATATACATCCAACTCCGATCTATTAGAAAATCCATCTACATGAAGGAAAATATATAATAAGTTAAGCACACATTACAAGATATATATATATATATATATATATATGCAATTCAAATAGTATATTGATTATATTCCTTTCAGTCTATCTAGGTATTTATATTCCTTGATTATATATATATATATATAAATAATCGAGTAACCTGATATAGGTCTGATTTAGGTATTGGCCAACAAAGGTCATTGGTAAAGTCCAATAATGGTTGAAACTTATGGATTGTGTCTTGGAATAAATAGGTAACTAGACATGTTGATTTCTTGATATCAAACCACTAGTTTATTGGTAGAAGTGATGATTGGTTGATCTCTATTGAATGTATAGTGTTCAACTAGATTGACCTCGAGTCTTAGAGTCATATTGTCATAGTCAATTGATTAATAGGGTGGTGATTTGGTCTGCATAATTTTTTTTAGATCTTCATGCTTCTATGTAATAATTCGTGGAGCAACTCCAACTCCAGTTAGCTTGGATTTTGTTTTTACTATCATGCATATAGATCATTTAATACAGAAGGTGGAAGTTAATCACTCAAACAAAATTGTTAATGGTATTTCCCATGTATCTTCAATACGATGGCAGGGAAGTGAGAAGTAGTTTTATAGTTCATGGAGGGTGTGATCAGATATTATTAAAACATATAACAGATTGCCATTTCTTAGCTAGATTTGGTGATGGTAGCCACTGTAGGGTTGCTGAATGTATTACTAATGGTGCTTGGTCTTTTACTACTATTCAAGGCTTTGAAGATGCTTGTAAGTTTTTCAACTATTTGTAGAAACCTTTAAGGGAAGGAAACATTGTTTGGTTTAATGGGAAAAAAGATTCAAAATTAAGCGAAATCTGGCAGGTATGTAGGGAGCATGGTGAGAACATTGGTTGGGTTGTTTGGTTGTGGTCTAGTTTTCTACCTAGAAGGATTATTTGAAATGAAGACCAATGATAGACCATGACTTCTTAATGAAGTGGCCATTAAAGCCATCAGGGCCTAGAGCCTTGTCCTATTTCAAGGAAGAAACTATATCATTAATTTCCTTATCAGAAACTTTAGCAATAAGGAGTCTTTTCTAAGAATCATTAAGAACAGGGCCATTCCAATGACCCTTCGAAGAAAAACCTGAAGAATGATTATTGAATAAGGAAGAGTAGAAATTGGTAATGGGATTTGATCTCTTCCAGACTAAAGGAAATAGAATCATCAATCGAAAGCTTAGTAATTTGGTTTCTGAATCTCCTAGATTTCATGTACTCATAAAAGAATTTTACATTTGAATCTCCTTCTCTAAGACATTGAGTCCTTAACTTTTGCTTGAAGAAGGATTCTTCATTTAGTGATGCTTAGGCAGCAACTTTCTTTTTTACAAGAGCACATTCTCTAAGAGCAAAATTAGTTAGGTCCAATTCAAAAACAATTTCGGCATGAAGAGCCTCAGCATTAGCGACCTTTTCCACATCATAAAGATTGCCCACAATTTTCCAATTCTAAGAGCATAATTTGGTTTTCAAATTATAGAGCTTCCTGTAAATACGATACATAGTGTTACCATGAACCTCTAAGTTCTAGGCCTCCTTGACTATACTCATAAACTCTTCATGATTATTCCAAGCATTAACAAACCTAAAAGGAGATATAACCTTTCTAGGTTCACCAATATGAAGGGACATGATTTTATGATCATTAACAGTGTTTGAGAGAATATGGCCATTTACATTTGCATTTGTAGTAAGAAAACTAGCATTGTATGAAAAGGCAATAATAAAAATATAGATAAAAGGAATGACACAAAAGGCGTGTGACTATTATTGGAAGACACACGATTCAATGGTCTACTACAGAGCAAAATGTAGACTTTTCCAAGAATTGTATTACAGATTCTATGCTACAAGTTTGATGCTAGATTAGAAAGCCTGCCTCTCCCTAAAGAAAAAATGCTACCAATCTGCAAGGAGGATGCACACAAAATATATGGCATCCCAAATGGAAAAATTGTCATAATGGTAGATGCTACCATGCATAAAGATAACTCAAGAGCTAATTCAATGGTTGAGAAACTCAGTTTAAGACCAAGTTGCATGTGTTGTGTGAAGTTAGGACATTGAAAAAATAGGTTTATGTGTTGCGATTGCATCAATGACCTTGAAAAGTTGTACATCCCCATTTCCATTGGCAACCTTCTGAAAATATTTAGCTTTTGGGAACTTTCTGTCAATTATCGCCTTTTCTTATAGCCAATTGCAGGAAGTAGAAATGTAAAGAGTGGGATCCCATAGGGATCCACTCCCTACTAAAAATAAAGAGGGCAACATCCACCAAATTTCTTTTTTTTCTCAAAAGGGGATGAAACCAAATTTATTTAAACATGATTGTATCATAACACAAAGTAGCAGCAGAATTGAAAGACATATCTAACCATTACAAGGCAACTTAACCAACTAACTTTCACCACGCAGGGTGACATAAAGGAAAACTAATAACATATGAAGAACTAGCTGAGGATCACCTAACAACTTCAAGCCAAGTCTCCCATGAATTCAGCTAACCTTGATGAGGTCCAGGTCCTCCTAGATCACCTCCTCCTTGTCCAACACCTGGGGTTGGAAGCGTACCCCACAAAAGAAAAAGAGAAGAGAATATCAGCAAAACGCTGGTATGAGCATGTTAAAAAGAAATTGAGCATTTTATTATATGGAAAAAGGTCCAACAAGTAGAGAAGGCTTCCCATGCAAGAAAATAAGAACTACCCAATCGGGCATAAAAGGAAAGATCATCAAACATATGATAAAAAGGAATACTTGCCAATAAAAACAATAATAAAGTGGTGCCACAAAAGCACCCATAAAGATTTTAGGGCACAGAACCCATAACAACCTGCATGTATGTGAGATAAGCATATCACTAGAACAACATAAATAACAATTGGTGGCCAACCCTCATAAAGTTGAAACCTGATAGAGAATGGCACATAACCAAACTCCCAATGTATATTTAAAAATTTGGGCCAACCCCCATAAAGCTGAAACCCGGGTATGAGGCACATAACCCCCATCCCAAAATAAACAATAAGGGCACATAACCCAAAACCAATGCAAATTATATTACTCTAGGGCTACTGAGTCACATAACATGCTTAATAGGGAGGCAAGTAAAAAGTATAGTCAGATTTGCAAATTAATCACCACATAAGTGATCATCAATATCAACCACCTCTAAGTGGGCATATAACAACAAATGGTGTTCCATAATGAACAAGGCATAATAATGATTCCAAAAGAAAGTCATGAAGATATTTTGATCACAAGATCAATAGCAATTAGGGTACTTCACATGAAGCATAATATCCAAGAGGAAAATATATGGTTTTTAGGTTATTGTCCATAGGACCAAGAGAAAGACAATTTAGGTTATTGCTCAATAAAGAAAAATAGGAGATGCTAACATACCTCTCACAGAGTCTAAAACACTTTTCCAAAATCCTAAGCAAGATTAGAGTCCACTTGTCCTATTATAATAACCATATACATGTATTAGCATTACATTCATTCATTAAGAACTCAAAACCCTAAAGTTATCAAATTTTCCTACAAACCACCGTTTTAGGTCTCAAAAACATCACCATCATTTTATTTAGGATTTTCTGATCAAAATAATATATATATTTATATATTTTCGAGATACTGACTTTTAGGCTATTTTTCTTGATTTTTAAGTAATTTAAATCAACTCGAAAAATACATATTCGAAAAACTCAGAATCAAACCACAAAAACATTTTTAATGGATAGATCTCGTTCTCCTGATTTCAAAACACTATTTATTTTTAATTTTTGGAGCAACGAGTAAAAAGTTATGAATTTTCTAAAAAGCACAAATTAGAAATTGCCACGTAGGCAAAGTCGTTTAAACCGAGCGGGGAGAGAGATGAGTGGGCCCGCTCCACGCTGATCTGGCCCAATGGGAGGCCGGCCCCGCGCTCACATGGCGCCCAGCTAGCCTGGTCAACTCCCGGTCAAAGCAAACAAGAGAAAATATAAAAGACCGCAGTAACCCTCGCGACAATAGAGAGAAAAGAAGGGAAGTATCGGGGGTAAAACGGTAAATCATCAGAGATCATCTCCTTCCCTTCACCCACGAGACATGGACAACAACAACGAGCTGTTGCTCGTGGAAGAAATAGGCAAAACCGCTATACTTGACGAAAATCAGGGAGCTTCGGCGGCTTTCCGGGGTCCAAACGGAGACGAACAGAGCAATTGAGAAGATAGGCGAGTTGCACAAGTGTCGGCGTACGTAGGGGTATAGATATATATAGATGAGGAGGTGTGTGTTACGGTTTCCGAGTTTGGGTTGTGAGAGGAGTTTCGGCCGACCTGGGAACCTCTCAAACGTTCATCAAAATACGAAAAATTTGTGATAATGTTGTGCGGATTCAAAAAAGGAATCCAACGAGCCAAAAAACTCGTGATTTGGTCGAGAAATGAATGAGATATTTGCATTTGAAAATCGTGTATCTTTTGTTGTTTTCAAAATGGGCTGGAGGTAGAAGATGATGCGGATACCGTTTGATCGTGATCCAAGGGTCCATGGTGGAGCGCGCATCATGGTATTTAATGGGTTGCCAAACCAATTCGGAATAAAGTCCTTTATTTAATTATTTAACTTTTTGTCTTTCTTTATTTGACGACTCAAACAGTTTCCAAAAATAACCAAAATTTGCACCCTGACTTATTTTGATGTGTAGAATCCAAATCTAAAATTAGTTTTACCTTTTGAAAATTTTTAATGTATTAAATAATTCAAAATATATTTTCTCTTTCCTCATTTATTTATGAATCTATGATTATCCAAAAATTATAAAACTTCACCAATAAATCATATTAAGTATGTTAGATACGAATTTGTTATTATTTCCATTTTTTGAAATTTTTATTATTTTAAATAATGATTTGAAAGTTTTACACACTTTCTCTCTCCTAATTTTATCATCTCATCAAATATTTTCCAAATTGATTAAAAATTCATCAAAAGCTCTATTTTAATATGTATAACAGGAATTTGGCATTAATATATTTTTTGAATACTTTTATTATTTTATTTAATTCATTTAAATTTTAGCACTTATTTAACCTTTTAATTTATTAGAGGCATCTATAAACCTTCTAAAAATATAAAACTTGGCCTATAAGCAATAATAAACGTTAGGAACACGTTTTCGAGATTAATTAATTTTTATCAATATATATTTAATATTTTTTTGTCTTTAAGTCATTTTCTCTCTCCAGATTAAAATAAAATATTAAACATTGACCAAATTAAATGCAAATTTTCTCAAAGGCTTATTTTTATGTTCAAATTACGAATCTGGAGTTATTTTTCTAATTTGAGGATATTAGATATTTTATTTCACCTTATTGGCTTATTTCCCATTATCTTATAATAAAGGCTTTAATATATTTATTTATTATCCAAATTAGATGATACTTGGCCATTAAGTTTCTTTTAGATCAATAAAACGAATTTGAGATTATTATTATCCAATAAATTTTCCTTTTAATATATTATTCATTATTTTTATTATTTCTCCCATTAATAATCTAATATCTCATTATTCATGTTTTAAGCATTATCTTTTATTCCCTTTTTCTCTTCCTTGCACCCTAAGGCATAGGAAGGATCTAGAACTAATCTATATAATAATTATCCCACTTAGGATTATATATTTCGTATTTTTGTAGAATTATAACCCATTATCCTCAAAAATGAATATTTGCCTTTTAAGCACATATCTTATATTCCTTTTATTGCTTTTATGATTAATTTGAAAGTATTGGGTAATATTTATTTATGTTCTTCATTTTAATGTGACTTATGTATGCATTATTATATTCAAGGTTACCAAAGAGCATATTTTAAATCCTTGTTTGGCTAAACCTCCAAAAACTAAGGGTTCTAAGCTATTACTCTGGAATAAGATTAATTCCTAGGTTTCAGTATGTTACAAGAAACTACAATTTGGCGGGTTTCTTTAAGGATTTTTTTAGTTTGGGGCCTGTCAAAATTTGTTAACAATAGCTGCAAGTGCTGAAAAATTGGTGGCATGCATATATTGGTGGTAAGATTATGCTTTTATGGAGTTTTAATAACTACAAAAGATGACTCTAATTACTCAGTTTCATCTACAATAAAGATGATATGGGGAATTCCCCACATGCAATAGATGGATTGATGTTATAATAATATATGAATGGAATTGCCACATGGAGAAGAAAGAGATGATAGTTGTGGATGAGACCAAGTAGTTGTACAAATTCCCAATTGAAGGTGGTATTTGTAAGGAAGAAGATGACCCAAATGTGAATTTAGGATTGCAAAGGTTTCTATTGAAGACAAACCAAATGTGTATACAAGGATTGTAAAGGTTTGCATTTCAATGACTGTGTTACACATTTTAATCTTATGGTACATACACTATATTCAACATATATTCATTCTCTTTATTCATATGTCAGCTGGAAGCAATACAGAAAAAATGTGACCAAATGTTGTACTCTGCTCAAAGAGGAAGCCATACACCCAACATTTGATGGAAAATGAATTGGAAAAGAAGAGAACATTACTAGGGGAGGGAAATATAAAGACCCGATCTCTTTTAAACTACTTTAACTTGGATAACCAAGATGTATCAAATGAGAACTTGGACTGAAAACTAATTGTGAATCAAACTAAAGAGGATGAAAAGTACAGGACTCTTCGACCCATGACACAAAAAAATGATGATGTCAGACGTGTGAAAAAAAAGATAACTGGATCAAATAAAGGGAAGATACAAAACAATACATCATCAATGGATTGTAGCAGACGAAAGCTGGATGACAATGAATAGAAGATGGTTCACATATCGGGTAACATGGTTCACCATGAATGGAAGTTGTTTGACAATTTACATACCAGTGTTTAGAAAGGAAGACAAATTCACAAGAGTAGGTGGAGTAAGCCCTAGTCTTGGAGGGGATACAATCAACCTGGAGACTTATTGATTGCTATTCCTTCTATAAATTTTGCATCGAATTATGTATTTTCACACCAACTAGACTATGTATTTTCCCACCAGGCTGTTTACGACAAAGGCTCTGTTCGGCAAAGCGTCCGCAAGGGTCCGGTGGAGATCTGTGAACGCGGGCAACCCCTAAATGAGTGCGGGTAGATTAATCTCTCACTTCCCTAACACAAGTGGAGTTCATCGCTGCGCAATACCAGTTCACATACAACAGCCAGTGTATTTTAAGCATCCGGCAGCGATGAGAACCACCACGTTCTTTTGACGCAGTGAAGAGCGGCCGTTTCAGATGCTTTTCCGAACGGTGCCAAAGTCTATATGCCAAAATGTCGGCTATGGAGGATGCAGTTGAAGTGAATGATGTGAATAGGAAACCCACACATAGTGAATGATGGAAATAGATGAAAACAAGAACCTGTCGGCGGCGACCGTAGTGGAGTTGGGGGCAGCTGTCGGCGCAATGGAGGCGAGGGCACCTGTCGGCGAGGGCACTTGTCGGCGGCGACCATAGAGGTGTTGGGGGCGTCGGCGGCGACCGTAGACGTGTTGGGGCGTCGACGGCTAGGGGCGTCAGCGGCTAGGCCCAGGAAGGAACGGAACAATCGCAGCTAGTCAGAGGCTCACCACCGTGACCCTCTCCAAAATGAAACAGGACACGCACGGCGTAGGAGGGAGATGTGCACGGCGTGAGAGGGGAGGGTTTATCTTTTTTTATTTTTGATTTGCAAATGTTGTGTTTTAGAATTGAGGGAAGGGTTATGAGATGGAGGGAAATATTTGGCATGGCATTTTTCACGGGGTGATTAGTGAGTAATGTATTTGTGAGGGATTAGTGTTCACATAAAAGGTCTAAGGATGTAAAAAACACGGTTGAGGGATTTGGTCCCATGTATGAAGGATGATCCCTCACAAATAGACATCATTATTCACGATTTTCGGTTCCTCACAAATGTTCTTCAATAAAGGCCAAATTTTTTGTAGTAGAAGATGACCAAGACTCCTTTCACTGGACACAGTGAGAGAGCTAGTGATCTGCTAGGGCTCATACATACTGATGTATGTGGACTTTTTAGATCAAATGCTAGAGGAGGCTATCAAGATGACCTCAGTAGGTATGTTTATGTATATCTTATGAAACACAAGTCAGAAACTCTTGAAATGTTCAAGACTTTCATAAATGAAGTAGAGAAGCAACTTGGTAAGAGTATTAAAGCACTCTGTTCAGATCGAGGTGGAGAATACTTAAGCCAAGAGTTTGAGGACCTTCTGAGAGACCGTGGTATTATATCACAATGGACTCCACATGGTACACCACAACATAATGGTGTGTCAAAAAGAAGGAATCATACATTATTAGACATGGTACGATCAATGATGAGTTCAGCCGAACTTCCAATATCATTCTGGGGATATGCTCAGAAATTGCAGCGTTTACACTTAACTGTGTATCTTCTAAATCAGTTCAAAAGACACCATATGAGATATGGAATGGGAATCACCCCAATTTGTCTATGTTAAAGATTTAGGGATGTGAAGCTTATGTTAGGAAACAATTTCCTAAAAAGCTTGGACCCAAATCGGAAAAATGCTATTTTGTTGGATACCCCAAGGAAACTCGGGGATAGTACTTCTACACACCAACTGACAACAAAGTGTTTGTTGCTAGGACTACTATATTTCTTGAAAAGGAATTTATTTCCAAAGGAATTAGTGGGAGGAATGTAGAGCTCGAAGAAGTTCGAGACCAACAAGAAAGCAAAGAACCTGAGGAGGTACATAAGGAACATGAAGACTCACAAATTGTTGTGGAATTTCAAGTTCTAAATGTAACACAGGAACCTCGTAGGTCTAGTAGGACAAGACTTGAGCCTGAGAGATTTGGATTTCTCGTGACTCATGATAGTGACGAATTGGGCATAGCAGACACTACTACAGAAACAGCCTTTGGCGTCAGTTGTTTAACCCCCTTTGGCGTCGGTTTCTGAGTGACGCCTATGTGGGCGCCGCTAAAGGTCGAACACTTCGGCGTCGGTTTTTTAACCGACGCCTATTTAACATAGAGGCGTCGGTTATTTATAGAATACCGACGCCAAAAGGGTTCGCGCCACAGAAAACGGCGTCATCTAGGAAACATTCTGCGTCAGTTATCTACTAAAAGACCGACGCCTATATGGAATATAGCGTCGGTGTTTAATTGGTAACCGACGCAGAAAGTGTCCTAGATGACGCTGTTTTCTGTGGCGCGAACCCGTTTGGCATCGGTTATCTACTAAAAGACCGACACCTATATGTATTATAGGCGGCGGTTTGACACGAACAGCCGACGCCATTTCCAGTACGGTTGTGGCCACATTAGGCGTCGGTTTTGTTCAAAAACCTGACGTTATAGGTCTTTGCTGACGGTTTTCTGTAAATAACCGACGCCTATATCTTTTTTTTTCATATCAGTTTGCAGCTCTGCTGTGGCTGGTCAGCAGGATGAGAACCTGCAGTTCAGTTTTCTGAACTGCAGGTTTACGACATTCATTGATATCAGCCTACAAACAGGCCACAAACCTGCAAAAGTCCCAAGGAAAATTTCACACAAGTAGATACATTCAGACATCAATTCAATTCTCACATTCACACATATAGAAACATTCAAATACATGTATTAACATTCAGAAATATTCATTTACAAAGTATCATTCATTATCGCTATCAACATCCCAATTATATCTTACAGTTGCCACTGCTTGTATGGCTTTTGCCCATTCTTCTCTTATTTCATTTAATGCTTCCATCGTATATGGAGCATGTATATTTTTTAAGCGTTTACCTATAGTGTTGTCAGTTTTAAACACCTGCAAAGAGAATGATGTATATATAAGTAATAATATAAAAATAAGATTGATATATTTCATACTAACTAATGAGACTATATATAATACCTCATGTATGGTATCGATGTCCAATGCGGCATGTTTGATAATTATCTGCATAAATCGCATCACATAGTATGCGCATGCCCAGCCATTGTCTTGTGTAGCGCACTATAAATTGAAACATACAAAATAATACAACTAAGCACAATTCACATCAATAATATATACATTGGAGCCGGAAACTTACTTGTACGTTCTGCCAATTTATTGGCTGGTTCTTTTTCCTTGGGACCGTTCCTCCAGCCTTTTTGAATGCATCTAAACCCCTACATGTTAATATAACACAGTAAATTGCATAAGTAAATAGTAATGTAATAACATATGTTAACAGATACAAAAATGAAATATTTCTCACCAGAATAATGGCATTCTCATTACGTTTCCAATTTTAGTGTTTAATGTACTTCCCGCGAGATCTAGATAATAAACAGTGAACGTCCTGGGGACAATAACTAGTAACTCCCAATGTCTACCGCCAGAGGTAAAAAGTTAACAATTAATAACTCAAAATGCACAATAAAAATGGAATTTTCTTAAGTCCAAATTATAAATAAAGTAAACTTACTTGACATTGAATGGAGCTATTATTATCGTCTTCTTTTGCTGACCAAAAATTGTAAAAGCATCTATACAATATTGTTGAACACTATCAGGGTCTTTAGCTACCATACTAATCAATGATGGAATCAAAAATCCCACATGATCAAATGCAAATTGTTTGCAATGATCTTCGACTAAGTAGCTGCAAAACATGTATTACGTATGCATTAATATATAAGAAACCAGATCACCGGATCTTACACAAGGTATATGGATGTATAAACAAGATCTCACCTTATCCATGTCTCTATCATTGATGTATTCAGCCAATCATACATAAACAACTCAATAATATCTTGTATAAATAAAGAGCTATCGTATGATTGACCTGCATAATATGCATCTAAAGAAACAATTATCGGGCAATGTATATTATGTGCCTGTAGCCAACATGCCATTCCCCTACAAGCAGGACCTAACGGGTATGTTAGGTCAGTTGGAACCCAAGTTGGTAATGCGGGAAGTGGAGGTGGAGGCCTAGGTGCTCCTGGTGTCTTCTTTTTAACCTGTATATATAATTTCAGATCAGTTGACATCATATATACACATTAACAGTCTAAATCAATGTAAATTTATCTTACAATTTCAGTAGTGTAGACGACATCTGCTTTGGGCCACAATATGACCCCGCCTTCTGCCTCAGCAAGTGTATCAATATCCGGGTGGGGATATGGCAATGTAGCTTCCCTCCAATTGGGTAACACACGTAATGGGCCCACACGAATGTAGCCCTGTGGCATTGGAGTCCCGTGAAACCTTTCTCCAGGAAGGGACGGGTAAGCCTGCGCCTCTGCAACAACATAGTCTTGTATTCTTAAGCGGCATGGCTTCAATGCCTACAAATTTACGTAAAGAATGTTATACATATATACATATCATCTTGAAAACATATCATCTTGAAAAGACTAGCTACAATGTCATAAACAATACTTACAGAAGACGTGTTAGGCGATGGGTCTCCAGGATTACTCGCAGTCTGTGCATCAGGAGAAGAGTGGGTCGCCATAGGCTGATTGGAAGCCTGAGATGCCTGCCACCGCAACAAAACAATTCTTCCTTGACCTTCTCAGCAACTACATCGTTGACCTTCTTAGCAACTATATCCTCGACTCTCTTATTCTCCTATACATGGATAAAAGAAACATTAGCTTCTTATTATTGAATTTCCTTTTGCAGTAACATTCTAAAAAAAGAATAGGTTACCTCTTCTTGAGAAAGTCCCGCTCTGGGTTTGCGCTGGGATGGCCCAAAGAATGCTTTGATGCCAACACCAGCGCCTGCACCCCTAACACGTCCAGGATGCTCTGGGTTACCCAGAGCAACTGTCAATTCATCCCTTGTGCCCTGAGGGATGAACGTGCCTTGTTTCCTCTGCTCGTGCAGCTCCCGCTAATCACCATCAACAGAAATTGGTAAGTTAACACCACAAATAATCAATATTCAAACGATTGCTCTAAGAGTTGTATTTTACCATTTTCGCATCCGCCTCAATAGTTACGGGCTTCTTTATTTCACCCTTCTTTTTTTGCCTCCCAGCTATCCAGATATCATGGCGAGGCATGGGTGTGGCAGACTCCTGAGTAGGAGCAGACTCCTGAGTAGGAGCAGACTCCTGAGTAGCCGCAGACTCCGCATGTAGTCTTTGGCGAACGCTTGCATAGCCTTTTGGACCCATAGTGTGGTCATGCACATTCAGTGCATGCCTTGCTTTTTGTGCGTCACTGAGGGCCTAGTTAGTATGCACATTAATGATTTGGTTAGTATCACTAAATGTTAATCTTGAATAGGTGAATACAATGTATATTAATTAAATTGGGAGTGACGCCTAATACCTTGAATTCTTCAGATTTTCTTGAAGCAACAAAATTGTCCCAATCTTCTTTGTCCAAGAAGTTCCATTATTCAAGGGCTGAATTCTTCTTCTTATCACCCTCTTTTATGTATTCTTTGTTCAGATTTGTCCTATAATTCCTAAGCATCTTTCCAGCGCGTTGCATCACACTTTTACGATGCAACTTCTCATCCAATGCAAACAAATTCTGTAAAATAGAAATGTTATTAACTAGTATCCAAAATAGAATTGCAAATAATAGAATTTGTAATATACAAAATAGAATTGCAAATAATAATAACTCACGCATAAATCCTTCCATATCAAGTCTTTTTTCCCCTGAGGAACTTTATGCCAATTATCATACTTAACACCACAATGGCTCCGAGTGGTACACCCAAGATAGTTTACAAAATTATTGCGGTTCACTTCAATTGCATTTCCTCCATTATCAAACTCCACAACCAATTTGGATCCACTGCCACTTAGCGCTATTAACTTCTTCAACAGAGTGATGCCCCTTTTCTTGTTAAGTGTTTGGTGCTGCGCATCAAGTTGCTCCAGTGCTTCAGTGGGTACATGTGCATCATCAACCTAAAATTTGACAAAAATAAACACACTGAATTAGCCCAATATAGAAATATAGGATATATGACATAACTAGAAGATAATGAATTTTATAGAAATACATGATATGTTTTTAGAACTTACATTGGTATCCTCGCCATGCTCTTCATGGACAGCATGCTCATCATGGACTTCATGCTCATCATGGACATCATGCTCATCATGGTCAGCCATCTGAAAATGTCATTAAAAAGGCAAACATTTAGCATTTGTATTAACTAGAAAAAGGCAACCATTTAGAATTTGTATTAACTAGAAAAAGGCAAACATTTAGCATTTGTATTAACTAGAAAAAGGCAAACATTTAGCATTTGTATAAACATACATGTCTTTAAAATTGTGATCTTTTATCAATTAACAATCCTTCATTGTGATTTCCGCGCACATATAAGTCATCATTAGCTTCAATATTTTGTGGAGTTGGCAACCCAACTGAGAATGGACTGGATTCATCATACTTATCATAGTACTCTTCTTCATCTATAGGATCTTCAATGAACTGTCTTTTACCATGAAGAACAACCGACCATTTATCATTTGCAGGATCATCGATATAGAATATTTGTTTCGCCTGTGATGCCAATATGAATGGTTCACCCTTCTCGCCAATCTTTTCAAAGTTCACCAAAGTGAAACCCAATTCATCCACTATAACTCCTTTGGTGTTATCAACCCAATTACATTTAAAGAGTGGAATTTTGAAATCTATGTAGTCAAACTCCCAAATGTCTTCAATGACACCGTAATATGACATTTTAGCTTCACGTGGACTCTTATACTTTGCACTTGCAAAGTACATAGTCGACGCTTGAAGAGTGACCCCACTATTTTGGACGACACTCTTATCATCTTGGCGCTTTGTGTAATATGTGAATCCATTAATGTCAAACCCTTCATAAGACATAACATTCGGTTTTGGTTTAAAGGCGAGGCATTTGATAGTTTCTGTAATATCATTTGGTGTTTGAGATAGTTGATGTAAGACTTTATCTTCAAACCACTTAGTAAAAGTCTTATTATGCTCTCTAGCAAGCCACATTGAACTTGCTTGAGGATGTTGTCTCTTTATGAAATTGGTATGTTCCTCGATATAAACACTCACTTCGTCCATATTATGTAAAATATACAAGTGAGCTTGTTCCAACTGCTCACGGCTGATTACTTTCACCCGTGATCCCAAAATTCCTTTGCCCTCCTCAATATTCTTGTCATTATCAGGAGTGTCATTACCAATGAGAAAGTCATTGCAAAAATCCATAACCTCTCTCGCCACATAACCTTCAATAATACTCCCTTCAGGCCGATAACGGTTTCGAACATCACCTTTAAAAACGCTCATGTATCGTTCAAAGGGATACATCCAATGCAAGAAAACTGGTCCCAACATTTTCACTTCCCTAGTCAAGTGGACAACAAGATGTACCATGATATCAAAGAACGAAGGAGGGAAATACATCTCAAGCTGACATAGGGTAACAACCACTTCTCTTTGCAAATTATCGAGAGTATCAGGGTCAATAACTTTGCTGCATAGACTGTTGAAAAAGAAACAAAGTCTGGTAATTGCAAACCTTACATGCTTCGGCAATATAGATCGAATTGTCACGGGCAATATTTGTTGCATTAGAGTGTGACGATCATGAGATTTAAGACCTATCAACTTCAGATCTTTCATTGATACCAATCTACGGATGTTGGATGAGTAACCATGTGGCACCTTAACATTTACCAAGCATTCACAAAAAGTTTTCTTCTCCTTTCTAGACAACGTGTAACAAGCGGGAGGTAAGTATGTTCTTTTATTACCCATTTCACGTAATTCTGTTAATTCTGACCTTATTCCCATTTCACGTAGGTCTAGTCTGGATTTTATCCCATCTTTAATCTTACCTGGTATATTTAACAGAGTACCAATGATGCTATCACAGGCATTTTTCTCAACGTGCATTACATCGATACAATGCCTGACTGTCAAAGAACTCCAATAAGGAAGATCCCAAAATATTGACTTCTTCTTGAATGAAGAATTGTCACTCCGTGTGGCCATACTACATTGTGATTTCTTACCAAATTCATTGACAATGTCTTTTACTCTTTCATAAACAACATCCCCTGGTATAGGTTTAGGTGCACTCCGTTCATCATTCCATCCATTGAATGCTTTGCGCTTCCTATGATATGGATGGAATTTTGAAAGAAACCTTTGATGACCAAGATATACAGTCTTGCCGCCATGTTTTAGTCTTATTGAATCAGTGTTTTCTTCACATATAGGACACGCTTTAGCTCCTTTGACACTATATCCAGACAAATTCCCATATGCTGGAAAGTCATTAACAGTGCAAAACAACATAGCGTGCAAACGAAATGTCTCTCTTGCTGAAGCATCATAGGTCATCACACCTTCAGCCCAAAGTTTCTTTAAGTCATCAATCAAAGGTTCAAGATAAACATTGATATCATTTTCGGGTTGTTTAGGGCCCGATATCAACAACGACAACATAACGTACTTATTTTTCATACACATACAGGGAGGAAGATTGTATATAACAAGCATGACTGGCCAAGTGCTATGTTGGCTGCTCAATGTCCCGTACGGATTCATCCCATCTGTACAAAGCCCAAGTCTTAGATTCCTATCTTTTTCACCAAATTTGGGGTACAATAGATCAATCTTCTTCCACTGTGGGGAATCAGACGCATGTCGTAGGATCCCATCATTATTTTTCTTAACATCTGCATGCCACCTCAAATTCTTCGCATCTTTCGGATTTGCAAACAAGCGTTGAAACCGTGATATTATAGGTAGATACCACAACACCTTGGTAGGAGAACCAGTTTTGGACTCCCCCGAAGTCGTCAATTTATACCGTGACACACCACATTTTGGACAATCTTTCAAATCTACATAGTCCTTTTGAAATAATACACAATCATTCAGGCATGCGTGTATCTTCTTGGCCTCCATTCCCATTGGGCACAACATTTTCTTTACCTGGTATGTTGAGATTGGCAGCTCGTTTCCTTCAGGAAGCATTTCTTTCAACAAAGTCAACAATGAAGTGAAGCTTTTGTCGCTCCATCTATTGTTAGCTTTCAACTTATACAATCTCAACACAGCACTAAGCTTCGTAAACTTAGCACAACCTGTGTATAACGGTATCTCAGCATCATGCACAATGTTTCTAAAGATAGGAGGTGGATCGGTGTGCTCTACCCTACAACTATCCAGCATCGCATCAATGATGTCTGCTGGAACTGGTTCGTTCACATTTACATCATCGGAGGCAATTTCTTCTTCCACCCAAGCACTGCTATCGACATCTACTGGTTTCGATTTTGAAATCTCTCCATGCCAGTGCCATTCTGTATAGCCTTGTACAATCCCGTTGCACATGACATGACTTTTGATTTCCTCACCAGTGTTGACTTTCAAGTTGTTACCGCAATGCCTACATGGACAGTAGAACCTATCTGTAGGTTTTTTCCTATGTTCCTCGACAAATCTAATAAACTGATCAAGACCAGATATAAACTCTGGGGTGCAACGATTACGAATGGACATCCATGATCTATCCATTCTATGATTAGAGAAAACAAGTTTATATTAGGAAACAAGTATATATTAGGAAAAGATTAGGGTATACACTTACATCCTAAGTGTATAATGTGATGTCATTCTTATATATAATAAATGTGTACCACCTATCCCATCCTTGAACACCTAATCTCACTAGTAAGTGTATAATGTGTATTGGGTTTTCAAGAAAATTTCGGCAGCATTTCCCCGCTGTTCTCTAAGTACATATGTACTTAGAGAACAAATGGGGAAATGCTACTGAAATTTTCTCGAAAACCCAATACACATTATACACTTACATCCTAAGTGAGATTAGGTGTTCAAGAACAGTCCCAAACTGGGGACTATCTAAGATTTACTCCTAATGAGTCAATCTTGGACAGGTTTCTAGGCCAACAAACACATTTGATGTCATTCTTATATATAATAAATGTGTACCACCTATCCCATCCTTGAACACCTAATCTCACTAGTAAGTGTATAATGTGTATTGGGTTTTCAAGAAAATTTCGGCAGCATTTCCCCGCTGTTCTCTAAGTACATATGTACTTAGAGAACAAACAGGGAAATGCTGCCGAAATTTTCTCGAAAACCCAATACACATTATACACTTACATCATAAGTGAGATTAGGTGTTCAAGAACAGTCCCAAATCGGGGACTATCCAAGATTTACTCCTAATGAGTCAATCTTGGACGGGTTTCTAGGCCAACAAACACAATAATAGATATGTACATGTTAGGGTTTCATCACGATTAATGTTAGGGTTTCATCACAATTGATGTTAGGGTTTAATCAAATCAAATTAGGATGCTACAATTGACAAGTTTAAATCTTATTTCAACATGCATAAAAATTTACTGAATTAGGCCAAACATTACGATTAGAAGCACAAATATATGACAAATATATGCAATCAACAAACCATTATATGGAACGAATCCTACATTATACACATACTTTTCCTGAGTAAGATAATGTGCACTTCATGGAACAGCATCAGGGATCTAGTATCCCTATATGATTGAGCTGGTTTTTCTTTTATAGATCGGATGTATAGGTGGTTTGCAGTTTTCTTTTAAACCTTACTTGTACATGCAACAACAACTGACCTCCCAGCAGTGGTGGCGGTGACCGGCGAGCTCCAGGCGGCAGGGTAGGCAGGTGCAGCGGTGGCCGGCGAGCTCCAGGCGGTAGGGCAGACAGACCAAGGAGCAGCGGCGTCGACGGCAAGGAGCAGCGGCGTCGGCGGGCGGCGGCAAGGAGGAGGCGGAGAGGCGGCGAGCTCCAGGCGTCAGGCAGGCAGACCAAGGAGCAGCGGCGTCGGCGGCAAGGAGCAGCAGTGGCGGCGGAGAAGGGGGCGCGGAGAAGGGGAAGAAGGCAGCAACAGTGGCGGCGGAGAAGGGGGCGCGACGGCGGCGTGGCGGCGCTGTCGTGGAGGAAGAAGGAGCTTTCGTGGAGGAGAAATCGGTGGCGTGGTCGGGCGACAGTAGAGAAGAAAAGGGAAATCGGCTCGCAATGAAACAGAAGAAAGGGGAAGAGTCGGGCGATCGCGGGATATTAAGTTCCTAAATAGCGTCGGTTGTTTCAAACAACCGACGCCTTAATCTCTTTAGCATCGGTTGTTTGAAACAACCGACGTCCAATTGTACGATATTTTCACGAAATTATTTGGCGGGAACCACTTTCGGCGTCGGTTATAAAAGGATAGCCGACGCTGAAAGTGACACTTTTCGCGCAAATTTTCATCGCACATAGGCGTCGGTTTCTATCTACATAACCGACGCTGAAAGTGACACTATTTTTTTGCTAGGAAATTGGATTTCACGGGCGACTTTAAGCGTCGATTTGTTATTAACAACTGACGCTGTATTCAAAGTGGTACCCATGTCTGGCTGGTCTTCGAATATAGACGTCGGTTTGCCTAAATAACCGACGTCTAATATTGTAGGCGTCGGTTTTCCTAAAGAACTGATGCCCAGAAAAGCGACACTGAATGTTGTTTCTGTAGTAGTGAGATGAGCCAACTTCCTATCTAGAAGCTACTAAGGGACCATAATCTGAAAAATGGCTCGAAGCCATGAGATCTGAGATAGAATCCATGTATGATGGAGTTTTGCAACACCACTAAAAATCCTAAGGTGATGAATCCTTAGGTTTAGCCTTGCTAGTACTATGGTAAGAACTCCACCCACGTGTGTCAAGACACGCGGAAGTCTTATCGTAGTATAGTTAAGGGTCGAATCCTCGGGACAACGGTCTTGACGAAGTCAAGAAGGAAAACGTTTTAGTTCTACTTAACTACTTAACAGTTGATATTTAGATTGAAAGTTTGATGTTGGTTCTAAAGCTAGATGCGAGGAAAGCAAAGCAAGAAGGTAAAGATTAAAGCTGTAAACAAATGATAAAAACCACTAGGATGTTATCGGGTTTCACACCACTACACAAGGATCAAGTCATGCAACATAATAAAGCAACCTGCAAAAAGGGTCAAATCAGTTAGTATCTTGTAGTCCTAGCTTCCTTTCGGATAACTAGCCATGAGAAGTGTGGAGTATTGCAATGCCGGCCATCCCATAACGAATGGTCACATGCCTTGCATTACTCCTTCATGAAATGTGTTCCTCGACCTTACCAAGGTTGCACTTCCATACGTCAACTGATTCCATTTCATAGTATGAAAGTGCAACGATGGGGGTGAGTTTACTCCACTCCTGAAAACACTTCTAGACACCGAAACAGACGTATGGTGACTACATACATCCATAACCAACATTCAATCGACATTTAGATCTAAGGGTATAAACGTAGACAATTCATACCAAAAGACAATATGTAACACAAGTTGATGATCAAGCAACTAGCATTCATTAAGCGATTGAAGTCAAACTGAAAGGAAGAGTATCTTTATTACAAGTTGTTGAATTACATCGCATGAAATGAAAACATGGGTAGCGGGGCTACTCCCCGCACCCTAGTGAAAGAAACTACTCGCTCATGGCAAAGGAGGTGAGAAGAGAGAGAAAGAACGTCATCTCCACGGAGGAGGGAAGGTTGAACCCTTGGTGAAGAGAGCAACGATCTTCGCACGTCGTGGTTGCTTTGATGAAGGATTTACTCTTCCCACCTTCTTTGTTGAAGAGATGGAAAGAAGAGAGAGAAGGAATCTTGATGATGAGCACGGATCCCAAAACTAGCAGCCTTGGGGCAGTGGACGGAAGATCAGAATGCTCTGGGTCTAGAAAGGCAGCCTTTGGGCGTCTTGGAATTCGATCCCCCTGAAGTGACCTTTGAGGTCCTATTTATAGGCTTCAAGTGGCTTCTCGCGGTCTTGGGACCGTGAGGCTTCTCGCGGTCTTGGGACCGTGAGGCTTCTCGCGGTCTTGGGACCGTGAGGCTTCTCGCGGTCTTGGGACCGTGAGGCTTCTCGCGGTCTTGGGACCGTGAGGCTTCTCGCGGTCTTGGGACCGTGAGGCTTGTCGCGGTCTTGGGTCCGTGAGGCTTCTCGCGGTCTTGGGACCGTGAGGCTTCTCGCGGTCTTGGGACCGTGAGGCTTCTCGCGGTCTTGGGACCGTGAGGCTTGTCGCGGTCTTGGGTCCGTGAGGCTTCTCGCGGTCTTGGGACCGTGAGGCTTCTCGCGGTCTTGGGACCGTGAGGCTTCTCGCGGTCTTGGGACCGTGAGGCTTGTCGCGGTCTTGGGTCCGTGAGGCTTCTCGCGGTCTTGGGACCGTGAGGCTTCTCGCGGTCTTGGGACCGTGAGGCTTCTCGCGGTCTTGGGACCGTGAGGTTTCTCGCGGTCTTGGGACTGTGAGGAGTCTTTGAGAATTTTTTTGTGTTTTCTGTAATGAAAAAAGAGGAAAAGTTATTTACTGATGTATCTGCAATAAAGTAAGGAGGTTTAATGATTCTATTTAGTTTATCTAAGAAAAAGTATGGAAAACTAAAGAAAAAGGCTAAGATAAACTACTAAAATAGGAGGTTATCACCCCCCCTAACTTAGAGTCTAGCTTGTCCTCAAGTTAGATAGAGCTGAGACATGAAATGGCGAGGCGATCTCAATTAAGATTTCCATACTCTTGCTTCAATTCTTGACCTGAGTTCCCCCGGGGTCGTATCGAGGCTTATTGCATGCCTTGATCCTTTTGGATTTCGAGAGTTGCTTGGATTTCAGATTTTTCCGTATCTCAAAGTTCGCCTTGGGACCACATTTATTTTGTGCATGCTGTTGACTCTAATCAACTTTATACCTCTCTAAAGACCTATTGGAAGCTAGAGAGGGTATGAGGGTTGGCTAAAGGCTTTGAAGTGTAACTCCCCTTCGAGTGGGGGAGGGGCTGTCTATGCTTTTTAGGATCTCACTACCGGACACGACACATCTGCCTTTATGAGGGCAGCTGAATGTACCGGCCGGGCAAGTCCTTTATTAGCCTTTTCATATACTTGGAACTTTTAGGGTTTCACTACCGGACGCGACACATCTGCCTTTGTGAGGGCAGCGGAATGTGCCGGCCGGGTGAGCCCTTTATCAGTTCTTAATATAGGTCCTTATTCATGGCACAACTCTCATAATTTTATTCGTCTCTCTGGCTTTTATTCAAAAACTCACAGGCTTGGGTTTTGGGATGAGGATTTATTTTGGGCGGCCAAGCCTCTTTTATTTTGAAGAGAGGAAAGTTGTTCTTAAAGTTTTTCAGAATGCACTTATTTGGTTTGTGGTCCACTTGCAGAGCTTTTTGACTTGGAAATTGCCTGATTTCCCTCTCATCCTTGAGATCTCGGCTTATTTCTGCCCTGATTTTGACCTGTGGAGAGTCAGATAAAGAATTGGAGCAAAAATATAGAAACCACTGGTGAATGAATTTTGTGGATTCGCCATTTCAAGCCTGTAAGCTAATCTTATTATTTATATGAGGACTACTTTATCTCTAACTTCGGTAAGGGTGATGCTTTTCATTATGAAAGTTATATTTAGAAGTTGTTTTATTGAAAAGGAAAATTTGAAAACGAATGTGCGAAAAAAGAAAAATGAGTTAGAAGAGTTGGAAAAGAATGATACCTCGCCCTTGTCCAGTGCACTCCCCCCTAACTTATCACGCACTCTGTCCTCAGAGTGTCAAAGGGATAGGATGAGAGGTGCTTGGACAAGGGCATTTAGGTGTCAGATAATCCTGAGCTTGCCCCTGGTGCTTGGAGGAGCTTAGCTGCGAACTGTCCACGTAGGGCGTGATAGTCTACGTCAGTCATATCCTCTACTGGTTTTTGAAGAACGAGGATGGTGTACATCCAGTAGAGGACATGGAAGCCGCAGTCGTTTGATTGGCGGATTTGCTGGGGACACTTATGGCAGAAGGAAGGGCGGTGAAAGTGTTCTTTGGCGTAAGCTTTTGTGTGCTGACTAAGGAGATCAATTAATCTTTCAGCACATTCTTTTGCCACTACCTCTGTGGGTGTTTTTGGCGTTACGACGTAAACTTTCTGTCGTGGGTTGTACTGGCTATCGGAACTGTTATAGATTGTAATTGTTCCATCCGGTAGGTTTGCTGCCAGGAGTAGCCAGTGCTCATGGTAGAGGAAGGGTAGCATGATGAACTTCGGCGTTGTGTGTTGTAGATATGAGATTAGCGTTTCAGCTGCGCCGAAGTTCTTGAGCTTTAAAAGATCATCCTTCAGATATGGAGACGCCATGTATGCAGTGGGGTGATCTTGTCCGATAAGAAGCTGATAGGCGGACATAAGGCCAACAGAGAGGGATCCTTTAATTTGTAAAGATTCTCGCAGGGTGTCTGCCATTATAAGAATGTCACCAGACATGAAAACGAGTTCATCATTCGTAGCAGAAAGCTTTGACATAATGAGCCGTAGGTCGTAGCTGGATAGGCCGTTGCAAGCACTGAGATCGAGGTCCGGAAAAGATGGTGTGATGGCAGACAACGGGTTGCTGGCATCTTGGCGTTGCTCGGTAGCGGAAGCCGGTTCTTTTGATTTTGATAACTCTTTTAGAGCTTGGCGGAAGGGTCGCCGCTGTGGTCGCTGGATAGCAGAGAAAAGGTAGCGAGGGACATCATCTGGTGCCATCGTTTGGTCTTTGAAGAACCGTCTGTCGCAGATGAGTTCCATCGCATAACGTCCTCTCAAAGAATGAAAATCTTCGGTGACCAGGGCGGAGAAAGGGATTTCTTGGTTTAGCGCTTGGATGTGGCGAATAGTGCAGAAAGCGCAATCCCCGGATCCTTCTGCGGCTTGAACTGGAGGGTTGATAATTTTGAACCAGGGCTGGCTCCAGTCTTGGCGGAGAGATGGGCGTGCAGCCCAAATTAGCTTAAGCAGCCGAAAGGGTATGCATCTTGCTTCGCCGGCTGCTTCACCCACAAAGTTTATCGTGCCGGCGGGTAGCTCGGTGCTGCAGAAGTTATAAACTGTGGCGTCCCGAGCCTCTGTATCGACAATCATGGCTAGCCAATGGTTTAAGATTTGGAATGGCACAGTTAGATAACGTGCTCGCCGTGCTAGCCCGATACGCAGACGTTCGATGGATTTTTCTTGGATGTCCTTGTATAGGAGGCCCAAGGATAGGGCTGGTGAGGCGTTGAAGACAGGCTGCTTCCTTTTGTGACTTCTGTAAATTTCGATACAATTGGCGAGGAGGACACGGAAGATAGACATCGGCATCGTCGACCCAGGTCGCAGGATTTTGCGAAAATCTTCACGTGTCAGCTTGCGCTTCGTTTTAGTGTTGTGGTAGATAATATCGTCTCCTGCCTTTGTATCGTCTATGATAGTATTCAGTATAAAGATATCCTGGGCATCTAAAGTGGAAATGGCCGCCATATCAAGGTCATGCATTTTGTGCGGCAAGGGTGGTGGTGGGGGAAGCTCCTGTGGAGGGGGGGAAGGATGTATTTCTGGAGCTTCCTCAGAGCCAATAGTATCATTGTCCGAGTCCGAGGCAGAATCGAGCTCTTCATCAGTATCCAATTGCACTCGTTCTGACTCGTACTCGTCAAGGGGTGAGCTTGCCTTCGTGGTGGGCTCTGAGATGGGTAAGGCAGCTGTTGTAGGAGGGGTGGCGCCAGTTCCTATTATGCATTGGTGGAACTCGGCGAAGGCTGCTTCTTTAGCAGCTTCCCCGATGGATCCCATAGCAGAGTAGTCAAGAAATTGATCCCCATATGATATATGAACATTATCATGGTGTGGGGAGTTGGGATCCTTATCGCCGTCATGGTGATCTGTTTGTTGGCTGGGTTCTGCTTCTTGGCTTGGACCCTCCCCAGCATTATCTGGTTTGTCAGATTCTTCATCTGAGGAGGTACTGTTGGTGGAGTCTGCTGAAGAATCAGAATCGTCATCATTAGCAGCAGCATCTTCATCGTCATTAGTTGTCTTCTGTTGTGTTTTCTTTTTGCACAGACGATGGATGGATTGGAGTTCATCATAAGCCACTTGCACGTGCTCGTGTGTTTCGAGCAGTGCTTCATGGTTTTCTTTAAGATCTAGAAAACGTTGTTCAGCCGAGAGGAGTCTTGCTGTGAGATCTGTTACTTGAGCTCTTAGCTGAATGAGCTCATTATGTGATGACTCCTCTTGGCGATTATTTAGCTGCGTGAGGGTGGTAGTGATGTCGTCCAGGCGCGTGCTGAAAGCTTGTTGTTGTTGCTGCAGCTCGCGTAGGGTCTCTGGCAGAGGTAAAGTCTGCGCGGAAATCCTATCGACTTGTGTTGCCAACACCTCATGCTGGCGTTGTACTCCCTGGATCAACTTGGGCAAGTTGTTGCAGTGGCCGTCGATGTGGTCGACTTGCTTGGCCACTGAAGCTTGACGTTGTTGGATTCCTTGGAGGATGCCTGGCATTGTGCGGTTCTGCTCGCCGATCTGGGCAACTTGCTTAGTTAGACCCTGCACACATGAAAAAATAGAATTTAAAATGTTAGATGGGTCGGTGAGGAGGTTTCGGATGGTGTCAAATTGACGTCCGAATTCCTCACCGACGTTAGTAAAAGGGACCCCAGTGATTGAAGGGTGAGGAGGCTGGGGTTGGGGTGGAATGATAGTGTCATGCGAAAAAGACACAGTTGATGGACCCGCGAATTGCGAGGTGACTGTAGATGGAGTCACTAGCGATGTCGGGGTGGTGGAGGGTGGAAAAAATGGTGGCATTCCCGAAGATGGAAGTGGTTTCGGAAATGTTGATGGAAAGGCGGTGGATGTGAAGGAGGAGAATTCAGGCATTGTGGTGGAGAATGGGGTGCCCGAAGTAAAGAAGGGTGGAGGTGGTGGAGAGGTGGTGAAGGAAGGTGGAGCGGAGGAAGATTGAAGGGTGGTTGATGGTGGTGGGGTGGTGGGTATTGGGGTGGTGGAGGGTGGAGAGGTGGTATTGAGCTCAGCATTTAGACTCATTATAAAAGAGTCTATTGATGAGGATGTAATATGTTCGTCGGGGAGGGGAGGTTCAGATTCAGGATTAGGTTTCGATGTGGGTGTCCCGGACAGCTCATGAGTTTTGACGAGCCTTCTGGAAGGTCGTTTGACTAGGAGCTTTGCTGTTTTAGTTGCCGGGGCAGTTATACTAAGCTCTGCCTGCCCTGCCTTTGTTTTCTTTTCTCTGGTTTTGAGTGAAGCGATGAGTGTGGCGATCTCATCATCTGTGAACAGGAGCTTGTCTTTATCATAGTCCGCAAGCTCAGGAAGTGGCAGTAGGGTTCGTGAAGATTTTGTGGGGCAGAATGCGTAGTGCAGCCTCCCATCCTTATTTTTTAAGATGTGAGAGTTCTTTAGTGTCTGTTCATTGGTAAGAATGTCGCCTTTTATTGGGCTGCATTTGGGTAGAAGTCTATCCATCTTGAGATATTTAATGATAGATGTGATATGACCACCCGTGCAGATTTCTTTCCCGAGGGCGAAGGCTGAGAGCTTGAGCAGCATGTGCCGTCCGATGTTGACTGGCAATCCGTTGAGGACTGACCAGAGGACAAAAAGGTCAGATATGGAGACATTGCCCCCTTCGGTTCTAGGAAAAAGTGCGCCGACTATAATTTTGTGTAGCGTGCGCACTAGGCCAGAGTGAACGTTGGAGGCCTTGCTTGTCCTTGGGTCGAAGGTTGGTAACCCCGTTAAAGACTTCCAGAATTTATGCTTGTTGAAACTGGGGTGGTCTGTGCTAGCAGCTTTGGCTTTCTGCAGCTGGTCTTTATTGTCAATGAAAATTTCGTTCAGGACATTTTCGGTGATGACTACCTCATTGTTGAAGATTCTTGAGGTTATTCTACGGTCACCACCGTCCCTTTCTTTATGCGAGATGTCCACTACTTCTTTGTTGAAGTAAGTGAAGAATTCAGTAGTTGGCTCAGAGTAGGAAATTTCCGATACAAAGCAGAGCCGGGAGAGGTTAGAATTGTCAAGAAGGGCGAGGATTCTGTGGTAGATCCCCATCTTCATCAGTATGCTGGGGCAAGCATACTTGGTTGGTTTAAGGAGTTGGCTGATGGGGGGAATGGTTTGGAGGTGAAGGTTCTCGGGTGGTGGTGCTGTGGTGGTGATGGGAGGAAAGGTAGGAACATTTATTGTGGCAGGGTTGGTGACGGTGGTGGAGGGTGGTGGGATGTACTCTGCTAAAATTTGTTCTCTTGCACAGGCAGGGTTGACCTGCTTCCTGGCTCTCTTCTTAGATGTGAGGTCAGTTGTTGGTTCTTGAGCCAATCTCTTCCCCTTAGATTTTGTAGTGGGGGATTCTTGCTCAGGGGAAGGCTGGTATTCGGAGGCTTCGTCGGATGAGGTCTCGTTGACCGCCTCGTCAGAAGGTTCTTCGTCTAAGCAGCGGTTGATTCTCTTGATGTCCTTCAAAACAGCAGTCAGGTTTACTTCTGCTGGGACTTTTCCAGTCCTTTTGAAGTCGTCAACTAGGCTTTGCAGATTTGCTCGTTCAATAATGAGCTGCTCTTTTGTCCAGAAAGGAGTGTCTGTTGGTCCTTGCTTAGCAGGTGAAGTCATTCTGAAATAATTGATAAGAAACGAAAGTTAGAAATCTTAAAGTTTGAAATTATAACAAAGTAAAAATTTTGAATTTGAGTTTTATTAGTTTGATATAGTGCAAGCGGTCCAGAGACCATTTGGTCTCAAACGGTCTGGAGACCGTGAGGGGCCTCACGGTCGTGAGACCGCGAGGGGCCTCTCGGTCGTGAGACCGCGAGAGGCCTCACGGTCGTGAGACCGCGAGGGGCCTCTCGGTCGTGAGACCGCGAGAGGCCTCACGGTCGTGATACCGCGAGGGGCCTCTCGGTCGTGAGACCGCGAGAGGCCTCACGGTCGTGAGACCGCGAAGGGCCTCTCGGTCGTGAGATCGCGAGGAGGACGAAAACTTTATTGATGTCGCAGTGCAGTCTTTTGCAATTGTGTCTTGATATTGTAGATGAAATTTGCAATTCTAGCAATGAATCTGCTAGACAATATCAAGACAAAATTGCAAAGGAGTGCACTGCGATAAGTGCTGCATGATTTCACAAAAGTTCCCAAACGGTGTCTAAACCGTTTGGTCTCAAACCGCGAGGGGTCTCACGGTCGTGAGACCGCGAGGAGCCTCACGGTCTGGAGACCGCGAGGAAGACGGACAGCGCGGGAGACGAACCGCGCGGGAGACGAACCGCGCGGCTGTTCGTTGGCTAAGAGCTGCGGAGACGATGATGGCGACAACGGCGGGGGGGGGGGGTTCGAACGCGAGTAAGAAAAAGTGATGCGTCACCTGTCGCTGTGGTCGGTGGGTCGGCGAAGGGGTAGCGGCAGCAGAGCTGTCGATGAGCCGGGAGCAACGACGAGCGAGGAACGACGACGACAAAGTCGAGAACGACGGCGACGAAGCCGAGTCGTCGGCGAAGCACTTGAAACAGCGACGCGCGGGAATGGAGAGACGAAGGTCAGAGCGGAATGAAACAGGAGAGATCGAGAATTCGAGAATCAAGAAGAGGGGTGTGTAAGTGGGGGGGTATATTTATAAGTTTCGAGGAGCTTCACGGTCGTGAGACCGCGAGGGGCTTCCCGGTCGTGAGACCGCGATGGGCCTCACGGTCGTGAGACCGCGAGGGGCCTCACGGTCGTGAGACCGCGAGGGGCCTCACGGTCGTGAGACCGCGAGGGGCCTCACGGTCGTGAGACCGCGAGGGGCCTCACGGTCGTGAGACCGCGAGGGGCCTCACGGTCTCTCAGACCGTTTGACCGCAAGATCAAGAGGATTTTTATGTATTTTTGGATTTTACAGAAAACAAAAGAAGAGGGAAAAACAAAGATAGATAAAAGGGTGTTTAAAAACAAAAGAAAAGGCTAGGGGAGGTGATAATCAGGCCTTGGGTTGCCTCCCAAGAAGCGCCTTGGTTTAACGTCGCTGGCTCGACAGGATTATTGCTCCGGCTATGCTGACTTTATAGGGTCATGAATCTCGGTGGTTTGTCTTGGTAACTTGTCTGCTGGAGTGTGGTACTTTTTTAATCTGTGGCCATTGACGGTCCTCTCTCCTCCATTATCGTCAATAATAATGACAGCTCCTGTCGGGTAAATATGTTTGATTGTAAAGGGACCCGACCATTTGGTACGCAGTTTTCCAGGAAACATTTTTAATCTGGAGTTGAATAGGAGGACTTTGTTTCCGACGATTATATCTTTCCTTTTGATGTGGCCATCGTGCCACATCTTAGTTTGTTCTTTATAGATTCTTGCGTTGTGGTAGGCTGTCATTCGTAGTTCTTCTAACTCTTGGAGTTGAAGTTGTCGGAATTCACCAGCACCTTTGAGATCGAAATTTAGTTGCTTAATGGCCCACCAAGCCTTATGCTCTAATTCAACTGGCAAATGGCAAGACTTCCCATACACTAATCGAAACGGTGTTGTTCCGATGGGTGTTTTGAAAGCTGTACGGTAAGCCCATAGAGCGTCGGATAATTTGGTTGACCAATCGGTGCGGTGTCGATTGACGGTTTTTTCCAGAATAACTTTAATTTGCCTATTGGAGACTTCAACCTGTCCACATGTCTGTGGGTGGTATGGTGTAGAAACTTTGTGGTTGACTCCATATTTTCTTAATAAGGCTTCAAAGCTCCGTTCCAAAAAATGTGATCCGCCGTCAGATATAATCGTTCTTGGGACGCCGAATCTGGGAAAAATTATCTCTTTAAACATCTTGATGACTGGTTTTGAATCGCAAGAGGTGGTTGGTAGAGCTTCTACCCATTTTGAAACGTAATCCACAGCAACCAAGATATACTTGAATCCATAAGACGAGGGGAAAGGGCCCATATAATCTATTCCCCATACGTCAAAAAGTTCGATTTCTTGCCATATGTTTAATGGCATTTCATTTCTTCTTGTTATTCCTCCGGAAAGTTGGCACTTGTCGCATGATCGCACATATTCATGTGCGTCTTTAGCGATGGTGGGCCAATAAAAGCCAGATTGCAAGACCTTGAGGGCCGTCTTCTTAGAACTCATGTGCCCCCCAGTAGGGCCTGAGTGACAGTGCTCAAGGACCGGAGTGATTTCTGTCTCTGGGATGCATCTACGAAAGAGTCCATCTGCACATAAGCGAAAAAGATAGGGTTCGTCCCAGAAATATTGCTTAGCGTCGTAAATGAACTTCTTTTTATCGTGATAGGATGCGGATGGGTGAATGATTCCTGTTGCCAAATAGTTGACAATGTCGGCATACCAGGGAAATCCATTAGAAACTTTCATTAAGTGGTCGTCTGGGAGGGAATCTTGGATAGGAACCTTGTCGTCATCCTCAACTCTAATACGGCTAAGATGATCGGCGACGACGTTTTCCAGTCCGCTTTTGTCTTTAATTTCCAAATCAAATTCTTGGAGCATTAGCACCCAGCGGATAAGTCTAGGTTTTGCGTCTTGCTTCTGAATCAGATATCGTATAGCGGAATGGTCAGTGTAGACAATAATTTTAGCTCCTATCAGATATGAGCGGAATTTTTCGAATGCGTAGATGACAGCTAAAAATTCTTTTTCTGTAGTGGTGTAATTTTTTTGTGCTTCATCCAGCGTTTTAGATGCGTAGTATATGACATGGGGTTTCTTGTCGATTCTTTGCCCTAAAACGGCCCCTATGGCAAAATCGCTTGCATCACACATGATTTCGAAAGGTAATGACCAATCTGGAGCTCGTAATATTGGTGCAGAGATCAGGGCATCTTTCAGAGTTGTGAAGCTTTGCAAGCATTCTTGGTTAAAATTGAACTCTGTGTCCTTGGTCAGCAGTTGTGTCATTGGTTTTGCTATTTTGGAGAAATCTTTAATAAATCTTCTGTAAAATCCAGCATGTCCTAAGAAGGCACGGACTCCTTTTACGTCTTTTGGTGGCATCAATTTTGAGATAACGTCAATTTTTGCTTGATCCACCTCGATCCCTCTGTCGCTCACTCTGTGTCCTAAAACAACACCTTCTGTTACCATAAAATGGCATTTTTCCCAATTTAAAATGAGGTTTGTTTCCTCACATCTTTGTAGGACTTGAACCAGGTTGAGCAGACAGTTGTCGAAGGAGTTTCCGTAAACTGAAAAATCATCCATGAATACCTCCATTATAGACTCTGTCAATCCCGCAAAGATAGCGGACATGCATCTTTGGAAAGTAGCTGGTGCATTACAGAGCCCGAATGGCATTCTTCTGAAAGCGTACGTTCCAAAGGGACATGTAAAAGTAGTTTTTTCTTGATCGTCCGGATGTATCGGGATTTGGTAAAAGCCGGAATATCCATCGAGGTAACAAAAGAACTTCTGATGAGCTAGGCGCTCGAGGACCTCATCTAGGAAAGGCAGGGGGTAGTGATCTTTTCGTGTTGATTTATTAAGTTTCCTATAATCAATGCACATACGCCACCCTGTAATGGTTCTAGTGGGTACCAGTTCGTTTTTGTCATTAAGAACAACGGTGGTTCCCCCCTTTTTAGGGACCACCTGCACTGGGCTTACCCACTGAGAATCAGAAATTGGGTAGATAATGCCTGCCTTTAGAAGTTTGAGGACCTCGAGGCGAACCACCTCTTTGAGGTTGGGGTTTAACTTTCTCTGGTGTTCTCGCGATGGTTTAAACTCTTCAACCATGGGCAGTTTGTGCATACATAGAGCAGGGTTTATGCCCGTCAGATCAGTCATTTTATAGCCAATTGCTTTCTTATGCTTCTTCAGTTCATCGAGGAGTCTGTTTTCTTGATCCTCCTCCAGAGTGGAGCTGATGATAACCGGACAGAGCTTCTCATCATCAAGAAAAACATGTTTAAGTCCCTCGGGTAAGGCTTTCATTTCTGGAGCCTTAGGTGGCTCAGTGGCTTCTATAATTGTGATGGCTTTAAGTTCTTCAAACGTGGCTGTCGGAGCTTCTTCAGCTTTTTCTAAGTATTGCAAGCACTGTTGTACTAGTTCACTGGCCGAGAATTCGACATCCGGGTTTGTAAGAGTATTTTCCAATTCGTCGGATGGTTCAGACATTTCTAACTGGGACATTTGATAAATAGCATCCAGGAGAAAGACTTCCTCTTGAATGCTTGGACCTTTCATGCTGTTTAGAACTCTGAACTGGAAAGCCTCCCTCCCAAGTCTCAGAATAATAGTTCCTGCTTCGACATCAATGAGAGCTCGGGCGGTAGCTAGGAAAGGTCTTCCAAAGATTATCGGATATCTCAGGTCTTCTTGTATGTCCATAATAACAAAATCACACGGGACATAAGAATTTGTTCCTATTCTGACAGGGATGTCTTCGATAATGCCAAGGGGGGCAGTTATGGTAGAATCGGCTAACTGGATTGTCATAGTCGTAGGTAACAAATCAGTAAAGCCTAATCTTTTACACATTGAATAAGGCATAATAGATATGCTTGCTCCTAGGTCTGCCAATCCTTTCTTGCTGGAGCCATTTCCGATGGAACACTGAATGCCGAAGGAACCTGGGTCCTTCTTTTTCTTTGGCATTTTATTAAGCAGAATATCTGAAGTGGTCTGAGCAAGTTTCACTGTTTCATGCTCCTCTGTCATATACTTTCTCGACAAGAGGGTTTTCAGGTATTTTGCCCAAGCTGGCACTTCGGAAAGGGCATCAAGAAAAGGAATATCGATGTATAACTTTTTCATAGCTTCTTTAAATTTTTGGAACCTAGTGTCCATTTTGGTCCCTTTTAGTCTGTCTGGGTAAGGAATTCGTGGCGGGACTTCTGAGATAGGTTCCTTTTCTTTTTCGTTCTCTGTAAAAGTTTCTGTTTCTCTGCTTGAATTCCCTGTTGGGGAAGGGATGGCTACGTTATCATCATCATGGTCGATTCTTGTGACATCAGGCAGGACACGACCAGACCGCGTGGTGACGGCATTAAGTTGTTCTGGTCTGTTTGGGTTATGACGGGGGTTTGCCTCTGGTTGCCCAGCAAAAGTGCCGGCTTGAGGTTTCAATTGAGCGGCAATCTGCGCCAATTGGGCTTCTACGGCTTTTTGTTGAGCTTGTTGGTTTGCAAGCATGGTTTGTTGCGATTGAAGCATTTGTCTAATCAAGGATATCTCATCAGATGATTGGGGAAGATTACCCCTTTGTTGATACTGAGTGACTTGCTGTCCTGGTTGTTGTAGAGGTGTAGTTAACTGTGGCTGCGGGGGCTGCTGCAACTGGGGTTGCTGCGGCTGCTGCAACTGGGGTTGTTGCAACTGAGGGTGCAGTCCTGAATGGGCATATTGGTAAGAAGGATTTCTGGGATAGTTAGATCTTTGAAAACCTTGTCTGTAATTCCCTTGATTGAAGTTATTTTGAAATCCTGGTGGTTGTCTATTGAAAGATCCACCTTGTGCCTGCTGCTGTGGGTTGGCAGTCCCTGCAGGATTCCCGTATTGGAAACCAGGATGGTTCCTTGGTTTGTCTGGGTTGTAATACACTTGGCCAGGTATTGAATGTATGGAGTTAACTTGCTCTGGCATTTGATCTTCGGGATGCTCGATGATGGGTTCATATTGCGGCATAGGTGGTTGTAAATCCATCATGACATTGTACAACAATCCACATGATAATGTGGGATGATCGGATGCATGACAGGCTTCACAAGTTCCAGTAGCTGACTTAACTTGTTGAACCTGAGAGCTTTTCTTCTTATCATATTCCCCGAAAGAAGTTTCGAGGGCTTGTTGCTTGCTAGCGATAGTCTTCAAAGCCTCAGCAATGGCCTTGAGTTCCATGGATTCTTCCGCTTTGTAAACCTTGAGAACGCCTTTGGGTTGGTTAGATGACCTTCCCCAATTGGATTGGTTCTCGGCTCCCAGCGTAACTATATTCCAGGCATCTTCATAATTCTTTCTCATAAAGTTTCCTCCAGATGAGGAATCTAGGAATTGCTTAATATCATCACTTACTCCTCTGTAAAATGTTTCTATAAGTTGATTTTGAGAAATGCCATGGTGAGGACATTTTCTCAGGAGTTCTTTGAATCTTTCCCAAGCTTCAGCAAGTGTTTCTCCAGGTAGTTGGGAAAAGTGATTAATTTGTCCCCTTATCTCATAGGTTAGCGAAGGTGGGAAGAATTTCTCAAGAAACTTCTCTTCTAAGGGAGTCCAGGTAGTGATGATGGGGTGTCTATCCAAAGCGTTGTACCAACTTAGTGCTCTTCCAGATAAGGTGAAGTGAAAAAGGTGTAACATGATTGCTTCCATTGCAATTCCTGCTTGGGGTACAAGTCGGCAGAGTGACTTGAACCTCTTAAGGTGATCCATGCAATCATCTCCGGGTGCTCCGGAGAAAGAGATGCCTTGCATGATCTGGATCCACTGCGTCCGAATTTCAAAGTGTGGTATGTTAATAATCGGTGGTCGGACAGGATGATCGTCTTCATAATTCTTTGGGACTGCGTAGTCCCGAAGTTGCTTGTTTCTTAATGCAAGTTGAGCAGCAGCATGCTCTGCTTGGATGCGGGCTTGTTCCTCAGCTCGGATCTCAGCTTGCACCTGAGCACGAGTGTCGGCAATAAGTTGTGCTCGTTGTGCTGCTATGGCGGCGTTGACTCGTTCTGCAACAAGGCGTTGCTCTTCGGCCATCTGTCTGGCTCTTTGGCGATTAAGTCTGTTCCTTCGGTGAAAACTTCTTTCTACCTCAGAATCGAATTCTGGTTCAGGGGAGAATCCGATGCTATGCGGGGGTTGCATACACGTTTTCTACCTGAGTAGAAGGAAAATCACACGTTAGGATAATGGAAGGAAATGAAAAAGATCAAGAAGAATTGGAGTTGTTATTAAGAAAAAGTGTAAAATCCTAATCAACCAGGAAGTTGGTAAGTAAAAAAAACTAAAAAGTTCCGTTGTCCCCGGCAACGGCGCCAATTTTTGATGGAGTTTTGCAACACCACTAAAAATCCTAAGGTGATGAATCCTTAGGTTTAGCCTTGCTAGTACTATGGTAAGAACTCCACCCACGTGTGTCAAGACACGCGGAAGTCTTATCGTAGTATAGTTAAGGGTCGAATCCTCGGGACAACGGTCTTGACGAAGTCAAGAAGGAAAACGTTTTAGTTCTACTTAACTACTTAACAGTTGATATTTAGATTGAAAGTTTGATGTTGGTTCTAAAGCTAGATGCGAGGAAAGCAAAGCAAGAAGGTAAAGATTAAAGCTGTAAACAAATGATAAAAACCACTAGGATGTTATCGGGTTTCACACCACTACACAAGGATCAAGTCATGCAACATAATAAAGCAACCTGCAAAAAGGGTCAAATCAGTTAGTATCTTGTAGTCCTAGCTTCCTTTCGGATAACTAGCCATGAGAAGTGTGGAGTATTGCAATGCCGGCCATCCCATAACGAATGGTCACATGCCTTGCATTACTCCTTCATGAAATGTGTTCCTCGACCTTACCAAGGTTGCACTTCCATACGTCAACTGATTCCATTTCATAGTATGAAAGTGCAACGATGGGGGTGAGTTTACTCCACTCCTGAAAACACTTCTAGACACCGAAACAGACGTATGGTGACTACATACATCCATAACCAACATTCAATCGACATTTAGATCTAAGGGTATAAACGTAGACAATTCATACCAAAAGACAATATGTAACACAAGTTGATGATCAAGCAACTAGCATTCATTAAGCGATTGAAGTCAAACTGAAAGGAAGAGTATCTTTATTACAAGTTGTTGAATTACATCGCATGAAATGAAAACATGGGTAGCGGGGCTACTCCCCGCACCCTAGTGAAAGAAACTACTCGCTCATGGCAAAGGAGGTGAGAAGAGAGAGAAAGAACGTCATCTCCACGGAGGAGGGAAGGTTGAACCCTTGGTGAAGAGAGCAACGATCTTCGCACGTCGTGGTTGCTTTGATGAAGGATTTACTCTTCCCACCTTCTTTGTTGAAGAGATGGAAAGAAGAGAGAGAAGGAATCTTGATGATGAGCACGGATCCCAAAACTAGCAGCCTTGGGGCAGTGGACGGAAGATCAGAATGCTCTGGGTCTAGAAAGGCAGCCTTTGGGCGTCTTGGAATTCGATCCCCCTGAAGTGACCTTTGAGGTCCTATTTATAGGCTTCAAGTGGCTTCTCGCGGTCTTGGGACCGTGAGGCTTCTCGCGGTCTTGGGACCGTGAGGCTTCTCGCGGTCTTGGGACCGTGAGGCTTCTCGCGGTCTTGGGACCGTGAGGCTTCTCGCGGTCTTGGGACCGTGAGGCTTCTCGCGGTCTTGGGACCGTGAGGCTTGTCGCGGTCTTGGGTCCGTGAGGCTTCTCGCGGTCTTGGGACCGTGAGGCTTCTCGCGGTCTTGGGACCGTGAGGCTTCTCGCGGTCTTGGGACCGTGAGGCTTGTCGCGGTCTTGGGTCCGTGAGGCTTCTCGCGGTCTTGGGACCGTGAGGCTTCTCGCGGTCTTGGGACCGTGAGGCTTCTCGCGGTCTTGGGACCGTGAGGCTTGTCGCGGTCTTGGGTCCGTGAGGCTTCTCGCGGTCTTGGGACCGTGAGGCTTCTCGCGGTCTTGGGACCGTGAGGCTTCTCGCGGTCTTGGGACCGTGAGGTTTCTCGCGGTCTTGGGACTGTGAGGAGTCTTTGAGAATTTTTTTGTGTTTTCTGTAATGAAAAAAGAGGAAAAGTTATTTACTGATGTATCTGCAATAAAGTAAGGAGGTTTAATGATTCTATTTAGTTTATCTAAGAAAAAGTATGGAAAACTAAAGAAAAAGGCTAAGATAAACTACTAAAATAGGAGGTTATCAATGTACACCAACAAGGTATGGACCTTGGTGGATCCACCCGAAGGGGTAAAACCCATAGGGTGCAAGTGGGTCTTCAAGAAGAATACCGACATGGATAGAAATGTTCAAACCTATAAAGGTAGATTGGTTGCGAAAGGATTCTGTCAAATTCAAGGTGTTGATTATGATGAGACCTTCTCACAAGTTGCCATGGTTAAATCCATCAGGATCATGCTTGCCATTGCAGCTAATCATGACTATGAGATTTGGCAGATGGATGTTAAAATAACATTCCTTAACGAGAATTTGCCCGATGATGTGTACATGATACAACCTGAGGGTTTTATCGATCCAAAGGAAGCCAATAAAGTCTGTAAGCTACAAAGGTCAATCTATGGATTGAAGCAAGCATCTCAGAGCTGGAATCTACATTTTGACAAAGCAGTCAAAAAGTTTGGCTTTAGTCAAAATGAAGATGAACCTTGTGTTTACAAAAGGGTTAGTGGGAGCACAATCATATTTCTCATATTGTATGTGGATGACATAATATTGATGGGAAATGACATCCCTACTCTTCAGACAGTAAAAGGTTGGCTAGGGAAGACCTTCTCTATGAAGGATTTAGGCGAAGCATCCTATATATTAGGGATCAAGATCTATAGAGATAGATCTAGAGGGCTTCTAGCCCTAAGCCAGAGCACATACATTGACAAGGTGCTAAAGAGGTTTAGCATGGAGGGTTCTAAGAGAGGTAACTTGCCCATATCCCATGGGGTTACAATCTCTAAAGCCTAATGTCCTAGTTCATGTGATGAACGGGCACACATGAGTAAGATTCCATATGCATCAGCAATTGGATCTATCATGTATGTGATGTTATGTACTCGTCCTGATGTGTCGTATGCTTTGAGCATGACGAGCCGGTATCAGTCAAATCCAAGTGAATGTCACTGGACAGCCGTAAAGAACATCCTAAAGTACTTGAGAAGGACTAAGGATCAATTCTTGGTATACGGTGGTGAGGAAGAGCTCGTGGTAAAGGGTTACACCGATGCTAGCTTCCAAATTGACAAAGATGACTACAGATCACAATCTGGATTTGTGTTTTGCCTGAACAACAGAGTTGTGAGCTAGAAGAGTTCCAAGCAAGAGACAATTGTAGATTCTACAATAGAGGCCGAATATATTGCCGCATCTAATGCTGCAAAGGAAGTTGTGTGGATCAAGAAGTTCATTTCTAAACTTGGAGTGGTTCCAAGCGTTGGTGATGCAATTGAGTTGTTTTGTGACAACAATGGAGCAATTGTACGGGCTAAAGAACCAAGATCGCACCAATGTTCCAAACATATTCTATGGCGATTCCATCTCATACGAGAGATCGTACAATGAGGAGATGTGAAGATTTGCAGAGTACCTATAGAAAGTAATGTGGCTAACTCGCTCACAAAAGCACTTTCACAGTAGAAACATGACAGACATGTTCGATCACTTGGATTGTTCATGAGTGATTGGGTATAAGTGCAAGTAGGAATCTGTTAGTATGTATGCCTATAGAGACTATCATTTGATGATTGTAATGGGATACTATGTAAACGATTTGTAATACTACATTGATCATATCAATAAAGGCAAGTTTCCAATCTATATGTTTGTGTTTTATATTGTGAGATAACCATAAAACTTATATATGTATATAGAATAATATACTCAATGACATATGTCTTCGGGTTGATGACATGAACAGTGAGATCATATGTATGCTAAGAGTATGTATTCTTGTTTTGTCCCTAATCGATTGTTATTGTGGAAATATCCATAGACATCAATAACACATAAGATTAGAATGTATGTTGGTTGATGGAAGAATCTCATTATCCACGATATGGAGATATCAAACCAAATACATAGATACTTGTTAGAGAACAGTGTATCAGATAGACCCACCTTGAGAGTGACACATGGATACCATGATTGGTAGTTAGAGTCACATCTCATAATGATGGTGGTGATTGAGATTCTTAGACCTAAAGTCACTACACTTATCACATGTCGTTCGGTGTACTTTGACATCATCCACCATGGTCCTGAATAAGGATTGCCATAAAGATGGTGCTTGGGTGAACTGTGACACATGGGGATGACTGTGAGTGATGTAGATGGAATTTGTCCTTCCTATGGGAGTTTGCTATTCCGGCCACTTAATAAGCGAGACTGAGAAATGCATGGCCATGTTGATGTGAGTCAATATTTGATATTGAGCTTACATATATCTCAGACAGTCTGCTCTAGTTCAAGGAACATGGATTGAACGTTGAAGGGATAACAATTCCATGACTCGAGTTCAATCCGGATATCAGCGATAAAGGAACTATACAATCACTGTAACACTAGTCATGAATGATATGTTAAGTTGTTCTCCAACTTCTCCAATTACTTGGGTGGCAATGAAGTCTTGCTAGATGCCAATCATTGTTTGTGAAATCATAATATGATTATGGATATCACTACCAACGTAATTTGGAGCCTACTGGGTCACACACATAGGATGTGTTGGAATAGGAGTATAATTGTGGATTTGATTGGAATTGCTCCGAATCACATTGATTACTAAAATGTTTATGTAATCAATTAGAATAATATTAGAGTGACTAACTCTAAGTGCAAGTGGGAGTCTGTTGGTATATATGCCCATAGAGCCATCCCAAGCGATTCATGGAGTCAGATATTAATTAATCAATTAATACGATTATTTAGTTAATTAATGAATTCCAGAATATTCTAATTAATCTATGAGCGTTTTAATTAACGCAGTGTTTCTGTTTACTGACGGGTATAGGAAACCCTACTTCCCTTCGTTTCCTATTTAAAGGAGCTTGACGACCAATATCTATATAAGCTATTGAGAGAGGCTTTTCAGTTTATGCTCACGTACATAAACCCTAGCCGTCACCGTCCTCAGGAGAGAAGGGAGAGCACTGCGACGCTAGCACGCCGCCGCACAGAGACGAATCCTTCCCGCCAGCTTGGGAAGCATGACGTGGAGTTCCAGTCCATCCACGTGGATGAAGTAGAGACGCAGACGCTGAGACGCCTGCGTTCGGAGGATGTCTACGACCATCCGTACGCGCTACGAGCGGCGTACATCACCGCACAAAGAAATGCCGCCGAATCTTCCTGCAACACACTTAACGAATGGGAGAGAAGTTCCATCCGTGTAGGCCAGCAGCGTTGCACACCATCATGCAGCGGGACATCCCCGGACTTGCTCCGCGATAAGGTATATCCCGCAAACACTCCTTTCGAATACACTGTTGTCAACAAGATCCCGTGTCGGGTTGCGTGAATTTTTTTTGCTTCCACCGCGCATGTTTTCTCCACAAAACCTAACACTACAATCACATTTAGAACTCCTTTTAGCCGCTAATTCCTACCCATGCCTTGCCTAACTCTACCAAAAGTAGCATCTTCTTCTGTATCCCATCCATGACCACACATCTTCAGACACTGAAAGGTTTTAGCCAACACCATCACATTCTCCCCCCTCACTGTTCTGTTTGCTTCCATGAACCCTATGCATTGGCTTATCTCTCATGTGATTCCATATGATCATAATAAGAGAGTGAACCCTCTCTTGCCATTGAAACCATCCTTCCTAACCATTGAAGGTGCAATTGGTTATATTGTGATTAGTTTGAGAGGGAGAATTGGTCCTCTTATCGTGGTCATCTTCTGTAGACTCAACACCTAGGGTGCCTCCTATATGAATCCAAACCCGACAATGATCTAGGGATTGATCGTGTACTTAAGTAAATCTCCATGTGAGTACTTTGACCTCTTATCATTTTATTCCAGAATCACATTAGCTGAAGAGTATGATTTATTAACTAATGCTATTAGCTAAAACATTTATGTTACTAATGATATTGGTATGGTAAACACATATAACAACTAGTTAGACTAATACGGATACTTAATAACCAAATATACATAACTTCAGTCCATGTACTCTTACAATATCTAGTATTCTAGAACATCTCAAAAAACACAATATAGAGGCATTGGATAATGGAAAGGAAGGTCATAGTGGTTTAAGTATAATTAAGATAGTGACTAATGTCAACTATAGCTATATTAACCTCTTGAGTCGTTAATACGAGTCATCTAAGTCTACATATTAGTACTTTCTTTTGGTGCATAAAAATTGGAAAATTGTGTAGTTTAGTTGCTAAACGTTTTCAATCAAGGTAGTATGTTTAGAAAGGGATGAATGGTTACTAGTTAGCTAAAGCATGATAATAAGATACTTTAAGTAGTCATGTACACTAGTACAACTATTACTATATTAGTACCGACACATATTATTATCCACACATATATGTAACTGAGATATACCTAGGCTTATGCGTGACTAGGTAAGGATGTTAGTACTAAAGTAGATTTAAAACCCTAATTTAGAGAAGATATATTAGATATATAATTATTATTCTTAAATGGAGAACCTAATTATAAAGAACACAAAATGTAAAATATTTGAGTTCCTTCCAAAGAGTAATAATATTCTTGTATGTTGTACCCTATAGATCTCTTGTAGTCAATTCATGAGTACTTGTTATTTCAACCTTAGAGATAGGATTATACATGAATATCATGTATGTACAACCTCTATTTTTATGTTGGGCATTATAGTGATTGTGATCTAAATTCCTATATTGAGGCATTTATTTGGCTACTATCTTTCTTTTCAAATCCAGTGTTAAACATCCACATTTACTGATTGAAATCTTAAGAACTTTTATAAACATTAAATCATTCTATTGAAATGGGTCATTTGACCCTCTTACTATGCTTTTAATACCTAATGCGAATTATTACTAGAATGTTGTCTTGTCATTCTATCTGTGCATGCTAAATGTTAGACTAGAATATATAGAATAATGATATTTATGTACAACCATACATATATATGACACACATATTCTAGAGGGGGTGTGTTTTTACCCTTAATTTTTCGGCCATGATCTCAGGTGTCATGACCCTATTTTAGGTGTATTTAGTCTATATTGTTTATGCATGTAAAGATATTGTTTATTTGAAATTTATGAATGTTTGTCATGGCGAGGTATTTGTTTTATCTCAAATATTTGCCTCTATAAATATTATGTCTCAATCTCTTGATTCAACTCTTATTGAACTTACCTATTTTTATATGATCTTTTTTTCATGGGAACATCCTTTTTATACTTGTTACCCAGTATAATGCCCGATTGTTATTGATATGCACATACTCAACTACATACATTTGTTTTCTATTTTCTGGGCGATGTTCTCTTTCCACCCAGGTGTAGATGTACTAGAGGATAAGGACTTAAGAAGACTAAATTCATGAATTTATATATGATGACAACTAGAAATGGTTGTGTTGTCCTCTACAATTGGTCTTATGTGTTATTAGATGTCTATCCTTTTACATTGTCATACCATATTTTTTGACAAGGAACAATTGCAGATGAATCATCACACAACTTTGTAATAGTTTTTTATCTGATGCTTATAAACTTTTATGCTCTAGAATATACATGTCATTTGAAAAATAATGGAACTCATGCTTTCCTTTGTTTTTGGAATGTGATGATGTTCTTTCTCTATTTAATGACGAATGGGTCCCCTCACAGGTCCTACTTTTTTGATTAATTGGAAAAAATTAATCCATCCCACCCCCATTGGGTAAATCACCAAAAAGAGTTAAAAAACCGTGACACAAGACTAGTCTAGACCAAGTTTGTGACTCCACAAAAACAACCCCGATCTCTAAGGCTGCGTTTGCTATATGGTGAATCATGGGGATGGGAACGTTGTTGAAACAAAAAATGTTGTTTGTTTGCCAGGGTGATAGGGAATGTTGGTGAATCCGTGGTGAATCAATGGTAAAATATGGGCTATTTTTGTCCCCACAGAAAAGTATGGTGAATCATGGCGAAAAAAATTATTTTAAGACTTTGCTACTTATTTAGACACATGTAAAAAATGTGTTCTAATAAATATGATTATTGCTTGTGTAGGGTGTTTCATGTATATAATTTTCCCCTCCCTTTCCCTATAACCATGTAAGAAACAATATTTTTTAAGTTTTTCTCCATCCCTATCCCTATCATTATACATTGTTACCAAACAACACATTTACCAATTTCACATTACCGTCACCGTCCTCTTCCTCATCACCGTCACCATCGATTTTTCACCACATACCAAACCCAGTCTAAAAAATTATACCTCAGTGACCACCTCTATCTCTACAAGTAGCCTTAGTTAGTTGTATGAAGTATGACACTCCGCTCCTTTCCATTATATATACCCCTATCCGGAAATGACATTTCGACCAAAATAAAGAAAAAGTAAGTAGTCTAAGTAGTCAACTGTAATGTATTCAGCAAGACTCATCGGCCATGTAGTTAACCTCCCTATGCACATGCCGGCAAGCCGTAGTCACTTCTTTACAGAGCGTGTCGTTCATCATCAGAACTTTCTTGCCAATACATCCAACTAGGCCCAACTCTTGGATTTTTCCATTATTTTTAACAAACCTTATTAATTAAGGTCGACTTGGGAAAATAAGTGGGCCTGAATGAAAAGATTCCACCGTAACGATCAGATCGGTAGTCCTGGGCTTTGTATGGGTCAGTGACTTGGTCATCAGAAGCGCTTAACCGGATAGCCCCCGCCCGCCCGACCACAGTCGCCCTCAATACAGCGGATGACCCTCTCCCACGCTCGGTCTTTTAACCGATTCCCGTGTCACTTCCGCTTCCCCTTCCGACGGTTCTACTTCCACTTCCACGCAGAGCTCCCAAAACCCTAGACGCCGACCCAGGTGGACTTGCCTGCATAGACGACGGCCCCTCAGCTGTCGTAGAGGACGAATAGACCAGAAGCATAACCGCGGGCGGAATTCTATGGCGTCGACGGGTTCTCCTGATGCGTCATCGGCTGTGGCGGCGGAGGGCCCCGTCATGGCTGTGATCAACAAGAGGCTCCGGGCGCTCCGTAAGAAGCTAAACCGCATCGCCCAGATGGAGGAGAGCGTGGCGCAGGGAAAGGTCCTCAACAAGGAGCAGGAGGATGTTCTTCGGTCAAAGCCCGGCGTCCATGCCATTATCGAGGAACTGGAGCGTCTCCGCCAACCAGTCTCTGCCGCGCTTCAGGAGGAGCTGTCCGCCGTTCGTGTGTCCACTCCGCCGCCGCAGCAGGCGCCATTGTCCCCCGAGGAAGGCGCCGATGCCTCGACTCTGCCATCGGCCGAGGAGAAGGCACCAGAACATGGTTTGCTGCTTGAGGATCTACTGAAGCTGCTGTACTATGGGAATCTATTTGACGTGAAACCCCTCAGTGACTATGAGACCACGATGCTGATGCGAACTCACGAGCGAGGGTGTTGCATAACTTACGATCCCGTGACGGACGAGACTACCAGCCTCCTGGAGGAGAAAGACCTCGACTCCATCTCCGTGCTTGGAAGTCTTCTACTCTCTCGGCCACCGAACGCGAACGTTTCTCACAAGAACGCCCTATTCGATTGCTTCCAGCACGCCAAACTCTGGCTCGACAACGCAGATCAGCCTATCCACCCTGGATCGTCCTACACATGTAATAGATTCATTTCTAGAATTTTCGATTTTAGTTTTTAACCCGATTGCAATGCTAATACAGCTTGTTGTGATTCCTAGATGCTGGAATTCGAGAGAGGCTTAACAGGATTTTATCCTCTGATTATGCCACGGCTACTCCCGAATTCAAACCATCCGTTGATCTTGCTGCAGAAGTCGGCAAGTTTACTGTTGGACAGGTGTTGGTGACTGATCCAACAGTCCATACAGAAAATTCTCACGAGGAATCAATGCAGCATTTTGTGGAGGTGATCTTTTTTCCTCTCTCTCTCCCTTGCCTCATTATATTCTAGTCTGGTTATTACATTCTTGTGCATATTAGTATATTCTAGTTCGAGGTTCCTGAAAACCTGCACTGAGATAGCTGATAGAGATAACTGATATGTCTTCGTACTGTTCAAACCATTATCTGTTCTGATGCAAAATCCGAAATGTAGAAATGAACTAGATAATTCCTTTGAAGATGCTTACTCTTTTACCTCATGTCCATGAAATGAATAGGATATGCTATGTATATTAATCTATAAGCTTCATTCTTAATAAATGTTTGTATAAAGCAACAAAAGACAAATGGTATTTGTGTGAGGTTTACTGGTACAGGTGTAGGCGATTTATCCTAGAGTACATAGAGAACATGCTCACCAGGAGGCCGTCTCACCTATGTGACGGTGATCATTCTTCTGCGTTAGAATTTAAACCTGACAGACATTCACATACATGGGATTTTTATAGAAGGTGTTGGTACAAAAAATCTGCAATGCAGAAGCAAAATTAATGTTGTCAAAGAATTTCATAAAGTGCTGGTCTACACCCTAATGGCATTGAGAAATTCCCTAGACTGTATGTGACTTGACATCATTAATGGGACTACATCCGTGTGGACGATAAGAGTACAATTTAGATTACACGTGGTGAAAATATCACAATCGTCATCTCAATGAACACTTGTATGGAAATTGGAATATGGAAATTGGAATAATCGTTGATGTGTTTTTCCAAATGATCTCGTGGTGGTTTATATAATTCTCATTTAAATAAATTGAAGAAAAAACGCCAGTCAGTCAGTGTAGCAATACATGTTATCTAAAATGCTGGATCAGTCTGAAAGTATTTCTAAACATACTATATATGTCTCGCGACCATATTTCTTTGATAAATCTTATACCAAATAAATGAACTTTAGGGTATCAGTATGCTATTGATAAGTTCCAATTCCTATCACAGACCTGCATGAAGCAAAGAAAAGAAACATTTATCTGATTTTTCAGCACAAACTGCTCTGTAACAATTGGTACTAAATTATAGCCTTGCTATATAACCGCTGATTCTTTGCCATTTGGAATCATCATGTTGAGTCTTTGTAGAGGTTAAGAAATAAAATATTTTAGATAATGTAATTTGAAGGCTTATTGGGACCTTGTAAGTGTGTGGTTTGAGAATAGTGCATTTTATATCCACATCCTAATTACATAATTCTTGTTTCTTTAACAAGACATTGCTTAGACTCGTGATACAATTTGTTATGTTTTATAGTTGAAACCAAAAGGACATGTCTTTCCCTTTTTACAAAATCCAGTGCAAGCTTCATGATGATGGAATTTCTATTCCAAAACATGTGATGTTCATGACATACCGAATCACAGCAATATTTCCAACATTTTGTGAAGTCCAACCATTGGGTCATAAGCAAGCCCATAAATGATGGTTATAGAGGTAAAAGAAAACGGAGTCAGGAATGACTATGCTAATACAGTAATATGGAATTCCTTACAGCTGCTGTGGTAATTTGCTGTAATTTAAGATCATTTTTTTTGTTTCATTAGCAAGACATGACTTGCTGATAGATATATATTATTTTCTGGGTAATGTGGATATGCATATGATACATATGTTCGACATTTTATAGATCTTGCATTAGGTCACATTAGGAGAAACATCCTATACCAGATGTCATAATCACCGAAAGGTTGTTACCCACAAAAAGAAAATGGACACGCTTTACGTCAAATAAATGTGCCACAAAGCATGCACCAGCTATATCCGTTCACCTCTCACCACCTTTTGTTATGGACCATATCCAGTTGTATCCATGGTTGTATAGGCGGCTAGGCGGCCAGGCGTTCCAGGGGGACGCCCAGACTGCCTAGGCGCCTAGGCGGAGGCCCAGGCGTTTCCAGGCGTTTTATATATTTTTTATTTTAACAGATATATGTAAAATTTCTGAAAAATACAATCCTTATACATAAATGTACATGATAAATATGCAATCAATGTGTGCTAGCATCGTATGAAGAAAGTAACATTATCATTAGATATGGATTGAATTTTGGAAGTTTTACCTAAACAAAATTCATATAGAAATCAGAAAGCTAAACATGTATAATGTTTGTAGCCAAAACAATGTATAATACTATTATATAGAATTTAGGCTAAATCAAAACTAACAAGGTCTAAATTAGAACTGATTGGCCCCAATTTAAACTCATTTGATCCAAATTTGACCTAGTTTACCCTAATTTTTGCCTAAACCAGACCTAATTTTGTATACCATGACCTAATCAATCCCAATTTCCACAAAATTTTCATATATTCACCTAAATGAGACAAAATTTGACCAAATAAGACCTAGTCATCCAATTTAGAACAAATTCCTCCAAATCATACTTGTTTCCCTTAAATTAGACCTAATGTGCCCAATTTTGACATGATTTGGCCTAAATAAAACCTAATTTTGTATATTATGATCCAATCAGACCTAATTTCCCCGAATTTTTCCTATATTGACCTAAACAACATTTGATTTGGCAAAATTAGACCTAATCTCACCATATCAGACCATTTCCCCAAAATCAGACTTATTTTCCCCAAATGAGACCTAATTTGCTCAAATTTGACATAATTTGGCTTAAAATCAAACCTAATTTGCATAACATGACCAAATCAAACCTAACCCACCCTAAATTTCCCTATGTTGATCTAAAAGAGGCCTTACATGACCAAATCAGACCTAATTCCCCCGAATTAGACCTAATTCCCCCAAATTAGATCTAATTTCCCCAAATTAGAACTAATTCCCCCAAAGCAGACCTGTTTTCCCCCAAATCAGACCTAATTTACCCTAAATTGATCCCGTTTGGGATAAATCACACCCAATTTAACCACAAAATAACTCAATTTGATCAAATTCAGATCTAATTTATGCTAAATTAGCCTTCAATTGGCTTAATTTGGGCCACAAAAGGCTTAATTTGGGTCTCAAAAGGCCTTACACAACAACTTAGGTCAATTAGGGGCCTGGGCGTCCAGTTTGAGGCGGGCTGACTTAAGCCTAGGCGCTGCCCAGGCGGGAGCCTGTACAACACAGGTTGTATCCTTGAGTTTCTGTTGTAACTAAGTTCAGGAAGCACTTTTTTATGTCTACACGTTTCAAGTGTCCCTGTGTCTCTTAAGTAATTATTTGAATATGTTCTGTTTAATCCAATTATATATCAATATGTATCCATAGAAATGGTACGTGTTGTTTAATGCATACAATGACAGACATCATGTTGCTCAAATATTATAAACTGTGATTACATAAAGGGAAATGTAATAAAAGGCTGATATTTGGAGTTCAAAGGTCATGGTTTTACCTTGACTTTTGAATTTGCTCTTAAAAACATGGACTTATGTATTGAAGGGTAAAGTCACGCGCATCAACTCATCGAGAAATCCATTATGTTTATATGGCCCTTTCTGTGTTTTTTGCTTTAATGGATGTAGCTGTTATATCATTTTACATATGATGAAATGTCTTGAACTATCTAGATTTAAATTCATTTAGTCAACCATGTTCCTGGAATCTGCAAGAGGTTCATGTCTAAATGAGAAGTTAGATTGCCTTCTAGGAAGTTGTCTTCCAAATCAGAGCAGCGTGTCTTAAAATTCCACACAACCAATCGTTGTACAACTATACCATACTTTGAATAATGCCTCATGTTCCTCTTTTGTTTGCTATTTATATCAATTTTGCTTTTGATATATATATATATATATATCTATATATATATCTATATATATATACATATATATATGTATATATATGTGTGTGTATATATATATGTATGTATGAATGTGTGTATGTATAAAGCAAGGAAACTGTCTCCTCATTTATTCCTTTTCGATATTCAGAAGTCATTTAACTTGTTTTGTGCTAGTAGAAAAAATAGTTATCTTCGTATTTGACATGCATGCATTTATTGCATCATCACTCATAATATATAGATCTAGCCCTGTTAACCTTGGTTTATTATTGAGACAAGTTATTGGTTTATTGAATAATGGCTTAATTTTGATTGGATTTTATACTGTAGGAGTCAGGGTGTAGTCAATGATGTTCATCTGCCTAATTGGTAGTGGTTTGGCCATCTAGTCAGTGCTTGCTAGGTGACTAATTTATGGCAACCTTGAAAGGATGGAAATAATCAACTAAATGCATGAAGGATTTTCTATATCAAATGTGGCGCACCACCATACAAACACACACAATTTCTGAATTCCACCAACCTATTTATTCCCATGTTTCTTTTTCTTTGTTTTGCTTTCTGTAAATAAATTATGAGTTTCGTCGGAAGGGTTTAAAGTTATAAAAGAGATTAATTACTTCTTGCTAATTAATGAATCAGAGATATATTGAAGATATATTAGGACCCATTGACTGCTTGGGACTTTACAATCTTGGGGGCTTATGCCCACGATCTTAGTACAAGTATATCTGAAAAATGCCTTGCAATTATGTCATCTCGAGTTGCACTGTTCCTGAAGTTGATGGCAGAAAGTGCAACCTTGGGAGAGAGGTTTCATATAGTAGATGTATATGTTTTATTGCATTACAAGCATGGTCTGAAAAAATACGCATTGAGGCTCTAGAGGCTTATGCCTCCAGATGAGGCTATCCCATTTGTGCCCCAAGGCATAAGCTTATGCCTTGGGTATTCTAGACTGTCATAAAGTTTGATGTCAAATATCTATACTGTTCTTTGCTCAAAGATATGTTTTCTAATAGTGTTCACTAAACCATTTGAATAGATAGCTAACAATTTAAATCGCCACTTGAATCAAAAGTAGTTGATAGGTTGTAGCCTGTAGGTAACCACATCCTACTTTTCTGCTGGCAAGGTGTTAAGGTGCCTAGACGGGTTCATTGATGCCTAGACACACTTAGGTGATATAGTTTTATTTAATTATTTCAGACTTCCTTGTATAAATGCTTATTATGGTTATATACGTCAGTATATGCATCTAATATATAGTCGATCATATAAATAACCACCATGATATAATCCAACAAAAATATATTCAAGACACAAAACAACAGATCTGGAAATGTGGTATTAATAGGAAATCCCTAAAAATGGAACTTCTGACATGGATAATTGTCCTAAATTTTAATACCGTGACATCAAAAAGAAATATAATACCCAAATGGATTTGGAAACCATTGAAAAGGCAAATTAATATCATTGTGCAAGCCAATGCTCCCCATTTAGCGCTCCTTACGCCTAGATACTTACTGCCTAGGTGCAAGCCTTGACAACTATCAAGGGGTATGTATGTCACACCTATCGCCTTCACAAGTATACCAGGTACACATTGATATTGAATAATAAATGCATAATTAAATACATACATTTTGACGCGGCAAGGCGCCCGGATAAGGCGCCTTATGCTGAAGCCTAGTAAGTTTTGAGAAGATGTTGTTCTAAACAGTTTACCTATTTGTATATATGTTATCATTATTATTATATCACCCCTCCATATTTATGTTATATTTTACCCGATTTTTATGCACGTTTTATGCTATATGTGTTATTATTATATCACCCCTCCATATATATGTTGTATTTTACCAGATATCTATGCACATGGTATGCTATTTATGACATTTCCCTTCTTATATATATGTGTAGCTAATATCATTCACTTATGTTTGTAATCCACTGAAATACATATGTTTTATGGGAAGAGAACATATTTTATTGTTTGATAGATAGATATACACATGAAACACTACTAAACTTTAGTATATACAATTTTGTTGTTGCATACATAGATATATACATATTGTTACTTGGATGCATAGACATTTTGTGGTAATATGGGTATTTGAGGTTCCACTAATATACAAAATAGACTCCTATATAATTTTTTATTATTCACTATATATTAGTTTTAGACTTGGATAAGGGATTCAAGATAGCAGTGTTTAACATAGTATTAATAGTTAATTTTCAGTTCAGTATATAATCTTAATTGCTTAGGGTTATTATCAGTTTATTTACATAAAAATTGCAACGAATACTGCTGCTTAAGGGATTTAGTACAAGTAGCATGATATTAATATTGCAATAGTATAGCTATTCAAGAGAAAAAAAACCTCAACGTCAAAATTACATTCAAGCAACTACCAAAAAAAGGAATATATATATATATATATATATATATATATATATATATATATATATATACAGGGTAGAGATCTAGTGAGAAACATTATACGGTGAGAGCATGAAAGGCATTTGAATAACTATAAAGTTGTAGATTATTTTTAATATCCAACCTTACAGATGGGAAGAACATCATTACATTTACCTTCACACAAAATATCATCACAATCAAATATCTTTTACATGTCCATATATACAATATGCACATTTTACATCCAACGGTCAGCCTAAAGCTCAATATTGAGCGTTGAAAAGTATTTGCTTGTTGTGCGTGCAATACAAGTCCTATGATGATGAAATTTTGTGGGAATGTAACTAATAGGGTATGTTTTTAATTCATAAGGTTAGATTATGAAAATTTGATCATTGTGCAAAGTAATAAGCTAACCTTTATGGATTAAAAACATACCCTATTAGTTACATTCAATGCCCATAGGGTATGTTTTTAATCCATAAGGTTAGATTCAAGCAACTACCAAAAAAAATGAAAAATACATGTCAGGAGTATTTATTGCAGACAATAAAGATATTGCGCAACAAACATAGATAAATATACTTATTTTCAATATTAGAAAAAATGTACATTATATATATATATATAGAGAGAGAGAGAGAGAGAGGGAGAGAGAGAGAGGGAGTCAGGCTAGAATACACTCGAGTGTATTTGGAGCAGAATACACTCAAATAGTTTTTCATGATGCATGTTTTTTTTTTCAAAAATCTAGTCTTTTGATCTTCTAAAACATCTTGTGAATAGCTCATGCGCAAAATTTGAGCACATTTGGACATTTATTGGTCATGTTATGAAGACCGCAAAAATTATGCATTTTAAATTAGTTTCGCGCGTCGATTTTGTTGCCCTTGGATGAATGACTTACACTCATCCAAATGGGCTCAAAATTTGTATGTATCCTTGCAAAATGTAAACCATTCATCTTCACCGTCATACTATAACAAGGCTACATATAAATTTTGAGCCCATTTGGACGAGTGTAAGTTACTCATCCAAGGGCAACAAAATCGACGTGCGAAACTAATTTGAAATGCATAATTTTTGCGGTCTTTATAACATGACCTATAAATGTCCAAATGTGCTCAAATTTTGCGCATGAGCTATTCACAAGATGTTTTAGAAGATCAACGGACTAGATTTTTGAAAAAAACATTGCATCATGAAAAACTACTTGAGTGTATTCCGCTCCGGATACACTCGAGTGTATTCTAGCCTGACTCTCTCTCTCTCTCTCTCTCTCTCTCTATATATATATATATATATATATATATATATATATATATATATATATATATATATATATCAGTCAGGCTAGAATACACTCGAGTGTATCCGGAGCGGAATACACTCAAGTAGTTTTTCATGATGCAATATTTTTTTTTAAAATCTAATCCGTTGATCTTCTTAAACATCTTGTGAACAACTCATACGCAAAATTTGAGCACATTTGGATATGTATAGCTCATGTTATGAAGACCGCAAAAATTATACATTTTAAATTAGTTTCGCGCGTCGATTTTGTTGCGCTTGGATGAGTGACTTACACTCATCCAAATGGGCTCAAAATTTGTATGTAGCCTAGTTATAGTATGACGGTGAAGATCAACGGTTTACATTTTGCAAAAAATAGTTTTGATATGCAAACACACTTGAGTGTATTCGTGCGATCCGTACACTCGAGTGTATTCTAGCCTGACTCTATATATATATATATATATATATATATATATATATATATATATATATATATATATATAGTGGTTTAAAAAGCGGGCCAGGAGCCCGCCTGACTGGCCCATAGGCCCAGCCGCCTTGTTAAGACTTTGAGCAGGCGGCAGGCAATTATGCGTCCGTCTAAGAACTGCCTTGTCCGCCTGAATCCTTGTTTTGGGCGACTTATATATAACTTTCATATTATATTTTTGGGCGCCTTATCTATTGCATATATATTTTTATAACTTATAATGTATACAATAATACATTAGTACATGGTATATTATAATGTTTACTGGATACTAATACATTCTATATATTCTACCATTTACTACATAATGTAGATTAATACATTAAATATCTTCTACTGTTTGCTGCCTTGTATATAATAATACGTTAGTGCATTCTATAGTACATGATATATTCTACTGCTTACTGAATATGACTGCATTATATATATTCTACTGTTTGCTGCGTATTCGTATATAAACCTATAATTTTATGAATTTAGTACAATAAGAGTAAGAGAAAGAGGCTAAAAAAGTATTTTTCTGAATGTGTTAAATTTATTTAATTGAATTTGTATATGCTCATTGTTTATAGTTGTCTGCTGAACTATTTAGGTGTTTATTTTTTGTGTATGGTGTTCAGATAACTATAAAAGTTTCTTAAAAATGTGTTAATTATGTAGTACTATGCATAATTTTCTAAAAAAGTATCTAAAAAATTTCAGGGCCCGCAATTTGAAAAAGCGCCCGCATGGCGTCAATAGGCCACAAGGTGCCGTTCACATGCCTCCTGTTTACCGCTTTTTTAAACATTGTATATATATAGTTGAGCTAGAATGCACTCAAGTGTATATACTATATGGGAGTGGAATTGGCAGATAGAGGCAAAGGGTGTAACATCGAACAAGTAATGAGAGAGAGAGAGAGAGTTTTTTTTGTTAACAAAGGGTGTAATGGCGAAGAAATAATGAGAGAGTTTGCTTTGTTCAAGAATTGTTTATCGAGGCTTCCAACAATTCAAAGATAGAAAATGAGCTCGACACGTCCCCTCCTGTCAGATGACTCAAATTGGAGAAGATGGAAAATCTAGCATCCAAGGTTTAAAAACTTAGGTGTATAGGTGGGCCGGCACTCGAGTGTATTCTAGCTCAACACACACACTCTCTCTCTCTCTATTATATATTTAATATATAATGGGTCAATAGTCCGATGAAAAACTTTAAGAGAACATTTTGGTCAATGCACATCTCTCGGGTCCCTTGCCTCCTAGGTACACAACTTAACAAGTTATGATACATAGATGTAAAAAATTAGTGTCAATTATAAAGTCCACAATGACTATGTTGTAACGTTATATTTTACCCATTTAGGCCATGCTTATTGGTTCAGTTGTTTTCTTGATTTACATATTCAAGTTTTCATGGAGACCAATACCGTAGATATGAAACAACTAATTTGGTTTCATGCCTGGAAGATCAACAACAGATGCTATTTTTCTAATGATGAGGCTTATGGAAAAATATAGAGAAGGCAGAAGAGATCTTCATATGGTTTTATTGATTTTGAAAAGGCTTATGATCGAGTATCCATGGAGGTGTGTTGTGGATGGTTTTGAAGAAAAGGGTGTGCCAATCCAATACATTGACTTGATTAAAGACATGTATGATAGCTGTACTGCAAAAGTGAAGACTCCTGGAGGAGAGACCAACTTTTCCTATCACATTTGGGGTACACCAAGGATCCTCACTAAGTCCATATTTGTCCGTTCTTGTAATGGAAGAGTTGTCTAAGAATGTTCAAGATGATATTCCTTGGTGTATGTTATTTGTTGATGATATTGTATTGATTAATGAAACTAAAGATGGATTGAATGATAAAGTTGAACTTTGAAGAAAGGCATTGAAATCAAATGGATTGATGATAAGTAGGAGCAAAATTGAGTATATGCATTGCAATTTTAGCCAATCTCGCGGTGTGAATGATGGAGCCAAGTTGGACGGAGTAGACATACCAAAATGTGATAGATTTCTTTACTTTGGTTCTTTTATTCAAGTTGATGAGGATGTCCAAAATGACGTTTGTCACAGGATCATTGCAGGATGGTTGAAATGGAGAGTGCAACTGGACTGTTATGTGATTGGAAGATCCTTCACAATAAAAAAAAGTTTTGTAGAACTGCTATACGGCCAACCATGCTCTATGGGAGTGAATGTTGAGCGGTGATGAAACAAGGTCTCAACAAGATGAACGTGGCTGAAATGCGTATGATGAGATGGATGTGTGGGAAGACAAGAAAAGATCGTTTGAGAAATGACTATATTAGGAATAAAGTGGGTGTGGCGAGCATTGAGGACAAGTTGCGCAAGGGTTAACTCGGATGGTATGGACATGTGCTACATAGATCGACTAATGCGCCTATACGAAGTAATGCTATCGAGTCAAGTACAATTAATAGAAGAAGAGGAAGGCCTAAACTAACATGGGAAAAGCTTATAAAGAGAGATTTTGAATCTACGTACATCTAGACCAGAATATGACCCAGGATATTATTGAAAGGAAACGAATGATCCATGTAGCCAACCCCAACATAGTTGAGATTGAGACTTAGATGATGATGATGAGTTGAAAGTTCAACATTTGGTAATAGTGTGGAAAATTATGAAAAAGTTCAAGTGTTCAACAAAGATTCTTTAAAAATATAACCAAAATATGGGAAATAATCGGATAATATTGGGCAATACATAAACATGAGTATATACGCACACACAATTTGCTTATTGAATCTCGATTTCATAATATTGCATATATGTCCGTATATACACATCATAAAGACATTGATCCATAACCAGATATGCACACATGTTATTTGCTTAGGGCCTGTTTGGTAGGGTGTAGTAGGATGAGAAAGTGCGTGTTTGATGTACATTTTTACATTGCAAACTCATTAAACTACAACCTACTACATCCAACCAAACTAACCCTTATTGAATTTCTATTCCCAAATGCCGAATCATATTATGTCATTATGAATACTTTGTGAAATTCAGGAATAAAATAATGAGATTCCGGATAATCCATAAAATTCATGAATAATTTGTCAAATTTGGGATAGTACAGGTTTCTTGCAAAAATTTTGGTGTAGAATTTGATGTAAATTGTGATTGGTCTTAATGTTACGAGAATTCCGCGAGTCGTGACTGATCCATTTAACTGGAAACATTTGTATGTCTAAAAAAATGCAATCAAGGTATTGACCGTAATATGGAAATGGTGAAGTCCTTGTTGGTGTTATAATGAAAATTAGGATTTAGCAGTTTGATTTAGTTTTTGAGTAAAAATACAGAATAAGTCAGATACATGTCTGTTAGTATGTTTGTGTACATATACATATACAAACATATGCATATAATCGGGGATGTTTTCTGGTCCATGCATAGATGTATAAACCTTTGAATGTCACATTCAAAATTTGGCAACTAAATTGAACTATATGGTAAAGATAATGTTACTAGATACATTAATAAACCACTGACTGTATCCCCTGTATATCATGAGAACCACAAACCCTTCAAGTTACCATGGATTACTTGTTTATTTATGATAACCTAGAAATCTTTGATTGAGATGGTAGATATTTAATCTAACTAAAGTACATCAAATTTATACAGTTAGACTATGTTATAGAATATGAAAAATACATTAAACAGATATTGGTATTTAAGTCACTATTTAGATAATCAATTCCTGCGGCTGCGTATCCGGTAACATATGCCTGTCGAGGCCACAGCCACACCTCACACTTGGAAAACCTGCTCAATATTTAAGTGATGTTACTTGCCATCTCATTTCTGCCACTTATTCTGCAACAGTGGTGTATGAATGGTGATGCAAGAGAATCAGTATAGCTGATTTTATAAATAATGATTGACTGATTGGTACACCAGAATCTGAACAGACTTGAACACCGTAAAGGCTTTGCAGTCTGCAAGGATATATCACTAGAATGGGAACACGATATCAAGTCGGAATTTGTGATTGCTTAAAACAGCCTAAATTTTGTATACAGATCTTTGTTTACACATTAATATACTATTCTGTATAACGTTATACAAACCAATTCCTATAGATACATGATGTATCTTCTTTTAGGGCCGTGTCCTGTTCTATAGGGCATATATAGTTATGTTTTGGTTGCTTTTACAGTATGATTAATTTTCTTAATAATCACAACTTTTGCTCGATGTTGTAGAGTGATAATTTATCTCTGTCCGCCTCTTCTATGTGCCCCTCACATGACTACTGTTATGGAGTAATGTTGATGTTCGATTGGGCTAGGGGGAGGGAGAAATGAGGGAGTCTTGCAATGCCAGCGAAGGTCGGAGGTGTTCCTAGTAGTGGGTGAGTAGGAAGAAGTGGTGAAGAGATCTAGGAACATGATGGTTGTGCAAGATTTTCTTTTCTCTCTTTTTGGGTGGGGAATTGGCGACCCCAGAAAATTTCTTTTGTTTTTTACTGCAGCAAAACTGTTTCAGTTCATTTTCATGCAAACATAGGTCTAATCAAACTCCGCATTGATCTCATAATGTTGTTGCTACTAGCTGGATGCATATTTCTTGTGCTAACTTGCACTGTTGTCATTCTCTTACTTTGTCATTAGTTCTTTCCTGCAATGATCTTTTTGTTGCAATATAGTGTTTTATATAACATGCCAATAATCCTTATTTTTCTTGACTTGTGTATGTTATCCTTGCGCCCAGGTGCCATGCCAAACTTTTGTATTAGTTTATGAGTTTTGATTCAACGTGTATGGCTTCTTTCTTTAAAGCTGTTTTTTTTGTATCCCATGATTTCTTTGTTTTTAAAGTATGTTTGATGTTTCTTAGCGTCGATTATATTGTATGCCAATCGATTTGGCCAGTTTTTGTTAGCGGAAGTAGTGATATGTTCTCAACATATGATACGAGTTGAGAACTACAGTAACTGAATATGTGATCCATATATAATATCAATGAATTTGTGGTGTTGTTATATGTCGTTTATTGTTTTATTGTATAGTTTCTTTGGCTACCCATGAGGAGTCGTTTTCTTTATCAAGGAGATGTAAAGATCTACGAGCTTCCTGCTAGAAGATCTAGTCTCGAAAAGTTGAAGCATTTATTGCTGGAATTTTTATAGTATCCTTCATTACCGAGCTCTTTTTAACCAACTTCAGGCATTGAGTTGATCTGTTTGTTTTTTTGGCAGGGTGATGATTCAGAAACTTCACAGAGGGAAGCTTCAATTGACCAAGTCAATGATTCTAATGAAGCTACTGAGCTGGTGTGTGGTTTGTTACTGAATACTTTTACAGCTTGTTCGCGTCGTTATATTCTGTTTTAGAGTTATTATCATATGTTATAATTGTTTTCATTCTCATTTTTAAAGGATGGCTCTGATGCACCTAATCAATATGGAGATCAGGCACCCTTTCAGCAGGAGCTTGAGAAACTTCAGCTTGACGAGGAAGAACATTATCAGAGAGAGGTGGATCCTAGGGAGCAGCAGTACTCGTCTAGGAGGCCATACCCAAATCAGAGGGGAGTCAACCGTGGTGGCCCCGGTGGTGGGGGCGGCTATAGAAGGGGCTATGTTAATGGTCGTGGAGGCCGTGGGGGTCGAGGTGCCAGCGGCGGCTATCAGAATGGACGGGGCCAGCAGTACTATGATTCTGGATATTATCCTCGCAACAACTACTACAACGGTAGGGGAAGAGGTGGAAGGAACGGTGGCTACAGTCATGGAACAGTGTACAGTGGCCATGCCCCCGGGGTAGAGTTAGGCGCTAGCTAAGTGCAATGCACTTCAAGGGATCTGTTGTCTGCTTGTTATTATTGAAACGTAGAAACCTTTTGGACCATTTTGGTGAATCCTGACTTCAGGTCAGTTATATAAGCGGTCTTGGACTTGTATTACTTTTGTGAACCTTTTCGTTGTGTATGGTTTTCCTTTTGAAGGTTTTCTGTGCAGTTAACGAGTAGATTCGTAGAGCGTTTGGAATGGGAAATAATGGATTGCATACGTGTCTATATGTTCTCTTATCGTGAACAGAGTTTTGTGAAATTGTACTATAAGGCTGGGTTCTGCACGTTGAAAATGGAATGTGCACTACCTCAAATCATATATACCCATCAACATCAAAGCATCCGTTTGGTGGTTCCGTTTAGGATGATAATTACTGAGCTATTATGGACTCCCCGAAGACAGGTTCAAGCTAGAGTCTAAGAAACTTTTGTAGTTTCTCCATGCTCGTTAAACTTCTTCAACAAAGACCTCGTGCATAAAACGTGAGGATAAACCTCCAAATCGTTTTAGAGCTCAATGATTGAGAAAATGGTACCATAATGTTGAGGTACAGTTTTTTTTAATCTCTGATCATCACTTACGAATACTATAAATTGTGTAAGGTTTGCCCTTCACGTTATGTGCAAGTGTGTTATGTAGTAGAATAATCCTTTAATGCAAAGTAGAAAAAAAAACTGCTATAATTTGGTAAAAAATTGTCGATTCTCAGCAGTTTCACAATAAAAACTGCAACGCATCTTTTTTTGTTATGTGCAAATGTGCGAAGGGTAAAACGTTATTGCAATCCGGGAATTCCAAAACGGCGAACATGCTATAACTTGGAAGAGAAATGTCTAAGTCTCAGCAAGTTCACTAAAAAATCTGCAACGTTCTTTCCCGTTGTCTGCTTCGTGTACTATTTTGGAAAATGGCATGATGAATGGTAGTTGTATTTCGAACCTCAAAGGTTGAAAACTATAACAAGCCATAACTATCTCTCTTCGACACGTTTTGGGGCATTTTTTAAAAGCTGCATTTGTTCACAGATTCTTATGCCATTGTACACGTTGCTGGGTTGGCTATCACCTTGCGGAGCCTGCTCACGTCATTCTCTTACCGAATTAGGTTGTTTCATTCTAAAATCGTGGTTGAAGATTTGGATTTAAAATTACCTCCCCCCCCTCTAGTGGTCCTGTATATGTTGTGGGATATGTAAATCATTTTGCTGATGGTGACGATGAACTCCCAAGCTAGTGGTTGTTTTTCTATACAGAGTAGGATTGGTGAGACTAGACTCAATCTTATATCATCATGGTTTTTGAGGTTTACACACGAGACTCAAAACTAGCCAATTTTAAAAAAAGTACGTAATAATTATCAGGGCAGCGCTCGGCTTTGAGATTTGTACCTATATTGGCATCCATGTGCAAATCTGATTTGTTTTCTCCTGAAACCGTTGAGATGCATAATATGTTTATATTCATGGTGTTATTAAATAGATGCGTCTTTCATGTAAGCATTTAATAAATATTGCTAACTTTTATCACAATAGGTGGTAGTTAACTTAATATACATTATATTATATTATATAATGATGGATAACTTTGTTTCGAAATTTGGATTTTGGATTTGTAGGTCTAAATCTTTATGTAGACAAAACGTTCTGGTGTTGACTTTTAAAATAATTTGAAGGTTGGAATTTTGTCGCCCACATTTATTTGACATGCCCGAGAAAAAATACGACTTAAAAGTAAAACATGGCTACTCTAATGGCTAGTTTGGTAGGAGTAAAACCAACACACATCGGAAATTAAAAACCAGAAATAGAAAGACATGAATTACAACTCAATATTTTTAATTTGGTTGGATGTAAATCGAGTTCACTACCGTTTTCGTTTGCTGCTGATAGGTTTGATGCAGTTACCACATGAGATTAGCGCTTGTACATACAGAGAGCGTATCATTGTTGATCTGGTTACCAAAACGAAGTTACCGTGTATATCATTTATCGTTTATGTCCCTCTGACAGCAATTGCGGGAGACAAGTCTAACATAGTATACGTACATTACCGGAAGGTGACTCTTACTGCTGGAGCAGCTGCACAAACAAACCGCGTCCATTATTGGCACAGTTGTTTTCCCTAACTTTTAACTCCATTTGTCATGATCGTGCAGTTCACTTTCTGACCATGCGTTGCAACTCTGTCGAACCAAACAAATCACTTTGTTTTTGAACTGACCACGTTGGTTTTCATCAGAACCAAACGAAAAAATAGAAATCACTGTGTTTTTGAACTGACCACGTTGGTTTTCATCAGAACCAAACGGGCCCTAAAGGCTAGTTTGGTTGGGTGTAAAACCAACACAAATTGAAAATTAAAAACAGGAAATAGAAAGAAACGAATTGGAACTCAACATTTTTAGTTTAGTTGGATGTAAAATGAGTTCATCGATTTCGTTTGCTGTTGTTTGGTATGATACAGTTACAGCCTGCGACTAGCGTTTATATATACGGAGACTGTATCATTATTGATCTGGTTACCAAAATGAGGTTACCGAAACATCTCTTATCTTTTATGTCCCTTTGACAACAACTGCAGAAATACGTCTAGCATAGTGTACGCACGTTACCAGATGGTGACTCTACTGCTGGAGAGGCTGCAGAAAACAAACCGCGCCCATTATCGGCGCGGTTGCTTCACCTTATTTTCTACTTCTTTTGTCATGATCGTGCAGTTCGTTTTCTGACCTTGCGTTGCAGCTCTATCCAATCAAACGAAAGAAATGAAAAGCACTGTGTTTTTCAACTGATCACGTTGGTTTTCATTAAAACCAAACGGGCCCTAAGTTTGATTGGAATCCCTAGTCCGTAGGCAATGACACTCATTCCATTTAACAAACAAGGAGTATATATTCATCTTGGACTTCAGTGGGCCGCGCAACCTAAAAGACAAGAGTTGTATATACCAAATGCAAGTATATGCCTTGGGTATGCATGTATGCTCATGTAACCCTTAAAAATAAAACTCATAGCACAATACATATGTAAGAGGTACTGTGTTAGTCCTTCTCATTAAGGTATCCACATATTTTAGGTATTAGTCCCACTCTCTATCTATGGAAAAGGACCCTCTTATTTTTATCCACATATATATGCGCTTCACTAGTCTTATGTGCCTTCTTGATTACTTACGATCACTGACAAATCTACAAAGTTACAATAGGTTGTTGTGTTAGATGAACTCGTTAGTAGTTGTAATAGGAGGGAATGAGTTAAAAAAACATGCATGTAGAAAGATTCGATCCTAGGTCACTAGACCTACTTGAAGACGCACATATCAGTTTGGCAAGCAACTTATTTGGTCTTATGTTCTAAAAATCTTAATATATAATATATTCGGTTATGCTATACACTACACATACATTTACAATTGAGAGGAGGGTTAGAGTCCAGACAGACTCTAGCTGTGCCATGCTTGTGAAGCCTAAATTCCTTTGTGGCTAAAGCGTTCCTTGAAAAGATGAATCTTCTTTTGCACTTTCCATAGTGATGCAAAATCTCTCTTCTTCATCTTTAAAATCCGATCATCATTATAATTTACCACATTTAACCTTAAACAATGAACTTATGTAGAAGAAAACATCTTTATAATGTTTCTATGAACCCATGCTTTTGCTTCAACTTTGGTAGAGTCCATTACCAAGTTAATTATATTGACTACAAATCTATATATATGTATATTGTCCATGTACTCTACTAGTATACTAAACAATAAAATGTTGTCCTTCATCATTTTAATAAGGAATTTTGTCACTCGGTTCCACCTATCTAGGGCTATGAACTTCTTATTATCATATCGACTTTGACAGTTATATTTCTAAAGCAATTAGACGTGGTTTGTGAAACAAGGAAAATGAAATCTTTAGATTTATCAATTTCAGCAAGATGTTGTCTGTATATTCAATTATTTAATAAGTAAACATCATAATAGTTAGAGATATGAAATTAGTATCACATGTTTTTGAATTATCATACAATGCTCAATTTGATCGAAATTGTATTTGTTTGCATTCCTTATTCCAAATTGAATTATGAAAACCAATCTCTTGACCGTTCCTTCTTAGCTGTCATAGTGTGTTATTACTAATTTCATAAAAAATCATTTAATAGAAAACCTCTCTTTGAAGCATTTAGTGTTTGAAACACTATCTATGTTGATCACATATATGAAGCCATGCAACGACAATCGAATTAATTCAAACATCCAGTAGTCACACCGCGCTGATCCTAGGTCCTAGAGATTATAGATATTAACCAAAACATGAGCTACATGGTATCACAATAGAAATTCAAAAAGATAGAACATGAATTTTAAGATACTAAGACATGGAGACAAGATTAGTAGTCTCATGTAGAATATAGATGCGAATATCTATGGTTTTCGCCACGAAAGGCCTCCATGATCCGTTAGGTAGAGTTTCTCCTCCTGCTCTCCTCTTGTCTGTCAAAATGTTGCAACTTGGTTTAGGTCACGAGAAAGCAAAACAACCAAGTTATTGTGAGAACCTGTTACACTGAACGGGATTAATCAAAACATAAAACACAATCAATCACTAATGAATCACATACCAAAAAATGTGGGTAAATTAAAATTGATTTCAACATCAACACCGCTTAGAAACATTTTCATAAGAGCCCAAACATCTTTCTTATATCAATATTATGCCAAGAATTCGATACAAATTATTCTATCGCCTTAGCCACGACATATATACAAAGGAAAATAATATTTATGTATGCCACACAAACAAGCATTAATATGCTAACAAAAGTCCGATTCGTTTGAAACATCATATACAAACTTTTCCTACCCAGACTTGAGAGTACAATGACGACTCTAGGACACATTAGACATCTATTCAACTTTCTCACATATTCATTACTATAGCTCCTCTTTGCTGCCACATGTTTGTTTTCGTCTCTCCCGATTACCTAAAAACATGTGATGAACCACAAGGGTGAGACCCATGTCCCAGTGAGAGATATAACTCTCTCCAACTAATATTGATTACAACATTTTTAAGTAATTAAACAGTATCAGCAGTTTAATCAAATATAACAAATAAGCTCAACAACATTGATGATTAACAAAATACATAAAGGAGCAGATAATAACTATCATCATTAGCCAGACTATCATCCTATATCTTGTTGACAATATAAGCAATCCAGTAGCATATGCATATCTAGCATCATGAGCAAGTCTAGTAACATAGAATCTCTATCATTATGAATAAGTCTAGCCACACAAGCATAACTAACAACATTAGCATGTATAACAGGTTGAACATATCAACATCATAAGAAGAGCTAACAACATAAGCACAACTATCTGGATAAGCATGATTAGCAGTATATGCATCTCTAGTTACAAAGGCATGGCTAGCATTCTAAACATAACTAACAACATGAGATAGCTAGCATCATGATTATATTCAACATTAGCTGATGTAGTTATCAACATAAGCATAGATACTGTATGTACACATCAAAAATCTTAAGCATATCCACAACCTAAGTATGTCTACTATCTCTTAATTGCACTAAGCATCATCTTTATGTAAAGTTAACAAACAAGGATTTTCATCCAATGTGAAATGTCATGTATAACCCTAAACAAATATGCTACACGACTGTATTACATCTTTTATTATGCCCTGGGGAGTTTGAGTCGTACCACTCAAAGTCCAACCGACCACATCTTGGTTGCAATCAGTTCCATATAGGATCTAGGAAGATCCGGACTCCAAGATCTTCTTCATACTCGGTAAGTACGAGTCTGCACCGCAGTGACATATAGTCAAACTACAAAATAGTGACATATAGTTATGTAACTAGCCCACCTTGGTATAGTTCACGGTGCTAGCATCTAGGGTATTCAAACCCAATCATAGAGGAACAACTACAGTTGTCCTCTAATCACATCATGTTATAATCACTAAGACCCAACCAAAGTCGTTCATAAAAAGAAGTGGGCTAGGTATGAATGCAACCATTCTCTCGAAACACTTGGTGTTAGGATGATAAGCACCCCGCATACTTATCAGTATAGCTTTGAGTTTTCCTTAGGAATACTCGTTTCACCATCCAGCAAGTTCTAATACTGAATATGGTTCTATGCCACATGACACTACATGATTAGAGTTTTACTTGATTAATTATATCAATTGGGTGAATTAAGGCTACATCAAACAAATGGACATACAAACCCTAATTCACATCTAGCAAGCATATAAGTATCACAACTTAAAAAGTTATAAAATGTGTGAAACACAATTTCTCATCTCATCATCACATGGTACTATTCACATGCCATTCATGAGACTACACTAGTCGTCATACTATCACAAGATATAAATCCTTTCCACAATATCACAAGGTATCAACCCTTATCAACACAAGAGGATTAGACCTCATTCAGGGATCAACCATGCCCAAAGGTCATTAGGACCATCATACGATTCCTTACAAGATCATCATTATCTTTCTATGCCTTATAATAAGGCTCAACAACATCACTTACATGTAACACATCGGATCAACACATTATTGCATTAATGAGCCAGGAGATATTCATAAATTTTGTAGAAAGATCATATTAACATTAAGAACATTGCTTTATTACATCAACATGTAAGGAATCTAGATATGATTAACCCTTATCATATTCATAATGCACATGTTTAGCATAAGAAAGTATCAACCATGTGGCTATGATAACCACCAATTAACACATTATGATTATGATCATATTAAGGAGGTTATTTCACCATCATGCCAACATATAAGATGGTTAACATGAATACTCATCTTTATATATTTGCATTAGAGTTAGGTTCAACAAGATAAATTATATTAATGTTACTAATCAACACTCATACCCAAACCCTAACTCATGGCATCTCATTAGATCATGGATGCATAAGGTGAAGCATCACCATCACATTCCATGGTATTCTCAAGTATGAACCCACACATAAATCAAGGTGTAACCATCAGGTTATAGCATACTAGGGTTTCAACAACAATAAGAGAGTAATCCATTATTCTATTAATCATTCAAGGAAGGCTGAGTATGATTGATCTCCATCACAAAATTGCATTAGGTTTAAGGTGTATAAAGCTACATCCCATTAGGGTTGAATGTCAACACAACATGATTATTATCAATTATATTCATATGAGTGAAAAGGTAAGACTACATAAATAAGGGCAAACCTTATCGGTTTCAACATCACTCAAACCATACCAACATGCCTAAAGCATTAACCTAAAATTGTTGGATGTGAAATAGGTAAAACCATTGGTAGTTTATATAAATAAACACCTTGAATGAATCATATATGATGTTATTGAGTTATGATCTATAAAAGTCACCATTTAACCCTAAACATCCTTTGATTAACAACAATAAGGGTTCTGTTGAGAGTAGGGTAAAACCCACAATCAACTGTTCATTTAAAATAAGCCATCCATTGTCAACAAGTAAGCTCCTTAAGTTGATCATATAAAGGAAACAATATAAATCACATTATTAGGACCAACATATTACATTAGCCATCATTCCACTTTATTGGATGAATAAATATTATATCTTGACCATTGGGTCAAGTTCATATGTTAAAACCATCAATTACAATATAGGTCTGACCATTGCATCAAGTGACCCAAGAAACCATTGGTCTAAGTCTCAATTGATGCTACAACTATATGATTAACTCACCATAGGTTGTGGGGACCTGATCCACCATCATTAGCGACCATTAAGTCATCATAGGTTGTTAGATCAACACTATATTCATTAATCAACATCAAATATTAAGATAATGTCATCATTGATTCATAACATCAGTAGGGCACTTAATGGTTGATCATTATACTTCTAATTGAGCCAAAACCTGACCTAAGGGGAGTGACCATAGGTTGTCACCATCATTTGACACCTTTGATCACGACCATTAGTTGTCAAAATAACAACATCATTGGTTGTTGCAGGATATCACCATCAGTTATGTAGTAGTGAAGGAAATAGCTTGAAAACCCTAATTTGAACCATCAATTGTTTTGTGCTTAGCACCATAGGTTGTTGCTATCAACCTGTCCCAGATTATGTTACACTTTACAAAGGTCGTACACATGTTTACAAGTTCATATAGAACTGGAACAGAACAGAGAACACCCCAAAAATTCGTAATTCTAAACAAGCATGATTTCTCTATGCTTAATTCATCACATTAAAGCATAAACACGAACTAACAAGCTTCTAACAAGAAATATAAGTGAAGAATGTTATAAAACTCGCCTCTACAGAGTAGGTAATATCCCAAACAGTAAGAATATCGAGCAAGAAAGGCAAGAAAACCCTAGTTTTATATCTAAACTTGGCCAAGTAGGCACTTCTCTCCACAAAGAAGCAAAACCCTAGAAGAAGAAACAAGAAGAATATATTCTTGAGTTCTAGAGCCACTTCCACCATGGAACAACAAGGTTCCAACTTGGAGAAGTATATGAGGAAGAAAAATAGAGAAATAAATGGAGGAAATAAGGGAATACTTACCATTTAGGTCAAGATCACTAGGAAGGAGCTTTAGAAACCCCTAAAGGAACTCAATTGCAACCCTAGATGAATTTTCCAAGAAGATCCCCACTTTCTTCTTCCTTGGATAGGAAATTAATAGTAGCACAGAGGGAGAATAAGGTTTGTAAAAGGAAGGAAGTGGTGAAGAGAAAATAGTTTGTTTGGGTGCTTAGGGATAGGTATATAAAACTTTAAGATAAAGAAAAGAAAAAGTTAAAGTCCTAGTATCTTTCCAAGTGTCCATGGCCTTAAACAATTAAGAATATACAAGCACACACACAAGTGACTCCCCCACCATCCATATAGACCTTATTATCTCTCCTTTGTTGAATTTCCAAGCCAATCATATAATTCATTAGTTAATAGCTACTAAAGGTAGCTCATCCATGAAGGGGTAAATCCTAAAATACCCTTGAGGAAAACACCTTCAAACTAAGGTTCAAATAAGACCCCCATGGATCAACAAGCTCAATAATGATGAGAGAACATCTAAGGAACATACTGAATGTGACAAATTGTAATAAAAGCCTTCTAATTGGGTAAATTGTAGAAAGGTCCAAAATATACATTAAATTACATAACTTGCTCAAACAATGTCCAAATTGGACCAAATTTGAAACTTAAGTTTTTCACATGATACCTAAGCATATAAAAATGTTAGGTTAGGGTTATAATCACTAAATTGTGATAATTAAGCTTATTAAACTCTTTAAGCAAGTTCAGGGGCCTTACAACTATAAACCCGTAATAGGGATCTTGCCCTTGAAACCCACTGTAAACAAAGATGGGTACTTCCTTTGCACCTCACCCTATTACCTTCACATAGTTAATTTCATATCATGGTGATGTCACATCATTCATACATATCTCATCTTGGGTCAGCACAAAAACCATCACCTACAAAGACATTCTCAACATGGAATGTATAAACTTGTGTCACCTGTACAACTTTAATAGTAATGTTCAACTTTAAATCTAGCTATCATCCTAAAATTATATATATTGTATCAAAACATTAATCAAAAGTCATACTTGCTAGCTTTTTACCAATCATGGCATGTGTCCCATACCATTCCTTGAAGCATAAAAAAAGACGACGTATCCATCCTCTTTTTTTCCCTAGATACACTGACACTGGAACACTTGTCAGTTCTTCTTCAACATCAAAAGAAATGTTGATGTTGGCACCTGTCATTCCATACAAGGAAACATCATTCCCAGTCAACCTTTTTAGGGGTGAAACAACAACACTATCTTCACCTTACTAGGATTTACACAACCTACTTAGAAGACATATCATGATCCCATAAATACATTTAATCCACACCGTCTCAATCTTGCTCGACTTGTCACACATAAGTACAATTTCTTCAACATTATTAAGGTTTAGCAAAGATGTTGACAATTTTATTGATCATCTCTTAAATACCTTGAGATGTCATCATTCAAAGCTTGATATAACTTGTAAGACATGACTGGAACACTCTGTTCCTCCTATTCATAAATTCTATTTGTACATTGGTTAGTCTAAAGGACATAACCCTAAAATCATCATGGTCATCTAAATTATGTCATCCAATCTAAATCTTATGCATTGATATTTGATCATAGGTTTATCTTAAAGGAACACTGTATCACATGTCTATTGATAAACAAACCATCTATCCTTGATAGTGGTCTTGCCCAACTATCATCGAACCATACACAACATCATAGAATCACTTTTGTTTTTACTTCCAAACAACATTTAGAGGGTCATCATCAAATCTCACTCCCTCTCTTTAAGGGAGAGGAATACTTGATATGTTCATTTAGTAAACATCTCCAACCTTCACATACTTCCCATAATGTTGATACATCTTGGATACTAGGATTCATTACCTTGGTATCCACCTCATGTGCTTTAAGGAACTCACATCCTTATCTCATCTACTTTTACCAACAATACAAATTTCAAGACATATAAGAGGAGTCTTCCTAATTATCGGAAGGCTCAAAAGCAAAGTCATTACAAACTTTATGATCTTGGAACCATAGTCCAAGCAATCTTATGCTATAATAAGCTATTCACCCTCATGTTTACATCTAATCCACACATACCAAGTGGAAATCATCCACTTGAAAGATGTGCCCTAGAAAGAAAATACACAAAGGGAAACACACTTCCCACATCATCACAACATAGTCCAAGGCTCACTAGCAAAAAGGTAACCAATTCTATTTTCATTATGTAGGTTACAACTTCTTGTGTATCGTTTTACCTTTTTCATTTCGGGTTCCTTGCCATTAGCATATGAATCATCAAAATTAATATATCTCATTACTCTTTCCTTCATGACTATTTATCACATTTGGGTATGTTCTCTTATTTTATTATATTTTTCAACCACTTATCAATAGGTAAATCATCATATTCCACATTTTCTCTATTAAAAATGGATCATCACCCTTAATTTCTTTCACATGCCATGCTAATTTTACATTAACACTTTCTTACACACATAGGTTGGTCTAAGATTAACTCAGGTTCCACCTTATTCCTTTGCCATTGTTCCAATTTATCTTCTCATTTTAAACTCATCATAGGAGTTTTCTCCATCTTATGTGGATTTCATACCTTGAATCACTTTATAAGCACAAACTTTATCTATCTTTTACTTTATTATCTTCTTAAATTACATCTTCAAGAACTCCTTTTTGCTTATTTGTATTTGGATTTAAATTTCATGGTGTTGTATCTTTCTCTTATAGTTACCAACAATTTAAGTTTTGATAGATAATGATGTAATCCTCATATTCTCTTGAGGTAATATTGAGTTATCTACACCATGATTTTTGATTCATTATACTCTTTAGGTTGTTTCAAAATAACTACTTGATCAAAGCAATAAAAAAGATAACAATCTACGAGTTCCATGCTTACCTTTTCTTCAATAATTGAATACCTGGCAAGGGCACCCAAGTATTGAGATTAGGCAGTATGCACCATGTTTTTGTGTCATATTCTTAACTTAGACATCATCCTAGTCCTAAGTTCTAGTGTCCCTGTAGACTCAATGAACCTAAAGCTCTGATACCAACTTGTGAGAACCTGTTACACTGAATGAGATTAATCAAAACATAAAACACAATCAATCACTAATTAATCACATACCCAAAAATGTGGGTAAATTAAAATCGATTTCAACATCAACACCCACTTAGAAACATTTTCATAAGAGCCCAAACATCTTTCTTGTATCAATATTATTCCAAGAATTTGATTTAAATTATTCTATCGCCTTAGCCACAACATATATACACAGGAAAACAATATTCATATATGCCATACAAACAAGCATTAATATGCTAACAAAAATTCGATTCGTTTGAAACACCATATACAAACTTTTACTACCCAGACCTGAGAGTACAATGATGACACTAGGACACACTAGACATCTATTTAACTTTATCATATATTCATTACTATAGCTCCTCTTTGCTGCCGCATGTTTGTTTTCGTCACTTCCGATTACCTAAAAAGATGTGGCGAACCACAAGGGTGAGACCCATGTCCCAGCGAGAGATATAACTCTCTCCAACATATATTGATTACAACATTTTAAGTAATTAAACAGTTTAAGCAGTTTAATCAGATATAACAAATAATCTCAACAACACTCATGATTAACAAAATACATAAAGGAGCGGGTAATAACTATCATCATTAGCCAGACTGTCGTCCTTTATCTTGTTGACAATATAAGCAATCCAGTAGCATATGCATATCTAGCATCATGAGCAAGTCTAGTAACATAGAATCTCTATCATCATGAATAAGTCTAGCCACACAAGCATAGCTAACAATGTTAGCATGTCTAACAGGTTGAACATATCAACATCATAAGAAGAGCTAACAACATAAGCACAACTATCTGGATAAGCATGATTAGTAGTATATGTATCTCTAGTTACATAGGCATGGATAGCATGCTAAACATATTAACAACATGAGATAGCTAGCATCATGATTATAATCAGCAGTAGCAGTATAGTTATCAACATAAGCAAAGCTACTGTATGTACGTATCAACAATCTTAACCATATCCACAACCTAAGTATATCTACTATCTCTTAATTGCACTAAGCATCATCTTTATGTAAAGATAACAAACAAGGGTTGTCATCCAATGTGAAATGTCGTGTATAACCCTAAACAAATATGCTACACGACTGTATTACATCTTTTATTATGCCCTGGGGAGTTTGAGTCATACCACTCAAAGTCCAACTGACCACCGCTTGGTCGTAATCAATTCCATATAGGATCTAGGAAGAGCAAGACTCCAAGATCTTCTCCATACTCGGCTAATACAAGTCTGCACTACAGTGACATATAGTCAAACTACAAAACAACGACATATAGTCATGTAACTAGCCCACCTTAGTACAAGTCATGACACTAGCATCTAGGGTATTCAAACCCAATCACTGAGGTACAACCACAGTTGTCCTCTAATCATATCATGTTATAATCACTGAGACCCGACCAAAGTCATTCTCAAAAAGAAGCGGGCTAGGTATGACTAAAACCATTGTCCCAAAACACTTGGTGTCAAGATGATAAGCACCCCGCACACTCAACAATATACACTCTGAGTTTCCCTTAGGAATACTCATTTCACCATCCAGCAAGTTCTGACACTGAAGATGGTTCTTTGGCACAATGCACTACATGATTAGAGTTTCACTTGATTAATTATATCAATTGGGCGAATTAAGGCTACATCAAACAAATGGACATACAAACCCTAATTCACATCTAGCAAGCATATAAGTATCACAACTTCAAAAGTTATAAAACGTGTGAACCACAATCTCTCATCTCATCATCACATGGTACTATTCACTTTCCATTCATGAGACTACACTAGTCATCATACTGTCACAAGATATAAATCCTTTTCACAATATCACAAGGTATCAACCCTTATCAACAAAAGAGGATTACACCTCATTCAGGGCTCAACCATGCCCAAAGGTCATTAAGACCATCATACTATTCCTTGCAAAATCATCATTATCTTTCCATGTCTTATAACAAGGCTCAACAACATCACTTATATGTAACACAACATACAACACATTATTGCATTAATGAGATAGGAGATATTAATAAACAATCATAGCAAGGTTATATTAACATTAAGAACATTCCTTTATTACATCAACATGCAAGGAATCTAGATATGATTAACCCTCATCATATTCATTATGCACAGGTTTAATATAAGAAAGTATCAACCATGTGGCTATGATAACCACCAATTAACACATTAAGGTTATGATCATATTAAGGAGGTTATTTAACCATCACACCATCATATAAGATGGTTAACATGAATACTCATCTTTACCTATTTGCATTAGAGTTAGGTTCAACAAGATAAATTATATCAGTGTTACGAATCAATACTCATACCCAAACCCTAACTCACGACATCCCCATTAGATCATGGATGCATAAGGCGAAACATCACCATCACATTCCATAGTATTCTCAAGTATGAACCTACACATAAATCAAGGTGTAACCATTGGGCTATAGCATACTAGGGTTTCAACAACAATAAGAGAGTACTCCATTATTCTATTAATAATTCAAGGAAGGCTGATTATGATTAATGACCATCAGCAAATTGCATTAGGTTTAAGGTGTATAAAGCTACGTCCCATTAGGGTTGAATGTCAACACAACATGATTATTATCAATTCTATTCATATGAGAGAAAAGGTAAGACTACATAAATAAGGGCAAACCTCTATCAGTTTCAACATCACTCAAACCATACCAACATGCCTCAAGCATTAACCCAAAACTGTTGGATGTGGAATAGTAGTTTAAATAAATAAACACCTTGAATGAATCATCTATGATGTTATTGAGTTGTGATCTATAAAAGTCACCATTTAACCCTAGAAATCCTTTGATTAAAAACAATAAGGGTTCTATTGAGAGTAGGGTAAAACCCACAATTGATTGTTCATTTAAAACAAACCATCCATTGTCAACAAGTAAGATCCTTAAGTTGATCATATAAAGGAAACCATCAAAATCACATTAATTAGGACCAACATATTACATTAGCCATCATTCTACTGTATTGAAGGAATAAACATTAGATCTTGACCATTGGGTCAAGCTCATATGTTAAAACCACCAATTACAGTATAGGTCTGACCATTGCATCAAGTGACCCAAGAAACCATTGGTTTAAGGCTTAAATGATGCTAAAACTATATGACTAACTCACTATAGTTTGTGGAGACATGACTGTTGGGTTTTAAGGGAGGCAGAGAAGCAGCGGAAATAAAAAATTTTCTCCCAAAACCCAGAACAAAAGGAATCACGTCAACGTCTATACAATAGGAAAGATGGTTTGTGGATGCATACCTTGTCCCGAGGCTTGCTCGGCGACAGTACCTCGCGCCTTGCGCGGTCTTCACCTCCGGTCTTAGACGGTGTCTGTGCAGCTCCTGGTCACACCGGGACTGAAGACTCCTGGTCTCACCGGGACTGTCGGGATTGACAGTTGTCCTCCGAGCGGCAGATGTCTCCCGTCTCCGCAGTCTTCCACACAGACTACCTGGAACTCCAATCTCCTTGTCCCACAAGGAATCGGAAGGAGTCACACCCTCCTATCGGCGTACTAGTCGCCAACACACTCTCTTTCCACCAGTCGCTTTCTGCAGTTGTCTTTCCCTTGCTGTGCCTCCCTTATCGGGTAGCACTTGCTCGGGCTCTCTTGGTTACCAAAACCAGAGAGAACGACAACTTCACAGAGCAACTGGTTGCACTAAGTTGTACTTTGAGAAGCCCCCAATACCCATATATATAGGAGGGTCATGGGACAGGTTTCTCTATCCCGGGCAATGCGGGACTAAAGCAGGAGTAGAAGGGTTTGAGATTTTCCACAAAAAAACAACCAACTGCGCAACCTGAACCGATCATTTCACAACTAAAACAGTCGGTTGGGGATCTGATCCGGTCGGTTGACACCTCAACCGATTGGTTGGGACCCATGAAACAATCAGTTCATTTCTGAACCAGTCGGTTTGTGGTCCTGATCAATTCTCGATTGACTTTTCTTCATTTGTTTCTAATTGGCATCAAATACCAATCCTTGTTCCAATCAAATTGGGTAAGTGAAACGAAAAGAAAATTCTCACCAATCCTACTTTCCCAACTTGCTCGGTTGGACTTGAACCGATCGCTTCAACACTTGAATGAATCGCTTCACCCTATCCATGAGCCGATCGACTCACCAGTTGAGCCGATCAGTTCACCAAGCTCAGCCGATCGTTTCATCACATGAGCCGATCGGTTGGGAGTGCAGATTGTACAGAATCAGTCAATCACAGTTTCAATCAATCCGATACTCTAATCAATCAGTCCAACGCCTTGAACACTATGATATTGAGCTATCAATTGATTGAGTGTTTAATTGAACTACTAAACTCCTTTAGTAATCAATCTAAACATGTTTGTGGACAAACTCCTATTCCAGGTTAAATCCTATGTGTGTGACCCTGCAGGTCTATTTCATGTTGGCAGTGAAAGTACATAACACTTATGACTTCACAAGCAAAGAGCGGTGCCTAGTCACACATCAGTGCTACCCAAGTGAAATAGAAAGTTGGAGAACAACTTTCAATCCTACAATCTGTGAATGGTGTTACAGTGAATGTATAATTCCTTTATCACTGATATCTTGAATGAACTCGAGGCATGGAACAGTCATCCTGTCAACGCTCATTCATTTCCTTGATCTCAAAGTAGACTGGGTGAGATGTGTATGACATCAATATCACATATTGATTCACACGTACATGCGCATGCTTTTCTCAATCCTACTCATCAAGTGGCCAAGGACATCAAATTCCCTCAGGAGGGACAAATCCCATATCTATAACTCACCCCTCAAAATCCCCATGTGTCAAAGCCACCCAATCATCACCTTTATAACAATCCATGTTTTAGGACTGCGTTTGATGATGTCAAAGTGTACCCAACGACATGTGTTGAGTGTAGTGATTTCAGGTCTAAGAATCACACTCACCACCATCACTATGAGAGCTGACTGTGACTACCAAGTCATGGTTCCATGTGTCACTCTCACGGTGGGTCTGTCCGGTACCTTGTTCTCTAACAAGTACCTATGTGCTTGGTTTGATATCACTATATCATGACTAACGAGATTCTGTCATCAACCAACACACAATCTAGTCTTTAGCGTTATTGATGTCTATGGTTATTTCCACAATAACAACCGACTAGGGACCAAACAAGAATGTATACTCTTGACATCCGCATGATCTCATCGTTTAGATCCTTAACCTAAAAGCATACATCATTGAGTAAAATCATTCTTTAGACATCTATCATGTTACACCATCATCTCAGAAATAGTTTAAACATATAGATCGGAAATTGCCTTTATTATTATTCAAATCATTTACAAAGTATCCCATTACAATCATCATATGACTTGCTCTATGGGCATACATACCAACATACTCCCACTTGCACTTAGAGCCAGTCACCAAGGAACCTCAGTCCTTGTGACCTAGCATGACCATCATGCTTCTGCTAAGAAAGGGCCTTAGTCAGTGGATCAGCTATGTTGTCTTCAGTTGGTACTTTACAAATCTTCACATCTCCTCACTATACGATCTCTCGTATGAGATGGAAGCGCCGCAGTATGTGCTTGGACCGCTGATGTGATCTGGGTTCCTTAGCTTGTATAATAGCTCCATTATTGTCACAATAAAGCTCAATTGCATCACAGCTACTGGGAACTACACCAAGTTCAGAGATGAACTTCCTGATCCACACAACCTCCTTTGCTGCATGTGAAGCAGCAATATACTCAGCCTCTGTAGTAGAATTGGCAACTGTTTCTTGCTTGGAACTCTTCCAGCTCACAGCTCCATTATTAAGGCAAAACACAAATCCTGACTGCGATCTGTAATCATCTTTATCGGTTTGGAAGCTTGCATCAGTGTAACCCTTTACAACCAACTCTTCCGCACCGCCGTAAACAAGAAACTGATCCTTAGTCCTTCGTAAGTACTTGAGGATGTTCTTTACGGCTGTCTAGTGAGCATCCCCGGGATCTGACTGGTACCTGCTCGTCATTCTTAGAGCATACAAGACATCTGGGCATGTGCACAACATAGCGTACATGATGGATCCGATGGCTGATGCATATGGGATCCCATTCATATGCTCCCTCTCTTCACAAGATTGGGGACATTGAGCTCTAGAGACGGTGACTCCATGTAGCATGGGGATGTTGCCTCTCTTTGAGTTCTCCATGCTGAACCGTTTCAACACTTTGTTGATGTACATGCTCTGACTTAGTCCGAGAAGCCTTGTAGATCTATCTCTATAGATCTTAATTACTAGAATATAGGATGCTTCTCCTAAGTCCTTCATTGAGAAAGTATTCCCAAGCCAAGTCTTTACCTTCTCTAAGGCTAAGACATCATTCCCCATCAAAAGTATGTCATCCACATATAATATGAGGAATGTGGTTGAGCTCCCACTAACCTTCTTGTACACACAAGGTTCATCTTCATTTTGAATAAATCCAAACACTTTGACTTCCTCATCAAATCGAAGATTCCAACTCCGAGATGCTTGCTTCAATCCATAGATTGATCTTTGCAGTTTACAGACTTTATTGACATTCTTTGGATCTACAAAACCTTCAGGCTGTGTCACATACACATCCTCATTTATATTCCCGTTAAGGAATGCGGTTTTAACATCCATCTGCCAAATCTCATAGTCATAATAAGCTGCAATAGCAAGCATGATCCTGATGGACTTAATCATGGCAACTAGAGAAAAGGTTTCATCATAGTCAACACCTTGAACTTGTCGAAATCCCTTAGCAACCAATCTGCCTTTATAAGTTTGCACATTGCCATCCATGTCGGGCTTCTTCTTAAAGACCCACTTGTACCCTATGGGTTTTACCCCTTCGGGTGGTTCCACCAAAGTCCATACTTTGTTGGAGTACATGGATTCCATCTCGGATCTCATGGCTTCAAGCCATCTCTCAGAATCTGGTCCCTCCATAGCTTCTACATAGGTAGTTGGATCATCATCTATGATCAACTCACCACCTTCCTGAGTTACAAGGTATCCAAACCTCTCAAGTTCAAGGCGGGTCCTACTAGATCTACGAGGTCCTTGTGTTACCTGAGGAGAATGAGATTCCACAACACCTTGTGAATCTCCATTTTCCTCTCGTACATCTATCGGTTCAATGTTTTCTTGTTGGGCTTGAACCTCTTCAAGCTCTATTTTCCTCCCACTGCTTTCTTTGGAAATAAATTCCTTCTCTAGGAACATAGCTGTCCTGGCAACAAACACTTTGTTGTCAGTAGGGTGGTATAGATAATATCCCCTCGTTTCCTTGGGGTATCCAACAAAATAACATTTATCGGACTTGGGTCAAAGCTTATCAGGAAACATTTTCCTAACATACGCCTCACAACCCCAAATCTTTAGAAAAGACAAATCGGGATGCTTCCCAGTCCATATCTCATATGGTGTCTTTTGAACCGATTTAGATGGTACTCAGTTAAGTGTAAACGCCACAGTTTCAAGAGCATGACCCCAGAAGGAGATTGGAAGATCACAAAAACTCATCATTGATCACACCATATCTAACAATGTGTGATTCCTTCTTTCAGACACACCATTATGCTGTGGTGTTCTAGGCAGAGTCCATTGTGATACAATACCACAGGCTCACAGAATGTCCTCAAACTCCTGGCTTAAGTATTCCCCACCTCGATCGGATCGAAGTGCCTTAATACTTTTACCAAGTTGGTTCTGTACTTCATTCATGAAATCCTTCAAACTTTCAAGGGTTTCTGACTTATGCTTCATCAGGTACACATAGCCATACCTACTGAAATCATCAGTGAAGGTAATGAAGTACTGATACCTATTTCTGGCATTAGTTCTAAAAGGCCCACATACATCAGTATGTATGAGTCCTAATAGATCACTAGCTCTCTCACCTTTACCTGAAAATGGAGTCTTGGTCATCTTGCCCAACAAACAAGATTCACATGTCTCTATTGATTCATAATCAAAAGAGTCTAGATAACCATCTTTATGGAGTCTAGAAATGCACTTCTCATTTATGTGCCCTAGACGACAATGAAAAAGATATGTTTCGTTTGAGTTATTGAGTTTTTGCCTTTTGGTGTTTACATTGTATACATTTGTCTCTAGATCTATCAAGTATAGACCATAAGACATTGGGGCACTGCCATAAAAGATCCCATCTTTAGAAATGGATCATTTTCCATTCTTAATAAGAAATTCAAATCCATCCTTGTCCAAACAAGAGACGGAAATGATATTCCTATTTATGGCAGGTACATAATAGAAGTTTTTCAACTCTATTATTAGCCCACTTGGTAGAGTTAACTCATAGGTTCCTACGGCACTGGCGGCAACCCTTGCCCCATTGGCAACATGTAGTTCAACCTCGCCTTTCCCCAAAGGCCTACTTCTCTTAAGATCCTTCACATTTGAACAAATGTGAGATCTGCATCCAGTATCAAGTACCCATGACGAAGAAGTAGTAAAGTTAATCTCTATCACGTATACACCAGAAGTATAGATCTCTATCTCTGACTTCTTCTTCCATCGTTCCTTCCATCCTCTCCATGTAGAAGAAATTGGTTTGGCAAGAGAACCCTTCTCTCCCTTACCATTCGTTCCATTGATCTCTATCAATGAACTTTCTTTCCTCTTCACCAACGCATTAAGCGTACATAGAGTGGATTCAAAGGCTCCTGGTATATCTGGATTGTGCAGAACACTTCTCACAGTCCTCAACCAGTTATGGAATTTGTTCTCAATTAATTTTCCCATTTTAAAAGATGATTCTTTTGCCATTCTACCAGAGAAAATTGCATTTGTCAAAATTCCTTTTGATTTTATTTGAATAAAATTTGACAAATAGTTAATTAGGTCTTTAATTAATTACCACTCCCACTATTTTGACTCAAATTGACAACCCTCACCATCAATTTGGAAGATTGCAGCATATAATCTTCTAGTGGGTCAAGATCCTAAAATCCTCTGAGCCATGGACCAACTTGGGCTGTCACCCACAACTCAGATCTTCCAGGTAGGCAACTCTTGCCAATTGCATCATATGCAATTCTTGAAAGATGTCATATGCAACTCCTTGCCATGATCATATCCATGCCTCAAGGTGCTAGATCCTATCTAGGTCACCTTGTTAAGTCTGACCCAATGCCAACACGATGAACATGCACCCTGCTTAGGCAGACCCACACATTCATCCTTCACACTTCCACGAGATAGACGGTACACCACGCTTGGGCGTGCCCACACTTGGTCGATCAAGCTTTTCACGTGTGTCACATTTGGAAGGCATCTAAAACTTTAATATTTAATGAGGGATTTGGTTTTTATATACATATACATATCCAATCACCACAATATATAGTACGTATCATATACATGCTATATCCCACATAAAATATGCAAAATGATAAAAGCAATGATTATGGCCATCCTATTGTGATTCCTCGAGCCAAGAGGAACCACGGTCATCTAGGTCTACATCACATACAACCTGTACAAGATGAAATCTGTGCCTGTCTTTCTGGGTTTGATCAACTCATCTCCATGACTGATCGTCTCGCCATCAAGTTGGTTGTTTGGGTGCCACCAGCCGATCGACTGGCGCCTCCAGCCGATCGGTTCACCAGCCGTCGTGCATCTCCTCAGGTCGCCACCCGCTCGTCTCCCTCCTCGAACTGGTCGTCTGGAACACCAACCGATCAGTTCACGCCTTGAACCGATCGTCTCAGGTCGTCTGCCGTTCTTTGACATAACAGGAAATAAACTATATCCTATTTACAATTGAATTGTGAAACCCCGAGTTACATTCGGGGGGAGCAAAGGTAGGAAAAGAAATCTCAAATTACTTCGAGGTACATCAGGAATAGGAGAAAGGGAATCAGTGCGCAGACCGAGATGCAAGCAACCACATACAACCACACACAGATATAGGGTTTATAGGCCACATACAACACACTCTCCTGCCACCGTCACTTTCTGTAGTTGTCTTTCCCTTGCTGTGCCTCCCTTATCGGGTAGCACTTGCTCGGGCTCTCTTGGTTACCAAAACCAGAGAGAACGACAACTTCACAGAGCAACTGGTTGCACTGAGTTGTACTTTGAGAAGCCCCAAATACCCCTATATATAGGAGGGTCATGGGACATGGTTCTCTATCCCGGGCAATGCGGGACTAAAGCAGGAGTAGAAGGGTTCGAGATTTTCCACAAAAAAAGAACCAACTGCGCAACCTGAACCGATCGTTTCACAACTGAAATGGTCGGTTGGGGATCTGAGCCGGTCGGTTGACACCTCAACTGATCGGTTGGGACCCATGAAACGATCGGTTCATTTTTGAACCGGTCAGTTCGTGGTCCTGATCAGTTCCCAATTGACTTTTCTTCTTTTGTTTCTAATTGGCATCAAATACCAATCCTTGTTGCAATCAAATTGGGCAAGTGAAACGAAAAGAAAATTCTCACCAATCCTACTTTCCCAACTTGCTCGGTTGGACTTGAACCGATCACTTCAACACTTGAATGAATCACTTCACCCTATCCATGAGCCGATCGACTCACCAGTTGAGCCGATCGGTTCACCAAGCTCAGACGATTGGTTCATCACATGAGCCAATCAGTTGGGAGTGCAGATTGTGCAGAATCATTCAATCGCAGTTTCAATCAATCCGATACTCTAATCAATCAGTCCAATGCCTTGAACACTATGATATTGAGCTATCAATTGATTGAGTGTTTATTTGAACTACTAAACTCCTTTAGTAATCAATCTAAACATGTTTGTGGACAAACTCCTATTCCAGGTTAAATCCTATGTGTGTGACCCTGCAGGTCTATTTCACGTTGGCAGTGAAAGTCCATAACACTTATGAATTCACAAGCAAAGAGCGGTGCCTAGTCACACATCAGTGCTACCCAAGTGAAATAGAAAGTTGGAGAACAACTTTCAATCCTACAATCCGTGAATGGTGTTACAGTGAATGTATAATTCCTTTGTCACTGATATCCTGAATGTACTCGAGGCATGGAACAGTCATCCTATCAACGTTCATTCATTTCCTTGATCTCAGAGCAGACTGAGTGAGATGTGTATGGCATCAATATCACATATTGATTCACATGTGCATGCGCATGCCTTTCTCAATCCTACTCATCAAGTGGCCAAGGACATCAAACTCCCTTAGGAGGGACAAATCCCATATCTATCACTCATCCCTCAAAAGCCCCATGTGTCAAAGTCACCCAATCATCACCTTTATAACAATCCATGTTTTAGGACTGCGTTTGATGATGTCAAAGTGTACCCAACGACATGTGTTGAGTGTAGTGATTTCAGGTCTAAGAATCACACTCACCACCATCACTGTGAGAGCTGATTATGATTACCAAGTCATGGTTCCATGTGTCACTCTCACGGTGGGTCTGTCCGGTACCTTGTTCTCTAACAAGTACCTATGTGCTTGGTTTGATATCACTATATCATGACTAACGAGATTCTGTCATCAACCAACACACAATCTAGTCTTTAGTGTTATTGATGTCTATGGTTATTTCCACAATAACAACCGACTAGGGACCAAACAAGAATGTATACTCTTGACATCCGCATGATCTCATCGTTTAGGTCCTTAACCTAAAAGCATATGTCATTGAGTAAAATCATTCTTTAGACATCTATCATGTTACACTATCATCTCAGAAACAATTTAAACATATAGATAGGAAATTGCCTTTATTATTATTCAAATCATTTACAAAGTATCCCATTACAATCATCATATGACTTGCTCTATGGGCATACATACCAACAGATCTACCATCATTATTGACCATTAAGTCACCATAGGTTGTTAGATCAACACTATACTCATTAATCAACATCAAATATTAAGATAATGTCATCATTGATTGATAACATAAGTAGGGTACTTAATGGTTGATCATTAAACTTCTAATTGAGCCAAAACCCGACCTAAGGGGAGTGACCATAGGTTGTCACCATCATTTGACACCTTTTATCATGACCATCAATTGTCAAAATAGCAACATCATTGGTTGTTGTATGGTATCACCATCGGTTATGTAGTAGTGAAGGAAATAGCTTGAAAATCCTAATTTGAACCATCGATTGTTTTGTGCTCAACACCATAGGTTGTTGCTATCAACCTGTCCCAGATCATGTTACACTTTATAAATGTCTTACACATGTTTAAAAGTTCATATAGAATCAGAACAGAACATGGAACACCACAAAAATTCGTAATTCTAAACACGCATGGTTTCTCTATGCTTAGTTCATCACATTAAAGCATAAACATGAACTAACAAGCTTCTAACAAGAAATATAAGTAAAGAATATTATAAAACTCGCCTCTATAGAGTAGGTAAGATCCCAAACAGTAAGAATAGTGAGCAAGGAAGGCAAGAAAACCCTAGTTTCAGATCTGAACTTGGCCAAGTAGGCACTTCTCTCCACAAAGAAGCAAAACCCTAGAAGAAGAAACAAGAAGAATAGATTCTTGAGTTCTAGAGCCACTTCCACCATGGAACAACAAGGTTCCGAACTAGAGAAGTATAGGAGGAAGAACAATAGAGAAATAAATGGAGGAAATAAGGGAATACTTACCCTTTTAGGTCAAGATCACTATGAAGGATCTTTAGAAACCCCTAAAGGAAGTCAATTGCAACCCTAGATGATTTTTCCAAGAAGATCCCCACTTTCTTCTTCCTTGACAGGAAATTCATAGCAACACAGAGGGAGAATGAGGATCATAGAAGGAGGTAAGTGGTGGAGAGCAAATGGTTCGTTTGGTTTCTTAGGGATAGGTATATAAAACTTTAAGATAAAGAAAAGAAAAAGTTGAAGTCCTAGTATCTTTCCAAGTGTCCATGGCCTTAAACAATTAAGAATATACAAGCACACACACAAGAATCTCCCCCACCATACATATAGACCTGATTATCTCTCCTTTGTCGAATTTCCAAGCCAATCAAATAATTCATTAGTTGATAGCTACTAAAGGTTGTTCATCCATGAAGGGGTAAACCCTAAAATACCCTTGAGGAAAACACCTTCAAACTAAGGTTCAAATAGGAGCCCCATGGCTCAACAAGTCAAGAATGATGAGAGAACATATAAGGAACATAATTCATGTGACAAATTGTAATAAAAGCCTCCCAATTGGGTAAATTGTAGAAAGGTCTAAAATGTACATATAATTGCATAACTTGCTCAAACAATGTCCAAACTGGACCAAATTTAAAAATTAAGTTTGTCATATGACACCTAAGCATATAACAATGTTAGGTTAGGGTTATAAGTACTCAATTGTGGTAATTAAGCTTATTCAACTCTTTAAGCAAGTTTAGGGGCCTTACAGTTATAATGTCAACCGTTAAATTTTATACTTTAATCTTGACCATCAACATCTAACGGTTGGTGGACTGAGTTGAAGTCGGTGTTTGTGACTTTAGTATATTCTTTTACAAATTAAAGTAGAGTCACTATGACCCAGGCAACCATTAATGGTATTTAATAATTTTTTGGATTTACAATCATCATTTTTTGTACAGTGAGTCGGTACCATTGATTCATGTTATTGGCTTCTATAAATACCAGCAAAATGCATGTGCTAAGCATATGATTCATCATAATTACAAAAGTATGCATTAAAGTTATATTATTACATATTCATATATAACTATATTAAAATTATGTTTTTCCATATATACATAGCACATTTAAGTACACATATATAGACAATCTAATATCCTTCCTCTTGGATCTTCAAATTTTTTAACCGTACCAAATTCTTATACTTCTTTTTATCTTGTACTTGAAATGTGAGATGCATTCCTATGAGATTGGATTCCTATTTCTCAATAAGGTCATATTGTTCATGTACATTATGAGTGTCATTTTAATAGGTGATGCATGTAGAAAGATGCATTTATATAGTATTTACCATCGGACCAAGTGTCATCAATATATTAGGATCACATGAAAGATGATTTTTCACTTGTTCTCCATATAATGTACATAAGATTACATCAATACCATCTTTTAATTAAAGGCTTAGAATAAACCTTAAATAAATGTTCAAGCATAATAGTAGATAGAAAATTTTGAGTTATAGTTATCATGATTACCAAGGTTTTACAGTGTTGTCACTATAACAATATTAACAAAAGTAATTTGCATCATAAGCAGTGTTGATTTACTTGTGTCACTTGTTGCAAGCCATCTATTAAAGTTCTTGTTGGTTGGAAACATTAATTTTTGTTGACTTTTGTTTATATATATTGCTAATTGACTCCTTAACAAATTGGTCATTCTGAGCTTATTTTTAGGAGGAATGAATCTATTCTTGAAAAGAATAAAATTCAAGATAAAATTTATATTAAATGCATATTATGTGTGTATATGAAAATATAAAAATAAATATAGAATAAAAGTATGACATAATGTATCCTGTTTGAATATATTTAGTGTATTATTGTTAAAACAACCAAAAAACAAAGTTTCTCCAAAAATTTGATCATAAAATAGAGACTACTTGTATTTTCCATATAAAATAGTGTGAAAATATTATCGAAAAATATCTATTATACATATACATACATGTGAATATATATATATATATATATATATATGATGCATATATGCATATACATAATATATATGCTTATATGATATATATATATATATATATATATATATATATATATATATATCACATATACACAAATATACATCACAAGAGAATTATTCAAATATTTTAGTGAATAAAAATATATAATATTCTAACATGTACAATTACACATTATTTTTCACAATAAAAGCTAGCTCCAATATTACCATGGATCAATACTTGCATCCTCGAGTCAATAAATTGTGATTCTAAGCCATGCAAAAGATGGCGACAACCAAGTACAATAGAAAAAATCAAATAATGATAACAATTGTAATAATAATTATTATAATATAATGATAGTAACATTAATAATTTTAAGCCTAAAGTACATATGTAAAATAAATAATATAACTCTATAATTTAATTATTAACTTGTCGTCATTGCTATTTTCTCAAGAATTGAATCGAGTGCTTGCTATTGCCAACACAAAACTATTTGCTAAAATATTCAATTATTGAATATGACCCAAGAGAATAATTCAAATAATTTTGTAACTAATAGAAATATATATAATATTATTATATGTACAATTATACATTACTTTTCACAATGAAGAGCTAGCTCCCATATTACCATGGATCAAAATTTAGATCCTAGACAAATTGCGATTCCAAGCCAACAGAAAATGTTGATAGAAAATTACAATGAAATCACTCAAATAATAATAATGATGATGATGATGATGATGATGATGATGATGGTGCTGCTGCTGTTGATGATGATAATCATAATCATAATAATAAATCTTAAACATAATGATCAGAAGTGAACTAAATAATGTCATTATGTAGTTTTATTATTAATTTATCACCGTTGATGCTTATCCAATAACAAGATCAAGTGGTTGCGACCCATGGAATACCAGTTAAATTGTCCCTATCTTTCCTAGAATTACATGACCAAACAAATTGCTGGGAAGTATTGCTTTCAGCTACACAATGTAATAACTTGGATATGATGCAAACATGAGAGCCACGATCCTATAAGGAACTGTAAATGTAAATTTCTTACATTTTTTCACCTTCAAATATGTTGTCTCTGCTACATTGAAATATAACCTAACATGATAGAGTCATCACACAAATTAATGAACTCATCTCTCAGTAATGCAACCACTATGATTTCGCTTCTGAAATTAAAACTTAGTTGCAGTCAATAAATCTATCATGACAATGGCTTATTGTAGTCCTCTAGTAGAAGATGAAAAAGGAACTATCAAGGACATGAAAATAGAATGTTGTCCAGTAATAGAACCTGGGTAGCGTGAGATGAATTGCATGAGAGATACAGTGACTACATCGCTATATGGCCATTGTCATTCATTATTCGTATGAGTGTGTAGTGATGGGGTCAAAAGAATGTGAGGAGAGCATGCCCTTCGAGGTACCTTTCATGTTCCACACAATTTGTTAATTTCTTTAGCTCAAATGTGGACCGTATCATCTTAAGCCTGAACTCCAGCAATCAACTACTATTCACCTCCCAGGGATTGTACTTTGTATCGTGTAGATGTCAACTGTTTGTTCTCCTGATGTTGTCTGGGTGTAAGCTGGATAGGTGAGAGAATCTAAAGTTTTGATTAATTTCATAGGGCATGTGGAATCCTGCATTGCACCACAATACAAAGCAATGTGGCGGCTGAACCGATCTATTGATTGTGCTAAAGGCATCAACTGGCCTGTGCAGCTTGCTGTCAGGAAATACGTAAATATCGCCTATGATGTGGCAGCACAGGGGCAACTCAAATTTATGGTACAGATAAAGCACACAACCACATGTGTAAAAAGATATTTATAAACAAAAAAACAAATAATTAAATAACACAAAGTTGCAAATAATAGGAAACCGGCTGTGAAAAAGTTACAATGGCAGGTGAATAGCTCTTATATGTAAAAGCACAACATAATAAGCAGGTTGTCAAGGAGGTGCAAAGAGTTGGCTGGTCACCTGTATTTATTTATATGGTATTAGAAGTACCTAATTTGTGTAACACATTAAACCAACACATACACATAGGGCTGTCAAAATTTGTCCGAACCCGTGAACGCCGTTGTGTCCGACCCGAAAAAATCAGGTTTGGGTTTTAATTGTGACATTCTGGCGGGTTTAGGATTGTGTTCGAATCTAAACTGGGTCGGTTCTGGGTTTAGAAACATGACAAAATTGGATTCTAAACAATTACTTATATACATATTGTTATGGGATGAATGTTGCATTTTAAAGTGATATATGTGTTGCTTAATATAATATATGTGATATTGGAACATATTATAGTTATTTGATGTGAAAAATGATTATTTTTTAAATAGTATTATGACATTCATATTGTGTTAGAATTTACTTATGTGTTAGATAACACATATGATTCTTTTTTTAGATGTTATTATAATGTGGTATAAATATTATTTTTGTTGGTAACAATCATCTAAATTGGTTTGATGGGCTATACTTTGATGTGAATATGTGTTATTTTAGTATAATTTAGGTGGTGTTGCAACAATTTTGATGTGATACATCCGTTGTTTTAGTATGATATATGTGATGTTGCATTTGTGATGAGATTTTCTTGAATTTAGGTGAATTAATGTCCTATTATTGGTACTATTTTCTCTAATAAAAGTAAAGAAAACATAATATTATAATTGTTTAATATTATTTAATCATTGACATATTTGGTAGTTTATTTGAGATAATGAAATTATTTATAATTGTGTAGTTACTTTTATCAGGATTTTTTCCCTAAAAAATCACCTTCAAATGTGGGTTCGGGTTTGGTTCCGGGTTTAGATTTTTCAATATGGGTCAGTTCCAGATTGAGAGGTATGAGTAAAATCTGGGTCTGGGTTCGGGTTTAGATTTGACAGCTAAACAATCTGGACAAGATTTTTTGACCCAGACCCGACCCAAACCCGATTTTTTGACACCCCTACACCACACACACATATATATTGATAAAATATGTCTAATTTCATGCCAAATAGGAAATATTGGTGCACAAATGCTTATAAGACAAGCGGTGAAATATGAATGAGAAAAGCATGAAATCGAATCAATCCACACATAAAATCCACTTAATCATCCCATAGATATAGCAATAATTATGCATGCATAAGTGCATGAACAAAATCTCAATTCTAAAATATTAATAACCTTTGAAAATCAACTACCACCCTTAGTAGCTTCAATTTGGTATATTTATTTGAGGGGTAAGACTTATTATCGGCCCCATCTTCTCTTTACAAAGGCTTGTATTTTTGAAAATCACTAGGCCAGTGCTTGATAATCAAAGTTCTTTGAGATATGACCTTGATGCTAGTACATCAAACCTCTATACTTGTAGGGTTGTCATATCTTTTTTTTTGGATAAAGTAGGGTTGTCATATCTAGTTATCAAGACACACTAAAATCACTTCGTTCAATATAAGGAAAGAAACCACATCTTACCTTCAATATTGAAAGCACAAAGTTCCAGACACCTTAAATTTATAATAATAAGGCCTTTTTATTGTATCGTTTCCAATATAACTTTATATCCAAGACCTAGTTGGTAGAATATTATGATGTTGCGTTGAACCACAAGAACACATACAAGACTACAAGAATATAGAGAAATTTAAATAGATCTATACTTGATTTAAAGCAATATGAGCGTAGACTAGTGAAAACGAGTTAAGTGAGAAATAATGGAAGGATAGAATGCAATATAAAATAGTTCACACAACAATCTTGTACGTGGTGGTGACATGATTTGTATGTCCACCACTAAATTAATGTGACTATCACTAATTATGTAACTACTTACATGTTGCCACATACATACTAAAACTCCCATATATATAAACATATTTTATGTAAAATGATATTCCTTTTAAACAGAGATGATGGTAAATAATATAAAGCAACATTAAAACAATACCTTTTTAGAAAACTTATCACGAACTCTAGACTAAAGTGATAACACTACCACATGTATCCAACAATTCCCCACTAGGAGATGGTATACATAACATAAATATAACATGTTTCGTCAAACACTTCAAAAGATGATATAAAAAACAAGTATATAACGTGTTTCCCACTTGGAGATGATATACAAAACAAATATATAAGTAGATTAGGCTCCTCATCTATACCAATTTCCCACTTGGAGATGATATGCATAACAAGTATATCAATGAACAACAAGTATATGGCATGTTCCTCACTTGGAGATGAAATTCAAAAGATAATATACGTAACTAGTATGCAAATACATTAGGATTTCATCTCCAACAATTCTTCACTTGGATGTGACATATAAAACGAGTATATAAATGTTTCATCAAACATATGAAAAAATGTCAAACTTAGTGACAACACTTCCTTAACTCGGTTTATATAGGCCAATTGGGGAAATACACAAACTCAATTGGTTAGTGGTGCAACTCTAGTGAAATTTATATAGGATCTTTCACTTATATACATTATGCATTTACAATTTTTCCATATTCCAAAATCCACAAATGTATCAATATTTCACTATCACGTGCTTTCTCAGTGACTTTTTACAAATCATGCACTATAATGAGAGTATTAACTATATAATTCAGATCATTAACCTTGTCATATAGTGGTAATGGCCCAATCCACAATTGATGTAACCATTTCATACATGGTTCCATCAAGCCTCTAGTAAAACTATTTTCCATCTTGGTTCAAATCATATACGTTCATTTTCAACTTGTGCACATGGTTATCCTTCCTTACAATGGTGGACCCTTTTGGCTACAACTTTCATATATTACTTCAAGTGATAAAAAATAAAAGTATTATTCACATCTTATTTATAGATATGAAAGTTACCGTCCACCATGATTCTCAAAACCAATTTAATAACAATCGGCTTAACAATTGGTGAAATTTTACTATATTCTAATTTAAGCCTAATACAACAACCTAGCTATGTATCTTAACTTCTCCTAGGGCTCTTATTTGGCTATGTAGACCCATTTTTATGCATATGTGTCTATTTGTGGTTGTAGGTAGGTCCCATGTTTTATTATCTAATAGTGATTTTATTTCTACCCCATTAAAAATCAAGTTCATTGTAATCCTTTCATCGCATCACTTCATTGGAACACTCTACATTGCTACCATACCCAACATAAAATTATGTAAAATAGTTGATCACCTCGTACCTTCTTTTTGGGTATTATTAAATATGTCTAGAACAATCTATAAAAGTTTTTGAGGAACTTATTTAATTTGAATGTGTTTTTTCATCTATTACATCTTCTAATACATTCTATTTTTAAACCCATCACAATCATTTTCTTGAATATACTGCCTTTATTAAACAAACATTTATTTGAACATAACCTTGTAGAACTTTTTTTCATTGAATATAACATATTTGAACTGAAAATTTTCCCTATGTTGCTATCCCACAAGTGATATCCAAAATTGTCAAAGTGATAAATAATACAAAAACATTTGCAACCTTGGGATCAACCCCGTCCATTTTGCTCCAATCAGTAAGCACTTCTATGATATAGTTAAAAGTTGTTAATGTGAAATGTTTTTGTTCTTTAAACTTCTTCCAACATTCGCAATTACAAGCACATTGGTATCGAGGAACCTCAATTAATCATACAAGTTGTCGTGTTGAAAATGCAACCCAAAACACGTTACTTAGTACAACATCTAATCCCATTCTTATCGAACATCATTTAGATATCTCCTAAATATTTTTTATTAAAACCATGAAAATGTAGGGTATGAAGACTACCATTGACCATATATATGTTGTTTTATGCATTATTTTGTTATTTACTAGATATCATGTTGTAGTTCAATTCTTATATATATATTTTACACCTTTTGAAGGAAAATGGACTATATTTCTAAATTAGACCATACCTTCTGTGAACAATCAGTAATAAATATGACACAATATGAGATTCTTAGATGTTTATAGAGATATTGGACCCCAAACATCAATATGTGCCAAACTCAACTTCTTCAACTTATTTTTCCTTCCTAACTTTGACAATTAGACTATAAGTAGCCATTTTACAATCACCTTCACAACACTAGTTTACATGTTTAACGATTCATTAGATGCTAATATTTAGCATATTGATTGTAATTATTTAGTTTAATAAATATATGAGAATTTTTTGAATTATATATTATGTGATTAGATTAGGAGGGTTGATTCAAAATTCTAATTTTCTAGATCAGGGTTTTGGGAAATTTTGTAAGGGATACGATATAGTTGACAGATCGAACAAAAATGAACCTCAATGCAATCATATTATATTATTTTTACATCTTTAGAAAATTAAAGTATGTGAAGAAAAACCTAAGTTTCATGTAAGGATATGCGGACCTTTTAGCCTACATGATTTTCTCTATTAAGTCCATCCTACCAAAATAGAACCAAGTGTGAACCTTGAGTTATCTCCAATTTGCATGGGGTCTATATGACTTGGAGGTGTGGGTCGACTTCTATCTTAGAAGTCTACACAATCATCATGCATGTCTAGTTAGGTACATTGGGTTAGGTGGAATTCTACTTGGAATGTAAAAAATAGAATATCCAAGAAGAGTTAAAATATTAATCTCCAAGTAGATCAACCATCTACAAGTGATGTTCAACATGAGGGATAACCTCATTTACCCCTTCCTTCATATCATTTGATTTTCTTTGGAATAGGTAAATATTATAGGGTTTTGGTGAAATTGAGGATCCTAGAGAGAGTTCAAGCTAATTATTCCCCTTTACAAAGAAATAAGGTAATATAACACCTATTTTATTGAGGTCTCCTCAGATCTGGTCCTTTGGAAGATCCTCCAACCTTGTGGACTAGGGTTATCCCAATGGATTTCTTCATTATATTCTTTTCTCTAGTTCAACTCTTATACGGTTCTTGGGATTATAAGTAGCAAGAAGAGGAGACTTTTCTAAGACTCTAATTGGCTTCTAGACTTTTGTCTTTAATAGGTCAACTGTTTGTATTATTCAACACCATGTGAGTGAATTGGTTGACTTCAAAAATATGATGTTATATTTAATGTAATACCAATTGATAGTGAATTGTTTATGAATTATTCATATTTGTTGTTGTTGATCAAAATATAAGTGTCATGTCAATATCAAATTAGATTCTCATACTAAGAAACAATCCCTTGAATATTAAATGAAATATATTGGAATTTCCAAATTTTAACCTTGAGGGATAAAATGTTGTATGATATTATAGCAAATAAGATAGAGGCTAGAATGATAATTTGTTATTGAGAGATGGAAAACTCCCCTCCTATATATAGAAGAGGAGGCAAGTACAAGGAAGCATAACTTAACCCTAACGAGCCAAGATGATTAGGCCCATGTACATAATAAACTAATGATTATAACACTCTCCCTCAAGATGGAGCATGGGTGAAATACATTTACATTTTGTTAATAACTAAAAAAATGGTAAAATGGCCATACAAAAATTGATCTCCCCTTACAAGAAATGATCTCCCCCTGAATTTGGCAATGTAAAAATTTAAGCACTAACACTCTCCCTAAAAAATATAGCACGTAGCAGTAAATAAGTCTTCTTCTCTTGATGATGATAAGATCAATGCAAAAGTAATGATTGCATAGTGCACTCCCCCTGAATCAGACAATAGAAGTAATCAGAAGTCATTTTCTGAGATCATCAAACTCACTGAAGCAACCATGAGTAAATTTTTGAATCCTTGATGAGCAACTAGAATAATATAGATGGTGGAAAATATATATAAAAATCATCAATTCTCCATTGATGTCAAAGTATTTCCTCACAAGAAGCACCAACACCATAATAATGCATGGTAGTTGGGATAAGAGCACTACCATAGAAATGTTGCGCAATAGCACATGGACACATGTTTGAGACACACTACTATAGGAATATGCACTATAGTAGGTGTCAATAATACGAGTGAATATGTAGAAACTAGATAACATGATCAAATGATATGTCTTCTTCCTTTCATCTTCTCTCCTACATCTCACATCTTTCCTCTACTCATCTTCCTTTATTATCCCCTCACCAATATAATGCCAATATAAAGACACAATAGAAGTAGAAAGAAAAGTATCAAAATATAGTGTAGTACAAATAACAGAAGAAAAAATACTACCAGAGTGAAAAATCAGTAGAAAGAATAGTAGCACTACCGGAATGGAACTCAGTAGAAAGAAAGCAATACTACCAGAATTAAAATTAGATAGAAAGATGAGTGACACTAGCAGAATGGATCTCGGTAAGAAAAATAAAGCATTACTATAATAAACATGGTAGGAAGTAAAATTAAAGCATTATCACTTTTTTATGCTTTATAAAACAACACATATGTTTTTACAAAAAGAATATAATATATGCACCATAGTTCATTATAGTATCTGTAACTTTCTAAGATCGACATTGGATTGGAACAAAATAACTTGATTTGTAGCCGTGACGAAACATAAAAGAAACCTAGACTTGATTATGTATTTGATTACTGTGTAGGGGGGGTTACAGTTACATAGACGAGTTGAGATGAAATGGAAAGTGGGTGATTGATGATAAAAGAAAGGAAAGAAGTAATCACAGAAGGTGGAGGAAAATCTAAAAATGAAAAAGATAAGAAAATAAAAGATATGAACAACAAATCAGAAACAAGAAGCCAAACATCCGCTATCTCTGTTATTTATTGATTTGTCACTTTCATTGTGCACACATGTTGTCTTTTCTGTTGGTCAACATGTTAGATTATCTACCGCAAAGACCGGATCACACTTTTTAGGATCTTGAGCTGGTAAAAGATGAGGTCTTAGGCATCCACCGCTAGGAAGGTATGTTATCCATGTGTGATAAGCATGACCTTTCATGCTAGGAAGGGAGACGATGGATCTAAAAACCAAATCTTTGACGCTCAGAGGAGAAGCATGGTCCTTGGGATAATTTTTATACAAAAATATGAGGCCAGTAGCAACAATTTTACTAAAGGCATAGAGGAGGAGGAGGCATATAATTGCCTATCATGTAAATATTTATTTTTTAATAAAGAATAAGAGAATAGACAACCATGTAGGTCAAGATGATGTCTAGTAGGTGGCTATCCTAAGCCATTGAGACGATAGACGCCCACATGTAATGCTCTCTTTTTGTTCTTCTCTCTAGGAGAGAGAGGCGACAATTAGGGTGGCAGAGAATGCAGAGAAGAGAGGGAAGCAGAGACGGTGACTAGGGCTAGGTTCTCGGAGCATGCTCTAATACCATGTAGAAAATAAGATGGAAGCTATAACAATAATTTGTTATTGAGAGTTGACAAACTCCCATCATATATATAGAAGAGGAGGCAAGTACAAAGAAACTAACTTAGACCTAAGGAGCCAATACGATTAGGCCCATGTACATAATTAACTAATAATTCTAACATATATGCTTTCCATGAGTGTTATAACATAATGAGCAAATTTCTGATTAAATGAATATGTTTTTACTATCATATTATTTCCGATTAAAGGAATATGTTTTTACTATCATATTAAATAATTTCCTATGACTCATATACTATTTTAAATTTTTATTGGTGAATAGTTTTAATTGTAAATGTATATATTGATGGTAAAATTGAAATGCATTAGACCTGAGATTCTAGCAGACAATCTATTTGAGAAAAGCATCTTCCTCTATTTCTTTGGTGCCAACTCCAGATGTCTATTCTATGAGAAGTACTAGGAGGAGCCATATCCTACCTCTCAAAGATCTCAAAGTGAATATGGAATTGATTTAGATAGTAGGACACATATGACGACCATACATCAAACTAGTACTGCAGAACATAGTAGGCAGATTTTCTAAACAAATTTTAGATTCAAACTATAGTTAGCAAGATATCCAACAATAAGAAAGAAGGCTTCAAACTTTACAATGATGAGTTGGAATTATTTTTTGGATAAATATGTGTCCTTAATTAGGATGATCCAAGAAAGATGGTACTGAAAGAAGCACATTCTTATATGTGTGGTATGCACCAGGTAGTTAAAAGATGTATACTAATACATAATACAAATATTTGATGGCATGGAATGAAAGAGATGTAGCTAGTTATGTGGATCAGTGTGTCTTTTTCCTACATGTGAGAGATGAGAATCAAATAGTAATAAGACTATTATATCTATTACCTATTCCTAGATGCACTAGGCAGAAGTGGGATCATGTAATTAAGGACTTTGTGTTTGGTCTACCTTTTAAGGTTAAGAGGCATGATTCTATACGGGTTCTTATTTATATGATGAAAATAAATTTGCATGCCAATGTGACCTACACACACACACACATATATATATATGTATATATACAAAGAAAGGTTATATATAAAGGAAAATTATACACACACACAGATATATATATATATATATATATATATATATATATATATATATATATATATATATATATATATATAAAGAAAGGTTATGGTACTCATGTAAAGAAGTGAAAACACCTCCTTAATAAAGATTAGAACAATAGAACCTCCAGTCCAAACACACTTAAAAGGTATGATGGAGTGGGTGTAAAATTTTAAAATCTTTATATAATGGTAACAAAAGACCAAAGTATAACAGCGGAATGTAAAACATGACTATGTTCAATTATAAAACAAAGGGAACATCTTAAACTTACATCACAAGGACCCATGTAGAGGAAATCTAAACCACCTCAAAATTGTCTCCAAGATTTAACTTCCCAATCTAAGTCCAGGTCAACATGCCTTGTCATCCAAGTCATCCACCTAGGGTTGGAAGCATACCCCAACAAAAGAAAGATAATAGGAGACATCATCAAAGGTTGGTATGTGCATACTAAAAAGAAAATTGAGCAATTTATAAAGATTAAGGGACAACAAAATAAAAGGCTTCCCATGCAAGAGATAAGGACTACCCAATCGGGCATAAAAGAAAAGAATCATTATCATAAAAGAAGATACTTGCCATACTCAAAATAATAAAGAAGTGCCACATAAGCACATATCAAAATTTGGGCACATAACCCATTAACAATTTGGGATCATAACCCATCATAAACATTATCAACTTGCATGCATGTGAGATAAGCATAGCCCTAGAATAATATAAATAACAATTGGCAGCCAACCCTCATAAAGTTGAAACATGATAGAGAAAGGAAAACTACCAATCTCCCAACTATATAAAATGGGTCAAGACACACATCTTATCCTGGGTACGAGGTTCCTTGCTATCCCAGAAAGAGCAGGAAATATCACATCTGCTATAAACAAAACCAATGCAATTTACACTACTCTAGTCCTACTGAAATGTAGAGGCAAGTAAAATGTATAGTCAGAATTATTCAATGTTGCCATCACATAATGGACAACACATACCTCCACATGTATGTGGGAAAAAGATATCAAACATCCACATCACCGTGGGCATATATCATCAAGTAAACTTCCACATCACAATGGGCATATAATATCAAAAGTCCAACTTGCACCAAGGCAACAAGATAAGATTCCAAGAGAATGTCCATGATCACAAGATCAATAATAAAATAAGATACTTTACATGAAGCATGATTTCAAAAGAACAAGACAATGTGTAGGCTAATGTCCATAGGACCAAGAGAAAGGAGAAACATAGGTTAATTGCTCAAAAAGGAATAATCAGGGATGCAAACATACCTGAACTTCAGAGTCCAAAGCCTAGAATCACTTCTAGGTCCAAGCCTAGGCTTCCAAAGAACCTATTATGCATATATGTGGAATTAGGATTAGGTTTCCATTAATTATTCAAACCCTAAAAATCACCTTTTTAATATTTATGAATTAAGATATCAAAACCATGTCAAATTTTAGGTTATAACTTCATGATTCCCAAAACATATTTTATTATATTTTTCTGACTTATAAATATTTAGTTATTAGTTTTACAAGTTATTACATATTTAGATTAATCCATTAAAATCACCCCTTTAAAACATCAGATTCAGGTGACAAAACCAACACCATTAGAAAGCCCTTATTTTTATGAATCCAATGACTATTTATTTATATTTTTATGACCAGTAAGTAATTATTTATCAATTTCATAAGATCGACCAATCAAAAATTAGGAAAAAGCCACATCATCGCTCAAAATCCATGAGAGAGGAGAGAGAGGGAGAGGTTCGACTCACTGACATGGCCCAATCATTAGTGGCCATGTCAGCCGGTCAACGCCAGCATGGCATCGACCAAAGAAAAGAAAACAAGTGTCAAAAAGACCATTATAACCTTGGCAAAAATAAAAACAAAGAACAAACACCGGGGACAGCGAAGTGAAACCATCAGAAGCCATCTTCAACCCCCCGCTCGCACACCATGGCAGCGAGCAGCATCCTGGACAAGATTGGGCAAATCCTGATCTTGTGATAAATCTTCAAAACGGAAGCATAGAGAGGAAGAGGGAAGGGCAAAGTACTCACAATATCCATCAATTGTGTTGCCGGCGCCGCACAGCTCCCGCCAGATGAGCCGCAAGTACAAAACCAAAACCTGACTAGCGGGAGGCAAGGATAGGACATGTAGGAAAATTTAGAGATGAGGAGAGTTCCCGCGGAGTCGATGATGGCTCGGGTAGAGTTTTTTATAGGTGGGGGTGGGATACCCGAAGAATAGGCAAGCGCAGTGAAAAGCTTAGAGAGCTGAAATAGGAAAATTACAGAAAGTACCATGAAAGATTACATGCTATAGACGTTGGATGTGGAATCTAAAAAGGAAACCATAGGTAAAGAAATCCCAAGAAATGATGGAGCAATGACTGAGATAATCACAAATTACCAGGACATACTCACTATTCACGGTGTCCCGGTCCTACTCGAGGTAGAAGACGGTGTCTGAGCCGTCCGATCTAGGCATATGATGGACCCAACAAAACGCAGCCGTCAAATGGAACTAAAAACGAAAACTAAAGGGAAAAAAGTGTCGCGTGACAAATTAAATGATAATTGAATCAGATTCGAATAAAGTGGCCAAACATTAATTTCTCTTTTTCTATTTCATCTTTTAAGGGCACAAACGAATCCCAAATTAGATGAAATTTTGCAAAAAGGCTAATTAAAGCATGTAGATTCTGATTATGAAATTATATTTGCCTTTTGAGAACTTTTAATGTGTAAAATAAATCAAACCATATTTTCTCTTTCCTCCTTCATTAATGACATTAGGATCATCCAAATTTTATGAAAATTCACACACAAGTCATATTTAATGTGTTGGATATGAATTTTCCATAAATTTTGCATATTGGAGTTATTTGTATATTTATTTAATATTTTTAAGATTCTACACACTTTCTCTCTCCTGATTTCATCTTTTAAGCAAACTTTCTCCAAATTGGATGAAAATTCACCCAAAGGCTATATTTATTATGTAAATTACGAAAATATGATTATTTTCATCTTTTGGGGTCATTTAATATTTTATTTGATATTTTGGGGAAAGCGCACATCTTCTTTTCCAATTTGAATTAAATGAATTATTATTATGTGAATAAAGTGAAACTTGACTCCTAAGGCAATTGGAACCCAAGGAACATGATTTTAAACATAGATTTCACTTTTAAAATTTATTTTTATGAAATATTTCATATTGCCCATTAGTGGCCCATTGTCTTAATTACTCATTCAATTAGGTGTATTAGGGTGATTTTACATGCATTAGCTCACATTGGTCATTCTAAACCTTTTATAAGTCTAACCTCAAACCATGTTTGGTCAAACCCAAAAGATCAAAGTTCTAGGGTAGTGTTTGAGATTTGGTATGTTACAACACTCCACCCCTTAAAAAGGATTTCATCCTCAAAATCTATGGGTCAAAACATCAACAACCAACTACTCTCCACTCCTTAAAAAGGATCAATCTATCAAGTCAAACTAAACAAATTTTTAGAGCTAACCTCATCTCTTAGTTTGTAAAAGTTTTTAGAGATTTATGCTTTTCATGTATCCAACTATCAAGTCACCATCTAGGGTTGAGCTTTTAGGTCCTTGTCTCTAACCTATCAAACCTATATGAACATCAAAAAGTCATAGGGTAGGTCATCTACACCATTATTTCAATCCTAGTCACAAAACTACGGTTAGATTCTAATCAACTAATTCTAGGGTTTCACTATCCAAAACTTCTCATATCACTTCATTGTGACTTAGTTAAGGAAAACTTCGATGAAATCTAGAAAACTTTTGTACATATGGTAATATAATTGAAAATATTATTTTTTTGAAGAATCATGCGATATAAAACAATGGTGAGCTCAAAATCAATGCGGAACCAAGTCACAATTTTCCATATTAAGACTTATTATCCTACGATCTCCTCATAATCTAATTTCATCCTCAAATCAAACCTTATTGTGTAAAAACATTATCATCGATCAAATCTAGGGTGAACATCTCACCTAGAGGTAACTATCCTAGACAACGGTTCTAATAGAGAGACAAAATTGAAATAGTCAGATTCCGACTACCATGGGCTCTGATACCATGCTGTAAAGAAGTGAAAACACCTCCTTACTAAAAATTTGAAAAATAGAACCTCCAGTCCAAACATACTTAGAAGGTATGATGGAGTGGGTGTAAAATTTTCAAATCTTTATATAATGGTAATAAAAGACCAAAGTATAGCAGCGAAATGTAAAACATGACTATATTCAATTATAAAACAAAGGGAAAATCTTAAACTTACATCACAAGGATCCATGTAGAGGAAATATAAACCACCTCAAAATTGTCTCTAAGCTTTAACTTCCCAATCTAAGTCCAGATCAACATGCCTTGTCATCCAAGTCATCCACCTAGGGTTGGAAGCATACCCCAACAAAAGAAAGACAATATGAGACATCAACAAAGGTTGGTATGTGTATACTAAAAAGAAAATTGAGCAATTTATAAAGATTAAGGGACAACGAAATAAAAGGCTTCCCATGCAAGAGATAAGGACTACCCAATTGGGCATAAAAGAAAAGATTCATCATCATAAAAGAAGATACTTGCTATACTCAAAACAATAAAGAAGTGCCACATAAGCACATATCAAAATTTGGGCACATAACCCATCAACAATTTGTGCTCATAACCCATCATAAACATCATCAACTTGCATGCATGTGAGATAAGCATAGCCCTAGAACAATATAAATAACAATTGGCGGCCAACCCTCATAAAGTTGAAACTTGATAGAGAAAGGAATACTGCCGATCTTCCAACTATATAAAATGGGTCAAGACACACATCTTTCCCTGGGTACGAGGTTCCTTGCCGTCCCAAAAAGAGTAGGAAATATCACATCTTCTATAAACAAAACCAATGCAATTTACGCTACTCTAGTGCTACTGAATCACATAGCATGTTTAATGTAGAGGAAAGTAAAAGTTATAGTCAGAATTATTCAATGTTACCATCACACAATGGACAACACATACCTCCACATGTATGTGGGAAAAAGATATCAAAACATCCACATCACCGTGGGCATATATCAATAAGTAAAATTCCACATCACAGTGGCCATATAATATCAAAAGCCCAACTTGCACCAAGGAAACAAGATAAGATTCCAAGAGAATGTCCATGATCACAAGATCAATAATAAAATAAGATACTTTACATGAAGCATGATTTCAAAAGAACAAGACAATGTGTAGGCTAATGTCCATAGGACCAAGAGAAAGGAGAAACATAGGTTAATTGCTCAAAAAGGAATAATCAGAGATGCAAACATACCTCAACTTCAGAGTCCAAAGCCCAAAATCACTTCTAGGTCCAAGCCTAGGCTTCCAAAGAACCTATTATGCACATATGTGGAATTAGGGTTAGGTTTCAATTAATTATTCCAACCCTAAAAATTGCCTTTTTAATATTTATGAATTAGGTTATCAAAACCACGTCAAATTTTAGGTTATAACTTCTTGATTCCCAAAACATATTTTATTATATTTTTTGACTTATAAATATTTAGTTATGAATTTTACAAGTTATTACATATTTAGATTAATCCATTAAAATCACCCCTTTAAAACATCATACTCAGGTGATAAAACCAACACCATTAGAAAGCCCTTATTTTTCTGAATCCAATGACTATTTATTTATATTTTTCTGATCAGCAAGTAATTATTTATCAATTTTATAAGACCGACCAATAAAAAATTAGGAAAAAACCACATCATCGCTCAAAAGCCATAAGAGAGGAGAGAGAGGGTGAGGGTCGGCTCACTGACATGGCCCATTAATTAGTGGCCATGTCAGTCAGTCAACGCCAACGTGGCATCGACCAAAGAAAAGAAAACGAGTGTCAAAAAGACCATTATAACCTTGGCAAAAATCAAAATAAAGAACAAACGCCGGGGGCAGCAAAGTAAAACCATCTGAAGCCATCTTCAGCCCCCCGCTCGCACACCATGGCATTGAGCAGTAGCCTGGGCAAGATTGGGCGAATCCTAATCTCGCGATAAATCTTCAAAACGAAAGCATAGAGAAGAAGAGGGAAGGGCAAAGTACTCACAACAACCATCAATTGTGTTGTCGGTGCCGCACAGATCCCGCGAGATGAGCTGCAAGCATAAAACCAAAACCTGACTAGTGGGAGGCAAGGACAAGACATGTAGGGAAATTGAGAGATGAGGAGAGTTCCCGCAGAGCCGATGATGGCTCGGGTAGAGTTTTTTTATAGGTGGGGGTGGGATACCCGAAGAATAGGCAAGCACAGCAAAAAGCTCAGAGAGCTGAAATAGGGAAATTACAGAAAGCACCACAAAAGATCACATGCTATAGATCGTTGGATGCGAAATCCAAAAAGGAAACCATAGGCAAAGAAATCCCAAGAAACAATGGAGTAATGATCGAGATAATCACAAATTACCAGGGCATACTCACTGTTCACAGTGTCCCAGTCCTACTCGAGGTAGGAGATGGGGTTCGAGCCATCCGATCTAGGCCTATGATGGACCCAACAAAATGCAGCCGTCCGATGAAACTAAAAAGGAAAATTAAAGGGAAAAAATATCGCGTGACAAAGTAAATGATAATTGAATCAAATTCGAATAAAGTGGCCAAGCATTAATTTCTCTTTTTCTATTCCATCTTTTGAGGGCACAAATGAATCCCAAATTAGATGAGATTTTTCACAAAGGCTAATTAAAGCATGTAGATTCCGATTATGAAATTATATTGGCTTTTGTGAACTCTTAATATGTGAAATAAATCAAACCATATTTTCTCTTTCCTCCTTCATTAATAACATTAGGATCATCCAAATTTTATGAAACTTCACATGCAAGTCATATTTAATGTGTTGGATACAAATTTTCCATCAATTTTGCATATTGGAGTTATTTGTATATTTATTTAATATTTTGAAGGTTCTATACACTTTCTCTCTCCGGATTTCATCTTTTAAGCAAACTTTCTCCAAATTGGATGAAAATTCACCCAAATGCTATATTTATTCTGTAAATTACGAATCTATGATTATTTTCCTATTTTGGGGTCACATAATATTTTATTTGATAATTTGGGGAAAGCACACATCTTCTTTTCCAATTTGAATTAAATGAATTATTATTCTGTGAATAAAGTGAAACTTGACTCCTAAGGCAATTGGAACCCAAGGAACATGATTTTAAACATAGATTTCACTTTTAGAATTTCTTTTTATGAAATATTTGATATTTCCCATTAGTGGCCCATTATCTTAATTACTCTTTCAATTAGGTGTATTAGGGTGATTTTACATGCATTAGCTCACATTGGTCATTCTAAACCTTTTATAAGTCTAACGTCAAACCATGTTTGGTCAAACCCAAAAGATCAATGTTCTAGGGTAGTGTTCAAGATTCGATATGTTACAACTCACTTGGACATTACAACGGTGAAGGATATTATAAATGTACTACCCAGAGATACATGTTACACTTTGGGTAGAATTATTACCATTTGAGTAAAACTATTACATTTTTTGGTTGGTTGTGTTTGGGTGGTGATTTTTTCTTATCATTGAAATACAATTTAAAATTTTTAGAAAAAATATTTTTTCATAGTGTACCTACAATTTCTGCTTGCATTTACAATTTCATCTTGTATTTACAGTTTCAAGATTTTAGTTGCAGTGTGATGGGTTACAAAATCTTATTATCCATGCCAACATCATAATTTTAGCCTCTGTTTGTGTGAGAGAGTGAATGCCATCTTACAAGGTACACACACACACTATATATATATATATATATATATAGATAGATAGAGAGAGAGAGTCAGGCTAGAATACACTCGAGTGTACAGATCACGCCGTACACCCCAATGGTGTTTGCCTATCTAGACCATATTTTTTCAAAATCTAATCCATTGATCTTCATGGTTACAATAATAATAGGCCACATACAAAATTTGAACTCATTTTGATGAGTGTAAGTCACTCATCCAAGGATAACAAAATTGACACACAAAACTAATTTGTAATGCATGATTTTTGTCTCTTTTAGATGCACGACCTATAAGTGTCCAAATGAGCTAAAATTTATTATATAGTATGTTCTTAAGATAATTAAGAAGATCAATGGTTTAGATTTTTCAAAATGTTACTGCATCTTCAAAAATGACTGAGGTGTATGGTGCCTCCAGTACACTCGAGTGTACACTAGCCTCTCTCTCTCTCTCTCTCTATATATATATATATATATATATATATATATATATATCGGTTGTGGTACATCAAGGATCAACATTGAGCCCATAACTATCTGTTCTTGTTATGGATGACTTTGCAAAGTATGTTCAAGATGATATTCCTTGGTGCATGTTATTTGCTAATGAAATTGTTTTGATTGATGAAGCTAAAGATGGTTGAGTGATAAAGTTGAACTTTGAAGAAATGCATTAGAATCAAATGGATTGATGATTAGTAGGAGAAAAACTGAGTATATGTGTTGTGATTTTTAGCCAATCAAGGATTGTAAATGGTGCACCCAAGTTGGATGGAGTGGAAGTACCAAATTGTGATAAATTTATTTACTTGGGCTATGTTATTCAAATGGATGCGAATGCTCAATATGATGTTTGTGATAGGACTGCAAGATGGATGAAAAGATGAGTGTAACTGGAGTATTATGTGATTGGGAGATCCCTCTCGAATTATTTTTTGGCAACCTCTCAGATTATTAAGTAAGTTTTGTGGAACAAGTATACAATCATCAATGCTATATGGGATTGAATGTTGGGTGGTCAAAAAACAAGGTCTCAATAAGATGAATATGTCTAAAATGCGTATGCTAAGATGGATGTGTTGGAAGACAAGTAAAGACCGCTTGAGAAGTGACTATATCAGGCACAAAGTGGGAGTTGCAGAAGGGCCGTCTGAGATGATATTGACAAGATTAACGACTGATTAGCACACCTATATAAAGAAATATTATCAAGTCAATTGCAATTAAAAGAAGAAGTGGCATGCCAAAATTAACCCACAAAGAGCTTATAAAGAAAATTTTGAATCTTTAAATCTTGATCAGAATATGACCCATAATAGAGATGACTGGAAAAGAAGGATCCATGTAGCCAACCTCAACACTGTTGAAATTGAGGCTTAGATGATGATATATATTTACTTGTTATTATGCATGAAGCAAGTAGAATAAATAAATATCTGATGGATTTTCTTATGTATATTTACACACACAAAGACATATATATATAAACAAACAAACAAACAAATATATATATATATACATTTACATATGTATACATATACATATAAATATATACACACATACACATTTGCATACGCACGCACACGCACGCGCGCGCGCACACACACACACACATATATGTGAAAATAAATTTTTGATCCAATATATAATGGATATTATGTGATTACATTTGAATCAGATCCAAACAAATAAAAAACTAAATTCAGATAAATATTTGATCCAAATAAAAAAGTATAAATTTAATATCAACAAACATACTATACATATTACATATTTATATATATTAAATACTTGATAAAATGTTTACATCTTCATATTGTTATATATGAGCAATATATTTTTAATACTTTATTATATATTTGATGATTCTTGATCTTTTAGGTCCGAATATAGCAATATCTAATATCCCATGTAAATTTTTTAGATCCAAAATTTTGATATCTGAAATATAGTATGAATCCAACGAATATTTGTTTTTTTTAAATTCTAGACCCAAACCCGTATCGGATGTGTGGAGTTTGGATATCCATTTACATGTCTACATAAGACTCCACCACCTACTCCTCCTCCCTCACCACCTGCTCCTCTTCCACCTCCTCCCTTTTGTCATTGATTCCTTTGTACCTAGGAACATGCAATATCCAACTAACACATGGTTCTCTCTCTTCAATCTCTCTATTATCACTGTCTATTTTGCTTGTGACTACTGCTCCTTCAACATGAACTAAGGTGAGATGATTCTGTAATGACGGTTCCTCCTTCTCTAGTTTTCCCAATCTGTTTGTAATCATGGTTCCTCCTCCAATTTTCCCTATCTTAGGTCCATCGAAAGACATAGTTTCTCAAAAGATAATAGCAGTAATGGTCTACATGTTAGAATGCTTCCCATTATAGACCTGTAATGAGAAGTGGTGCCAAGCATTGTGACTGTGGCTATTTTCTTGTGGCTAGAACAACTAGGACCTAGAGGAAGTTATGATTGCAAGTTCTTCGGATGTCCCAACATCAACAAGGAGGTATTCATATTACTTTCATGGGTATTCTATGGATCATGTGGTATGCATTTGTAAGCTACATCTTGCTTTTGTTTTACTAGGACTTCCACGTTGTAAGTACTTCATATGGGTTTATTCACTGTCAACACATCTTGAAGAGGAATAGTCCGATCCTGAAGGTTCCAAGTTAATGTAACATAAATAAGAAGTGGAGATGGCCAATATCATAGTAATGATCTGATATACTGTTGAATCAACCTTGCAACTTAGGGACCACTATATCATGGAAGTTTGAAATGCCCCATTATGTTGGGATTGATCCATATACCTATGAATAAAAACATATTATGTAATTGTATTTTAAAATCTATTTGATCATCTCAATCTTGAACTTGAATTACCAATTATGGGACTATCCAATTCTATGTCAAATGACTATGATACCAAGAATGATTATGTGAATAATGAGATCATGGATATTAACAACATTCAATTTCTCATCTTTTTATTTCTTGGCCCAATTTTTTGAACTAGTCACTATAGTAATGAACCGAGACTTTTCAACCCTGGACTCACACAAGCAGCAACTTGGCCCCTATCCTGACCATCGTTGGACTAAAATCCAACACGACGTGGGTGATCTTCCAACTTGTGCTTGTTTTGGAAAATTTCTACAATACTCTGAGAATTGAGCCTATCCCTATCACCTAGACACCCTCTTTCCCTAAAATTTCCTTTTCATTTTTTCTACCTCACTCCAATTCAAACTCAACAAGGACCAAATTCATAACATCAGACTACTTGGGCACCAAGAAATGGCACCCTCCACCATTGCATCTCATCCCCAAGACATGAGTCTGAAAAAGAAAACCCTAAACTTAACCTTCTACTCCTATTTAAGTCCCTCCCACGACTTCCAAAATTCACCCTTTAATCTCATGTACCCTTGTCGCCACCCTTTAAGGCTCAAAACCCCTCTTATACCTCTCATCTAATGGCTACTTTGTGACAGAGCCACCGTAGCTTCCATGTCAGGGTTTCATCTCAAATTTTCCTTGACCTCACCGAGGCCTTCTTCTACCTTCACACAACCTAGGTGAGGCTAATAAGCCTCATCCCTCTCCCATCGACCAACCGTGATCTTTAGCATCCACAAAGCAATTCCAGCCACATTGCTATATTCTATGTGATAAATAGAGACCTCCCCCTGGAGGCTCATGCATGGGAGTGAGACAAGCTAAGCAGATATCCTAACCGCCTGTAGTTGGGTTGTGCCAGCAAGGAGGCAGCTATCCCCCAAGGCCACATTGAACCCACTTTTGAGTCACGCCCATCATGGGAGGATCCAAGATTTAAGGCATCCATTGGTGGGGTTATGTGGTGCAAATATGAAGCCTAGATCACCAAATCAACAATATGTTTTTAACAAGATTTAGGTAAATCTTTGAAATCCCTAGAAAATTCTAGGATTGTCCAATTAATATGAATCTTTGTCCAATTTTATCAAAAAACCCAATGCATTGTTTAAAAATGTCTTCCTTTGATTCAACATTCTTTTCCTCTGATATCCATAAAAATGATCTTTGAATATAAAAAATTATTATATGGATCGCTCATGATGATTAGTCTTTGAAACCCTAAGTCTTAGACTCTTTTGATTATCTTTTGAGACTCTAAACTATTTTGACATGAGTTTATTAATGTTGGGACAAAACCCTAAATTTGTCAGCTATTTTACTTATAATATCAAGGATATTTCTAAGTTCCCAAAAATGATAATGGATCTAAATGGGGTTTTAAACCCTAAATTTGTGATATTTTGTTAGTGAGAGTATCAAATATCATGATTCCCCCCTTTTTTGAATACCTAGATCTTGACCCTTAGACTTCTTCTTTGATGAGGATTTAGGGATGAAGTGCATACTATGTATTAGGTGTGGTCCATCCTTCAATATTGATAATTATGATGTTGGAAAATGATATTGGTATTGAAAACTTGATAAAATGGAATATTGGTTATTGATGGAGTGCCACACCTAACAACAATAATGAAACTTAAGAAACCTTAATTTTGTCCATGTGGCCCAAAATATTGATGTCTAGATACTAATGTATGTATACCCATTATTTTGCCAAAATTTGACTTTGGCCTACTTTTTACTCACAAAGATTTTTTACTTTGAACTCTGGTGTAGGTATACTTATTATCCTCCTTGACTTACATATGGTAATGTTTGCTTGTATAGTATTAGTTATTTTCTTTTTCGTTTCATATAATAGTATTTGTGTGAACTAAGTGACTTTCTATGATACAATGTTCTGGTTCTATACTATAAGTATATTTTTAAACCTTGCACATAAAATAAGTTACAAATCCCTTATACATCAACAATGAACTTGGACATACAAACATACCCTCATGTTGGGTGTGGACAGGGTTCAATGCATAGGTACATACATGTCATCACCTTTGGGTGTTAAAAGGGCCTAATATACATTAGCACAAATAGATGCATGCTTATGGGTGCAGTAAATGGATTTATGCGAAAATAACATGCCCTAACCTTTGAGTGTAGGTAGGGTTTAATATCTATATCCTTGAACCTAGGTAGTATAGGACAATGATGGACACATAAATTGTATAATAGAAATATTGTTATTAAATCTGTGGTGTTTTCTTGAGAGATTTGGTTTGATTTAAGATTTATTCTTTGTTAATTTTATAATTTCCAAGAGCCTATTTTATTATGAAGATTAAATTATTTTACCAACAACATACTTATGTGTGTGCACTTATCACATGTCATGAATTTCCCTATTAGGCGACAAGTTTCAAAAGAGATGACTACAATATGCTTCCATTTTCTAATACTCCGATGACAAGGACAAGTTCACTAAGTCATGAATCAGCCTGGTTAGTCTTATAAATCTTTCTTATTCTGAAATATTATTTCTTATTGTATATGCCAGTTTGTTAATTTCTTTAAGCCACCTAGGGATGGATGATTCAATCCATCTACCACTATCTAGGCAGCGGCATTGGGATTGTGGTAAGAACAGTTCCATGAGAACATCCTTCCTCATCAAACTATAATGAATAATAAAATGACATGATAATTGCTTGCCATTTTAAAACTGCTCCAAGGTTGAGGAAATATAAATGGCTATATATTTCCCTCATAATGAGACAAGCTCATTGCTTAGGTCCTTTATAACTCACATTATGAATACCACCGTGCTGACTAGCTATGAAAAACATAATCTAAGGATTAGAAATATTCTAGTTAGTTATAAAATCAATTAAATTTCAGACATTTATTCACACACGATGATATGACCGATGAAACCACTTCTTAGACGGACTTTAAGTAAATTCATGACTGTGTTCTTTTCAAAGCTTGTGACCACACACTTTGTGTCCTTTTCGTGCTTCACTCCCATGTGATCCTTAAAACCTATTCATGCAAATTTCATATCTTTTTGTGGGGTCCCATTTCCATCATCATCTTTCTTCGTTAGTTGTCTAAAATACTTCCATTGAACATTAAATACCAATAACCTATTTCATTTTGGCAGAAACATACTGAATTCTCTTACTAATGATGAATCCAAACTTGTAAGCATATCGATTATACAATTCTTTTGCCTTCCCCAATTGCAAGCATGCATAAGGATCTATACTAGATTACACTTTAACCCTCTCATCATAAATGCAATTTTTTTATCCACATTTAAAATATGAGCAAAAATGCTTACAAACAAACAACACACAAATTTAATGAATTTGCATAGTAATCTTTTAAAATGCTTAGTTACCATTGCACACATATCCTCAACTTCTTAATTCTTATAATCTAACCATCCCATGTCGATCATGCCATAAACATCATTAGATAAGTCCGTCAATGCAAAGATTCATTCAATTTAGTCCAAAATCCCAAAATTCTTGAACCAACAAAAACATATAACAAACTAGTGCAATCTAAGTCATTGATCAAATGAGAAAAAAATATATAATAGATTGTAGCCAATCAAAATTCTATTTCTCAAAATGAATATGACCAAATAATTGAGCCTCTTACAACATTTTCCTTTGGATGAAATTAATGAAGGGGTAGAGGGTAGATAAACAAACATGGATACAACATACGGGGGAATCTTCTACTGGCTTGTTCTTTAAGTGTCTGAAGGGGAACTACATACACATTGATCTTATGGTTTCTAATCTCAATTGAAATTGCTATACTACTTTCAAGTACGGCCTCCATTTATGGAAATAAGGAGATTTATGTGCCTCATCTGTAAGATCCTCAAATATTGTAGTTTTGGATTCTATGAATATAAATTCAACAATAAAAAATTGAGGTTCACTTTAAAAATTTAGAGTAATATTAGAAAAATAATATGAATTTGATGGAATTGGGATGATGTTTTTTAGCTAGACTTAAAGTCTTAAATTTAAAATAGATAAAATAATATTGATAAAGTGTGTCAATTGTGGCTTAAATTGGGAAACTATGACATCTCAACTCTCAATTTTGTGTTTAAGAATATTATAAGTCTTATGGACCCTTTGGAAAGCCAAGGATATAGGACATGGGTCCTAGAACCCAATTCAAGCCCATTTGGGCTAACTAAAGTTCACATATAGGTCTTTGAGAGAAAAATGGTAAATTCAACATATTGTGATGATAATAAATTAAAGGATAATTTAGTTTATATATATATAATGGGATTAGAAATGAGATTTCAAGATATTTAAGTAACCTAGCAAGCTAGGTAATTTATTAAGTAATTATCTAGAATATTCTTAGAAGATAAGATTTGGATAATTATAGGATGAGTTAAGGAATTATATTTTGAGAAATGATAAATAATATCAGTAGGAGGATTATACCAAATTTTGGAATGAAGAAAATGAGAGAAGTGACTTATATGAATAATATAAGGAAAATGAGTTTTATCTAAAGAAAATAAAAGAAATCCAAAAGGAAGGAGCCCAACTGGACATGGACCCTAGATCTGAGTAAGGATCAACGCGATGGGATCATGTCCCTCACCCAAACTATTTTGAGTCCTATGGGAAATAGAGATCTGACCTTCCATAGACTGTCTCCCTCTCTAGATGTCCTCAACTTCCAGTTTTGGTTTCAACAACCTCAAAGATAATGACAATTCTAACACATACTTCCTTCACCATTCTTGTTGAGAATTAGGATAAAACCTAAATCACGGGTATGCAAGGAAGATAGGGCTAATTGGACGTCACCCTCACCCTTAAACTTCATCTATATAAGGGATTAGAGAGCTCTGTAGTATATGTGAGAACCAAGCCCTTCTTTCAATTGCTCATGAATCTCCCTGAAACCCTCCACTGGTTTCAATTACATTCTCTGGTGACCTCTACATATCAATGAGGACTCACCAAGTCTCAAGACAATTGTTTGACCCTAAAGCATCTGGAGGAACCCTCTGTTAGTATGCCTAGAGAGTCAATCATATGATGATTATGATGGCATATTACATAAATGATTAATAGTAATAAAGGTAAGCCTCCAATTCATTCTATTTCACTCAATTTTGAGATAACAAGGAAACATAATGAATATCTAATGAATGATATTACTCAGTGATGTATGTCTTCAAGTACGTGACTTGAACAATGAGATCATACAAGTGCTAAGAGTATGTACATTCTTATTATGTCCCTGGTCAGATGTTACTGTGGAAGGTCGATAGACGTTAGTAGCACTTAAGACTAGAGTGTGTGTTGGATGATGACAAAATCTCATCAGTCATGATATGTGATATCAAACCAAGCACATGTATACTTATTAGAGAACAATGTATCAGACATACCCACCTTGAGAGTGACACATGGAAACCATATATTGTGGTAATAGTCATCTTTCATAGTGAAGGTGGTGATTGTGGTTCTTAGACCTGAAGTTACTACACTCATCACATGTCTTTTAGTATACTTTAACATCATCCAATGTAACCCTAAATAAATATTGCCATAACAGTGATGATTGGGTAGCTGTGACACATGGGGATTGACTGTGAGTGATGTAGAAGAGATTTCTCCCTCCTACTGGAGTTCAATATCTTGGCCACTTGATAAGCGATATTGAGAAAAGCATGCATGTGCACATGTTAATCAATATATGATATTGAGGTCACATATATCTCAAACAGTCTGCTCTAGGTTCAAGGAACATGGATTGAACATTCAAAGGATGATGATTCCATGCCTTGAGTTCATTCCAGATATCAAAGACAAAGGAAAAATACAATCACTGTAGAACCTTACATAGATTGTAGGTTGAAGTTTTTCTCCAACTTTCCATTCACTTGGGTACCATTGATGTGTGACTAGGAACCACTCTTTGCTTGTGATGTCATAAACTAGTTATTGACATTATATTCCAATGTGATATGGGACCTATAGGGTCACACACATAAGAATTCACCTAGAAGAGGAGTTTAATCATGAATGATAATTGAATTGATTACTAAAGTGTTTATTTATTCAATTCAAGCAACAAATCAGCTGACTAGACTCCCAACCAATCGTCTCATGTGGTGATTGGAGTGTTAGGTTGATTAGAAATTGAATTGGCTAAATTCTGCCTGAACCAGCCCCGAAGCCAACTGGTTCACCTAGTGAACCGATCGGTTGGGTTCGTGAGATGACTGACTCACATGGTGAGACACCTGGTTTGTGGTTCAATTTGATTGAATCAATGATTAGTGCTTCCGTCATGTTGTATATTAATTGGATTCGAATTGCCAATTTATATGTGATTGCAAAACCTAGCAAAATGACCGGTTTGCTAAAAAAATTGATTGGCTCACATGCCAACAGACTGACTCTCTTGGTGAACCGATCGGTTTGCTGCTTACAGGTTGTAAATTTTGTGATATTCTGATCCCTTCGACTCCCACATAGACTGGGAAACCAGACCCTAACCTCTCATATAAACAGAGGGGTACTGGAGGCTTCTCAGACACAACTTAATTTTTCTTATGACAATCATTTTCCTCTCTAGTTGTGGTAACCAATAGAGAGCCCGAGTAAGTCCTACCCTATAAAGGAAGGGATAGCAAGGGAGAACAATTGTGGGAGAGCAAGTTGGTGACTAGTATACCAAAGGGAGGGATGACTCCATCATGTCTGTTCTACTAGAACATCATCAGTTCTAAGTGGTCCATGTAGACTATTGTAGAGGTGAGGAGGTCATTGTCTGTCGCTAGGAGGACAATATTAGCTTACAGTCTATGGTGGAGCTGCTACACATGCCATCCGAGTCTGCTATCTATGTTAGAGACTAGGAGCTACTGCAGATGAGTCCCAGTGCAACTAGGAGTGCTACAATACTGCAATGAGTTATAGTCACTGGACTTGCTCTAGGATTAGGTATGAACTCGTTAAACCATCTTTTCCATTATATAGTTATTGACACAAATTTGTTGTTTCCTTCTGTGCCCATATTTCCCTACCATGGTATTAGAGCCACGTCAATTTACTATGTTTTGGGATAATAGATATGATCAAATTTTTGGTTTTCATCATTTATCTATTGAATACGATACGAATACTTAAACTGATTAAAGTATATATCCAATCGAAGACCACATATAATCACAAATTATATATATATATATATATATATATATATATATATATATATATAGACACACACACAATTTACATGCGTCACCCTAAAAGAGGGTTTTGATGGTGGGTGTGTAGCATGGTTATGGCCAAAACCAAAATATCTGTGTGTGGTTGGATGGTTTCTTTTATTTCTATTTTATCTTAGTTTACATACCGAGCATCTACCTTCTTCTTCCCAATGTAAAAGTATTATTCTTTCCTACCTTTTCTCCCCTCGAATGTAAGTCAAGATTTCTCTTACTATGTAATAATTTTAACAACAATAGGGTAGTTTTTTTATGCAACAACAAAGACGACGATCAATGTCAGGTGAGCTGGCCATTTCACTTGATGAGCTGATCGGATGGAGGATCGAGGAGGATAGAATGTAGGATAGAGAACTAATTGAGTGGTGGACCCAACAAACTATTTGGAGGTGTTCAGACATTGGTTAGACACAAGGCTAGGTGATCGCTACAGATGACCAACCTACCAACCAAGAGGCGAGCAAACTGATTTAAGGGTTGAACCGATCAACCGAACTGGCAAGTACATATCTACATCAACAATAGGTTCATGCAAGTGATGTTGATATAGGTGGTAGTAATTCCTTGTGGCTCCAAGGAATTATAGTAGAATGGCCATAACCATCACTTTTTGTTTTATATTGCATGTTTATGTTGTGGGATATAACATGTATATGATACATACTACATATATGTAGTGATTGGATAAAGTTTATGTATATATATAAAATCCCTCAATCAAACATATTAAGTCTAAGATACTTTCCATTAGTGATACACATGAAAAGCTTGGTTGACTAAGCATGGGCACCCCAAGGGTGGTGCATTGTCTATCTCATGGAAGTGTGATGGTAATAATGTGGGCCTGTCAAGCGGGGTATATTATTATCATGTTGGTTTTTGGGTCGGGCTTAACTAAGTGACCTTAATGAGTTTAAGCGCCAAAAGCATACAAATAATTATGGAAAAAAGTTGCACATATTATCTATCGAAGAATTGCATAAGATGCAATTGGCAAACATTGTCTACCTTAACGATTGATTATGTATGCTGGTGTTGGCCGAGTAATAATTGAATTATCTTGGATCTTAGCTCATTATAAGATTGTTCACTGCAATCTTCCAAATTGATAATTAAGGGTTGTCAATTTGATCAAAATATTGAGAGCAATAGTTAATTAAGATCTAATCAACATCGTCAAATTTTAATCAAATCAAATAAAAAATGAGTTTTTGACAAAATTGTAGTTTCTTTTGTAGAATCAAATGGAAACAAACAACAACAGCTTTTCTCTCCAATCATCTTTGAGAAGGACAAGTTAAATGGAAATAACTTCCACAACTAGTTCAGTATGGTGAGAATCATTCTGACATAAGAGTGCAAGATCTATGTCCTAGAGATACATGATCTAGAGGAACCTCTTCCCAATGCACTTAAGGCTGACATGAATGCTTACAAGAAGCATACTGAAGATGTCATTGATGTCAAGTGTTTGACACTATGATCCGTGAACTATGAGTTATAAAGGTAACATGAGAACATGGATGTTATTGAGATGGTCACACATCTTAAGAACATTTTCCAAAATCAGGCATGACATGAGAGAATTGATGTCTCCAAGGCACTATTCAAAGTTAACATGGTAGAAGGAGATCCAGTAGGTCCTCATATACTTAAGCTCATTGGGTATGTGGAGAACCTGGATAGATTGAGATTCCCCTTGGTTCAAGAGTTGACCAATAATGTGATTCTATAGTCTCTACCAGAGTCATACAGTCAGTTTGTCATGAATCACAACATGAATGACTTTGACATTCTGTCGACATAGCTATTAGGCATGTTGAGAATAGATAAGGCAAAAATGAAGAAGGACAAGCTCAAGTCTGTGATGATTATCAACAAGACAAAGGGAAAGTCTAAGGGCAAAGGAAACACAAAGAAGAGTTCTAAAGCTGACCAAAAGCCGAAGTCTTCAGATCTCAAGAGTAAAGAAGGGAGGCAATGGTCACCATTGTCACCAGCTTGGACATTAGAAAAGGAATTTACCTCTCTTCCTAGAGGAATTAAAGAAGAAGAAGGAAGGGCTACAGGCCCCTACTTTAGGTATAAACATCATAAGATAATTTTGATTACTTCTTCATCTTGGTATGTACTTGTAATGTCCCAGGATTTGAGGCCTCAGATAAAATGATCTTAAAAGGAATGATTGGACTACCCATAACACCAAGGTGCACCTCTTTCTCATGGAGCCCATCACTAAAGAACTATGTGGTTAAGCGTGCTCAGTCCAGAGTAGTACTAGGATTGGTGACTAGTCAGGAAGTTGGCCTCAACTTGCGTGTAAGTGAGGACGAAGCACACAATTAAGGCTAGTGGTGATCTGTGGGACCAATCATCATTCGTGAAACTCTACTATAGCCTTGGGAAGTGGGACCGGGTGTTACAAATGGTATTAGAGCGATAATCCCTCCAACAGGTTGGGCCCACATGGGCATGTGGCATGCCAGTCTTGAGTCGTACGGTCAAGGTATGTTGGAAAGGGCTGTTCATGGTGATGTAGCCACCCTTGTGTTGGTATTCCGTGATTGGGAGTTGGGTGTCCATGGGCCATTATGGGTCTGCACTGAAATGGAAAAATGTTATGAGGCCTTATAGTTGAGCCTTAATGAGGACGTCATGAGTCTAAGTGGGGGAGATTATAACATCCCAGGATTTGAGGCCTGAAATAAAGTGATCTTAAAAGGAATGATTGGACTACCCATATCATCAACATGCACCTCTTTTTTAGGGGTCCCATCACTAAAGAACTCTATGGTTAAGCATACTCAGTCCAGATTAGTACTAGGATGGGTGACCAGTCGGGAAGTAGCCCTCAACTTACATGTGAGTGAGGACAAAGAGTGTAGTATCTGTGGAGCTAGTCATAATTCTTGAAACTCTACTATAACTTGGGGTAATGGGCCATGGTGTTACAATACCGGATGTAGATCTGACGTACTTTGATGTGTAGGATCTGATAAGAAGTAAAGCCTTTATGAAAGGGCAATGATGAACTGTACAAAGAAAAAGTTGCTACAACTTTGGTCTACATTTAGAATTTATCTTAGCCCATTGGGCATGTAATAAAGTTAGTGTACTGCTATTTCATTATGCCAATAAATAGAAACATTTTTCTTTATGCATCTTGTATGACAAGGATGATGGATCAATAAAGAGTTGTTAATGCTTCTATATCAAAGATATGATCTTGTATGGCAATGCACCAACATCTAGTGATCTTAATATGAAAGGATCAAAAGATGAATGTTCATAATATGAATACCAAAGGATTGTACTTGATAACTCAAACAATATCTTTAGCATTGTCATCTAGACCACATATATGAGAAATGCATTTCTAGAATCCATATTTATGTTTATCTAGACTCTTTTGGTTATTGAACCAATAGGATACATGCAAGTCCTAATTATGAGAAATATTACAAACCACCTCTCACTAGATGTAGTGGAGAAGGCAAACATTCTTTTAGGCCTTGTACATGTTGATGTATGAAAATCTTATAGAATAAATGCTATAGATAGTTGTACTTCATTATATTCACGTGAATCATGATGTGATTACCATTTAATCTTATCTTCTAATTTCCTCATGGATATATACTTTGCACTAAAACAATGTACCTACTAAAATGGTTTAAAAGACATCATATGTGATATGATATGGGAATGTCCCGATATGTATTAAGGATTGAAACCTACATAAAGAAAGTAGTTTCTTGAAAACCATAATTGTTGAATACTGCTATTAATCCCAATCTGATAACAAAAGTGTTTTGTTCCTAGGATAATTGAGTTCTAAAAGAATCACTGGGAGTAAAAGTAGAACTCGAATGGTTCAAGATCAACAAGGAGGTACAATGAGAAAAATTGGGATTCACAAATTGTTGTGGAATCTCAAATTCCTCGTGTAACACAAAACCTCATAAGTTCTAGTAGAACACATATGAGATTGAAATATTGTGAATCCAACAACTCAGATAGGTTGGTTGTAAGATGGTGAGCCAAAAATCAACTAGAAGCTATTGAGAACTAGAATCTGAGAAGTGGCTTAAGGCCATTATGGAATCCGTGTACACTAACAAGGTTTGACCTTGCCAGTACCACCTAAAGAGGTAAAATCTAAAGGGTGTACTTGGGTTTTCATTGGAAGACCAACATGGATAACCTCAAAGGAAAAAATTGGTTGTAAAGGTTTTCAAATAAGTTTGAATTGTTGAACATGATGAAATCCCTTTACTAATTGTCATGCTTGTTGTTGCAGCTAGTATAGACTATGAGATTTGGCATATGAAGATTAAAACCACATTCCTTAGAATGGATATTGAGAAGATGTGCATATGAACAACCTAAACATTTTTAACTTCATGAATGCAAATAATGTCTATAAGCTACAAAATGTAGTCTTGAGACTGAAACAAACATCTCAGAAATAAGATATTTTTGATTTGACAAGATAGTCAAAGAGTTTGTCTTGAATCAGGATATAAGATGAAATTTGTGATTACAAAAGATTTAGTGGGGGCATATGTGAATATTCCACATGTTTATGAGGAATAACGTATCAATAATAAGTATTGAGACCTAGTATGGAAGACACCTTCAACAATGAAGGATTAGGTGAAATATCCTATGTGATAGGAATTGAGTTTTATGGAGGTAGTTATTGAAAGTTTCATAACCTAAGCATGTTCACATATAATAGCAAGGCGCTGAAAGAGTACAACATGAATGATTTAATGTGTGTGAATCTGTCCATTTTACATGGGATTAGTCTCTCGTGAACTCTGTGTTTTGATTCTTGTGAAGAATGGAAAGACATGAGTAAGATGCCATATGCACTCACAATTGGATCTATCATGAATGCTATATAAAATGTACTCATCCCATAGTATTGTATACATTGGACATGACAAGATGATATTAGTTTCCAATGAAGGACATTGGAATGTCATTAAAGACATCCATTAGTACTTGTGAAGCACTAAAGGAGTAGTTGCTAGATTATCGCAACAAAGAAGAGTTGAGCATAAAGGGTTACACCGATTCAAGCTTCCAAAATGACAGAAATTGATCACAATATAAAAGTATGTATTTAATCTTAGAGAAGAGTTATAAGTTGGAAGGGTTCCAAACTACAAACCATTAATTAAATTCTACAATAGAAGCCGAGTATCTTGGTGTTGTAAACACCAGAGTGGATAGTATATGGATCTAGTAGTTCATATGAATGAACTTAAATATGTATCAACCATTGATGACACATTGGAGATATTGTGACAACAATGGAGCTACTGGTTAGGAAAAGAATACCAGATAACATATTACAAAAATTCCATCTCATACAAAATATCATACAATGAAGAGGTGAGGAACATGCAATATACTGACTAAAGGGGAGTGTTTCTAACCCACTGGATTAGCACTTGCACAGTAGAAGCATGATGGACATATTTAGACCACTAAGAATGTGATACGTGGGTGATTGTCTCTAAGTGCAAGTGGGAGTCTGTTGGTATGTATGCCCAGAGAACCAATCATATGATTATTGTGGTTGCATATTACACAAAGGATTTGATTAATAATAATAAAGGAAAAGCTTCTAATTCATTATGTTTCACTCAGTTATGAGATGATGAGGAAACATAATGAATGTCTAAAGAATGATATTATTCTATGACGTATGTCTTCAAGTATGTGACTTGAATAATGAGATCATACAGATGTTAAGAGTATATACATTCTTATTATGTCCCTGGTTGGATGTTACCATGGAAGGCTGATAGATAGCAATAACACATAAGACTAGAGTGTGTGTTGGTTGATGACAGAACCTCATCAGTGATGATATGTGATATCAAACCAAGCACATAGATACTTATTAGAGAATAGTGCATCAGACAGACCCACCTTAAGAGCGACACATGGAAACCATATATGGTGGTCATAGTCATCTCTCATAGTGAATGTGATGATTGTGGTTCTTATAACTAAAGTCACTACACTCATCACATGTCATTCGATATACTTTGACATCATCCAATGTAACCCTAAATAAGGATTTCCATAATGGTGATTATTGAGTAGCTGTGACACATGGGGATTGACTATGAGTGATGTAGATGGGTTTTGTCCCTCCTACTGGAGTTTGATATCTTGGTCACTTGATAAGTGAGACTGAGAAAAGCATATGCATGCACATGTGGATCAATATGTAATATTTATGTCAAATATATCTCAGACAATCTACTCTAGGTTCAAGGAACATGGATTGAACATTGAGAGGATGATGATTCCATGTCCAGAGTTCATTCCGAATATCAGAGACAAAGGAATCATACAACCACTATAACATCTTACACAAATTTTTGGTTGAAGTTGTTCTCCAACTTTCCATTCACTTGAGTAGCACTGATGTGTGACTAGGCACCACTCTTTGCTTGTGATGTCATAAACTAGTATGTACTTTCACTTCCAATGTGATATGGGACCTACAAGGTCACACACATAGGAATTCACCTAGAAGAGGAATTTAATCATGAATGATAATTGAATTGATTACTAAATTGTTTAAGTATTCAATTCAAGCAACAAATCTACTGACTGGACTCCCAACTGAATGACTCATATGATGAAATGACTGGTTGCAGTGTCAAGTTGATTATAAATTGAATTGGCTGAGTTCTGCCTGAAATAGGGGTGTGAGCTGACTGGTTCACCTAGTGAACCGATTGGTTGGGGTTGTGAGACGACTGGCTCATAGGGTGAGATGCCCGGTTTGTGGTTCAATTCAATTGAATCAAGGATTAGTGCTGACATTATATTGTGCATTAATTGGATTCAAGTTGCCAATTCATATGCGATTGGGAAACATGGTGAAATGATCAATTTGCTGAGCCAACCAATATGCTCACATGGAAACTGCCTGGATTGCTTGGAAAATTGACCGCTTTTCCACTACAAGGTTGCAAATTTTGTGATATTTTGGTCCCTTCTACTCCCACAAAGACTGGGAGCCCAGACCCTAACCCCTCCTATATATAGAGGGGCACTGGGGGCTTCTCAGACACAACTCAATTTTGCCTCTGACAATTGTTGTCTTCTCTGGTTGTGGTAACCAATAGAGAGCCTGAGCAAGTTCTACTATGGTAACCAATAGAGAGCTCGAGCAAGTTCTACCTGATAAAGGGAGGGATAGAAAGGGAGAATAATTATGGGAGAGCAAGTTGGTGACTAGTAAAACAACGGGAGCGTAAAATCCTTCCTAACTGTTCTACTAGAACAACATGAGTTCTAGGTGGTCTGTGTGGACTATTGTGGAGGCAAGGAGGTTGTTGTCTGTCTCTAGGAGGACAATGTCAGTCTAAAGTCTATGGCGGAGCTACTGCAGCTGCTGTCCAAGTCTTCTATCCATGGTGGAGACGAGAAGGTGTTGCAGACAAATCCTAGTGCTACTAGGAGTGTTGCACTACTGCAAGGAGTTATAGTCGCTGGACTTGCTCCAGGACTAGGTATGAACTCATTGAACCATCATTTCCATTACATAGTTGTTGACGCAATCCTGCTATTCTGGGGAATATGCATAGATAAATTTTAGTTTACGCTGCCTACTATGTGCCCTTATTTCCCTACACCCTCAAGCAAACACCAATGCCTGACTTAACACAAGGAAGCATGAGTAGTACCTTGATGCACATTTCAAATAATGCTGATTAAATATGGATTTCTTGAATGTACCTTGATGTTTGGATTGTATAGATATAACTTCATGGTTCAACAATGAGGTCGTTGTTATTTGCAAGTATCAACATTATCCACTTATGATGGTTTGTTAGATGATGTCTAAAGTATTGGTTTGATGAATAAACTATTGGATGTTTATTTTATTGAGTTCATTATAATGACACTATGAGTATCACATAAAGTAAATTAGAATATTATAAACTCTCAGTTACACCCATCAATGTGTAATACACATAAATCCAAGGATGAACAATGATTACACCGAGAGGGCATACCAAGCATGGGCTAGAACATGCAATGAAAATACAAGTTTCATATGTGAAAATATTTGGTTGTGAACATTATATATTTTTATAATACATGCACACATTATGGTTGCACAACATACACAATATTTAGATATACCAATATGTGCATGTGTTTCTTGGCATTTTAGGTTAATTGGAATCTATTATTGTAAGACATGGATATCAAGAAGCTCGCATAAAAACAACACAAGCTAAACATCATTGGAGTATTAGTTAGATATTCTAGTACTTCTTCTCATACATGTTAGTCTCTCACATGTATGCTAGTTTTCTCTAAAAATCTCATGTAAATCCTTAGAGGATCCTCATTTTAGATCTTGTATCAAAACTTTGTTCAATTAATGTAAATAATTTATTTTTATTTGTTATTTTTTAGATCTGAATCCTAAAAGTTTTAGGTAATAACTCTTGATTTTATGTTCCACCTCGATCGGGGACACTAAAAAATGTGGTCATTGTATTTGTTATCACAACCCAATTTATCAAATAATATTCAATTTATAATTTCAAATAATCTATAGAATTATAAGTAAAGTTACTAGGGTATAATCTAAGGGTAATGGTGTCTAGAAAGGATCACAGATTTTGGGGATGGCAACATTTTCCCTGAAACATTATGTTGGTATACGTGAATCCCTTAGATGATGTGATACCTTCCTGGCCAGAACCTAGGGCTTGTCTCAAATAATATTTCCCTAAGTCTTCACATGTCTGATTTCATCCACTCCTCATCTCCTTACTTAATAAACCCTATAATGCACCCCTCCTCGTCTCAAGTTAGGGTTTTGAGAAGAAGTAGGATTAAGACATACTCTACCAAAATAAGTATATATAATGTTAATTAGAGAAATATATGTGAAAGATGTGAAATGTAGTCTACCTTTAGTGAGGTAAACCCTAGAAAGACCTAAGTATGTTTTGAAAACTCACTCATCCATAAAGGACCTGAGTGGGATAAACCAGTAGGGTATGAAAACCTTAGTGAGTCAATGGAATCATAAACCCTAAAATATAGTGTGTAGTCCCTAACCCTAACCCTAACCCTAACCCTAAACCCTAATCCTGGGTAATGCATGTACTGTGGATACAATAATAACCCTACCTAAATAAACCCTAAGTTAGGGAAAAACAAAAATAATATACAAATTGGTTGGGTAATCTAGTCTAGGTACCACAAGTAGATACCCTTCTCTCCATTCTCGTAAGTAAGTTGAGTAATGCATGCATTAATCATGTAAATAATTTTAAATATACATGAAACATAGGAAATCAATGGTTATATAAAAATGAATATAATACCCTCAATTCACCTTTTAGGGGTAGTGTCCTGACCTGGGGCGGGTCAACCCAATAATGGAAAAAGACCTATGGGGTATGTATAACCCTAACCATGAGGGGCCAGGTTGTGGCTATAAAATTCAACCTCTTCCTAAAAGTCAAGAAGACACCTTAGGCTATGACCTTGCCTAAAAAGGTGAGTTTACCAAACTCATTTTTTGATTTGAGGTAACTTGGGATGTCCATAACATGCCTAAAACTAAAGAGATAGGATATGATGGCATGGTATGTGTTTAAGACATGAAAGCACTTCAGTCTTCCTAGTAATAATAAGTTGTACTTCATAATTGAGAAGAAATTACCAAATAGTTGAATATGAAAACCTTGGTTCGAGAAGAATCACATTGTAAATATGTGATGGCAAGTAAATACATTGAAAAATATGTAATAGTTGTGCATCTAAGGTATATGGGACCTACTACCACCAAGTCTAGAAATGAAGGATGTGTGTTTGACTTAATACCTTGGATGTATAAGTAGTGAATAAAAACTTCAGTTAGAGAAATCACAAGTAAGATGTGTAATAGTCCTATAAAGGAAACCTAAGTTATAGACTCTCCCTGAGAAGGATGAGTCAAGGGATAAAAGAAATATGATGATGTTGGAGACCCTTGTTGTGGAATAAGGTGTAAGTAATAAGAGAAGAAAAATAAATATGTGAAATCTCAACAACCCTAGACAGGGTGGAGCCCTAAGTCAACCCTAGGGTCAATTAGGGATGGTTAAAGGTACTTAAGACACAATGGGCCTGGATAAAATCAATACCTAAGTGCATAAGTCCCGTGGGGTCAGGAGGAAGCCGTCCATGTGCATATAAAGCCCACGAGATCATTAGATTCACCTCCATGAGTACATAAGGCCCAAGGGGTCAATATGAAATGAACTATATAAGTACATAAGACCCTAGGGGTCAAGAGGAAATCACTCTAGAGGTACCTTTACCCTTTAAAGACCTTAAGGAAATGACTAAGGGTAAGGATACATGAGACCTGAACATAGGGGATACAAGAAGTTATGTAATAATTGTTGAAATAGAATTTTAAGGGAGGTTGTATGTAAAATAAAGGCTTTAAGAAAAGCATTATTCCAAAGTTCATAAATTTACAAAAATTTATCATAAGTGAAATATCTTCATGGTTTGGAGTCATTATTGAGGATGACTTAGCTTGAAAATTGGAATTATAAGATAATGTGTGGGTGCACCATGTTTGCATACAGAATAAGATGAATTTTGTGTTTCGACTGCAGATAAATATTTATTTCATCTTATTTTGAATGTGAGAGATTAGGTATCCACATGTGATACATGGAATTGACATTTAAAGATGAATACCCTAAGTTGATGTCAATGACATAATCTAGATTTTTGAGGTGTTACCTCAACCTTATACAAATATAGTTGGATAATGAATAGTAGGCTTGAAACCTAGGTGGAAAAGTAGTCATGAAGTGAAATTGAAATCACCAAGTGATAAAATCATGTAATGAATGAGGATTTGGAAATATCCTTGGATTTAATTTGGATTACAACTTTTTAATATAGTTAATTGTCAATATAATAAAAGTTGTTAACTATAATCTAGCTAAACCTATCCAAGAAGGGTTGTTGGACCTAATGTTTGAGGCTAAATATGAATTATTTTTCACCTTACCTTGACTTGTTTTGAATTTTTGGGACATAAGGAGGGGTGAATGTAAGATCCTCAAATATTTTAGATGATTATGAATTTACTAATAAAGAATTGAGGTTCACTATAAGACTATCAGAGTAATATCAGAATCAATAATATTAGTTTGATTAAATTGTAATGATGTTTCTAAGCTCTAGACTTAAACTCTTCAATTTAAAAGTAAATAGAGAATCAATCAAGTGTGTCAATTAAGGCTTCAATTGAGAAACTATGGCATCTCAGTTCTGAATTTTGTAATTAAGAATATTGTAAGTCTTATGGACCATTTGGAGGACCAAGGATATGGGCCATGGGCCCTAGAACCCAATTCAAGCATGTTTAGGATAATTAAAGTTTACATATAGGTCTGTGAGAGATCTATGGCAAATTCAACATCTTGTGATGATAATAAATAACAAGTATAATTTTAGTTAAAATATAAATATATAATGGGTTTATAAACAAGATTTCAAGATAATTAAAAAATCTGGTAGACTAGGTAATTTATGAAGTAATTGTCTAGAATATTCTTGGAATCTAAGTTCAGGATCATTATACAATGAGTTACAAAATTGTCTTTTAAAAAATGATACATAATATCGCAAGAGGAATATCCCAAAATTTTGTATAATGGATGAGTGTTGTGGATTATATGAATAATGCAAGGAAAAGGGGTTTTATCTAAAGGAAATAAAAGAAAATCCAAAAGGGAGGAGCCTAGCTAAAGCTAGACCCTAGATTTGGGTAAGGATTAGGGAGACAGGATCACTTCCCTCACCCAAACTCTTTTGAGTCCCACAGGCAATAGAGATCTGACCTTCACTTGCTCTCTCTCGCCCTCTCTAGACCTCCTCAACTTTTGTTTTGGTGCCAACAACCTCAAAAGATAATGACGATTTCAACACAGCCTTCCTTCGCCATTATCATCAAGAATTAGCATAAAACCTATATCACATGTATGCCAAGACGATAGGGATAATTGGACGTCATCGTTACCTTGAACCCTCACATATATAATGGATTAGAGAGCTCCACAATGCCTGTGAGAATCAAACCCTTATTTCAATTGCTCACGTATCTCCCTAAAACCCTGCACCAGACTCAGTCACATTCCCTGGTGACCTCCACATACCAACAATGACTCATCAAGTCTCCGACCAATTAGTTGAACAATGATCCCTGTGAGCCAGACTATGCCCCTGACAAAGCTTGTTAGAGATCATACCCCAAACAACAACAATACTTTTCATGTAGTGGAAAAGAATCCATGGTACTCTAGCAACATCCTCCAATCCTCTATGTATCACATATGAAGGTAAGTCCCTTATTTCAAATTCTAGTAATGATTGTATAGAAACCAAATATGGTACCACTTCCCCCATCCATGTTCCAGCAAGCATGGTGGCTCAACAACTTCATCAAGTACCACTAGAGGTAGGGACATCCTTCTTTATGGTTGTGGCACACAAATCCTAGAGTCAACCCAGATGTTGACTCACGACTGTTCTGCTCATGCAAGACACAATTCGCAAGGAAGAAGCCTAATCCCTCTATGGATTTTGCCCCAATGTCTGAAGTGCCATGATTATTATTAATCATTGTGTAAAGGGAAGTAGGGTTAACTGTTCCTTTATCAGAGCCTTACCCATGTGGAGCGAGCTGCCTACATGACTGAAGCCCATTGACTGAGCCTCAACCCACAAGTGCTTGTAGATAAGGTGTTATTTATTGACATGGCATTTTTCCATTGGTCAAATAATAAATAATTTTCTTTAAATGTGATAAATAGACAATAGCTCAGAATATAGTGATATTATATTTGAAATTCATCATAAAAAAGAGTAGGACACAAATAAATAAGCTTCAATGTCTAGTAATGCATATTGTTCAAAAAGTATAGTTAGTACATGAATATTAAGTGTTTATTCAAGTAAACACTAGGTCAATGTTGATATCATGATTAATTGATGCGACATGATTTAGTCTGAGGTTATGATGATATAATGATCTATCCATGAGTTAAGGTTACACCTAATGCATAAATAAGGACTCATGATGGAATCAGGGTTTGTGATCCTTATTCCTTATCCAAACCTAAGATAACCCTAAACCCTATTTAGGATCTCGTCTAGACCTAAGTTAGGTTTAATCTAAATAATGTGAATTCATGGTGCCACATTGGTAGTATGCATATTTCAGATAACGTTGATTGAATACAAACTGCTTGAATGTACCTTTATGATGGAATTGCATGGACATAACTGCATGATTCTACAATGAGGTACGTGATTATTTGTGAGTACCAACATTATTGATTATAGATGATTTTTCGGATGATTTCCTATGTATTGATTTGATGAATAAATGGTTGGATGTTTATTTAATTCAGTTCATTATAATTCCACTATGAGTATCATATAAAGTAAA